>PVJI01000187.1:0-336416 GCA_004026765.1 Micronycteris hirsuta
AAAAAAAAAATCTGAAAAAAATATTGAAAATAGAACAGAGACCAAGAGATAAGAAACGTAAAAATAAACCAATAAATAAAGTAAAAGTGGAGTGCAATATGGAGATGTAAACAAAACTCTACTTGCAACGCCAGAAGGATGTACTAGTGATTGAAAGGGTCAAAGAATTACAAAGTTCCACAACTGGTAAAAGACAGAAAGATTCAGGAAGCCCAATAACCCAACCTATAATGAAAAGAAATCTATGCTTATACAGCTTAGAGTAAAACTCCAGAATGAAGACAAAAAATGATAAAAGCATCCAAAAGAATTACTTACAAAGGAATGAGAATTATACTGACAGTTTGCTTTTTATGGAAGTCAGAAATAATGTAAAATAGCTTCTAAGTACTGAAAAAAAATAGCTTTCAACCTAAAATATATCCAAAGACACCACCTCTTAAGAATGAGGGTAAGATAAAAACATTTTTAGACAAACACAAATGGGAAAGTTTACCACCCAAAGACTCTCACAGGAGGAAATTTCTAAAGTCTGGTAAGTTCTGTTTAAAAGAAATAATTCAGGGCCCTGGCTGGGCCATCCTAATATTGCAAGGTTGGAGGTTTGATCTCTGGTCAGGGCACATACAAGAATCAACCAATGAGTACATAAATAAGTGGAGCAACAAGACAACATTTCTCTCTCTCTCTCCTTCAAATCAATAAATAAAAAGAAATTTTAAAGAAATAATTAAGTCTAAAAATTTCCAAAAGGTCTGAAATGAAAAAAAAGATAAAAGAAAATGAGCAAAGAAAATGCAAAACTTGCAATTTTAAAAATACTGACCATGGCTAATTAATTGGATTTTAAAATCCAGATAGCAATAAAATATGGGTAACAACAGTGTATGATTCAGGAAGGAATTTAAAAATTAGACCATTCTTTAGTCCTTAGCATTATTCAGAAGAAATGTAAAATACTAACTTTAGAACTTAAATAGGCTTTTTAAAATATGCAACATAATCACTAAAAGAAGAAATAAAGTGTGTAACTTCCAAAATAATAAAAAAAAAAGGAGAGCAAAGAATATAAGAAAAACAAAACTGTATCAACCTAAAAGAGGGCAAAAGAGGAGAATTAAAAAAAAAAGAACACAGATAAATTTAGACAAACAGAAAGCAAATGTAATGTGGTAAAAATAAATTCAAATCTATCAGTCATCAGTATCAATTTAAATAAATTAAATACTTTAGTTAAAAACAAAGAATGTAGAAATGGATTTTTAAAAAGCCCAGCTATGTGTTATTTTAAAAGAGACACAAAACACAAGGTATACTGGGAAAAAAAGAAATGAAAAAAGTGCATATCAGATGAATGAAAATTAAAAGTTGCCACAGATTTATTAGTACAAAGTAAAATAAGCTTTAAGGCAAAAAGCATTAACAGAAAAAAAGAGAGTCATACAAAAAGTTGGATTCACTAAAAAGATAAACTAAATATTAATGTGAATGTACTTATCATCATGGACTCAAAACAAAGACAATATTACCAACACAAAGATTTAATACAGAAAATTAATATAGTAAAAAATTGCATCTTTAAAATCAGAATAGTATAATTATCAAAACTCAAGCTAGACTGAACAAGGAAGGTAAAAAGCACAAATCAAGAATATTAGAAATTTTAAAGAAAAAACTGATTTAGAAAAACAACAAAAGATATTATAAACAACATGTCAATAAATCTGAAAATATGGGGAAACAGAAAACACTTAAAAATTTGCTAAAGAAAAAAATAGAAATCCTGAGTGTTTTATAATCATTGTAACATTTTGATCATCAGTTTTATAAGTTCTACACAGAAACCTCCTGGCTAGTTTCACAAGCATGTCTGATCATTCAAAGAACAGATAATTGATTGGCATGTTGCACAAGATAAAGAGAATATTGTATTCTATTTGAGAGAATGGAATAGAAGAGGAATAGGAGAAACAACATTTTCTAGCTGATTTTGTAAGGACAGTGTACCCTGATACCAAAATTGAACAGGGACACTGTTAGAAAGGAAAACTACAGGCCAATGTCACTCTTAATCAGAGATGCAAAAATCTCCTCCACCCCCAAATATACGCAAACCGAATCCAACCATATATAAAAAAGAAACTATATCCTAACAGAATGCAAGACTGGTTCAACAACAGAAAAACCTATTAATATAATTCACCACATTAACCAATTAAAGAAGAAAATCCGTATTTTTATCTCAATAGTTTCTTTTCATTAAATTTATTGGGGTGACATTGGTGAATAAAACTGTATAGGTTTCACGTGCAAAATTCTGTAACACATTATTTGTATATTGTATTGTGTGTTTACCACCCAAAGTCAAGTCTCCTTCTGTCATCACATATTTGACTCCCTTTACCCTTCGCTACCTTCCTCCATCCACTTTTCCCTCTGGTCACTACCACACTGTTGCCTGTGGTTATGGATCTCAGTAGTTTCAGAAAAAACATTTGTCATTATCTTCTTCACTAAGGATAGTCAGCACATTAAGTCAGATCTAGGATGACAGTGGCCGAGTGGTAAAACGTTTATATTGCTCTCTTTGGTAGCTAAGGAAATACAATGTGAAACAACTCTTTCAGATTTAAATGAAATCTTCCTGAAGATTTGAGGAGATGTGTCAACAATAGGTAATCCCAGGACTCTGCCAAGTCTTAAAGAACAATGGCTGCAATATAATTCCCCATAAAACCATCTTAGTTTTGAATCAATATTTATTTTTCAAGAACTTCAAAGAAAGTAGAAGGCAATGGTAACCATTATTATGAACATTTACCTTGAGTTTATGTTCCTTCCTGTTTACAATCACAGCTGTGATTTGCTGGTCCATAAAAATCAGAATGGTGACCAACAAAGCAGGGATGGCGGCTGCAAGGTACACCCACCAGGGGTTGGCTCCGAACGGCGGAACAAACCAGCCGCGGTGTGGACTTGTTGGCTTGAAGAGAGAAAACAAACAATATTAATACATACTACTTGGGTCAAAATCAATGGGAGAGACACACTTTTATTTTTGGAGAGGCAATTCATTGAAAAATGGAAATAGTTTTACTGATAGATTGGACAAAGAAGATAATTCACCAACAGTTTCCTAAGGGAGGTTATTTTTAAGGCAATATTTTAAATTAAGGAGACTAAGAATATAGGCTAGTGGAAGAAAACAATCTCAGACAGGACTCAACATGGAAGAAAGCAATTTAAGTTTAAGGATCAGCCATAAGAGAAACCTAGACATGATGCTCTGTAAAGAGACTGGCAAGAAATGATAAAGCTCCCACAAACTTCGTTCTTGAGCAAATATGCTGAAGGTGTTTCTAATACTGCCAAATTGTAACAGTTTCAAAATACAATGTATGAAAAGCTACAAATATTTTATATGCTCCACTCAAATATTTTGAACATTCTGATGTTTCTTATTTTATGTGTGAAAAATAACCCAAAGTAACTGGTGCAATCCTCAGAAATATCACAGAAAATGAAAAATATGGTTAGTCTAGTTCCCAATCTATCTTCTCTGAGCAGATCAACATCTCTACTACAAAAAAAATTTCCTACCCTTCTTTCTAACTTTAAACAATGCAAGGAAACTAATATAGAATCCTACTTATGAGTTATTTTTCCCACATTTTCTATGAACAAAATCTCAGTTGTCCTCTGAAGGTATTTCTGTTTTTTATCTCCCTTTACTCGTAACTCCATCACTGAACCTATCCATATTTCACTATCTATACCAGATTGTGAGCTTGTAAGGAAAGGAACTCAGTCTTGCTAATCAGTATATTACAAATATCCAGTATTGGGCCTGACTCAAAGCAAACGTCCAGGAAATAATGGCTTAAATGAACTAATGATTAAATGCATGAGAACTTATCTTTGCTAATTAACATGTGATGGCAGAGATAATACAAAAATATTCTGCTTGCTATAGATATCCCTTCCTCACTGAGTAGTTATTAAGCTAAAGCTACAGTCAATTTAGTTTGTCTTAGGACGTATATGGTCTCCATGATGGAGAGAGAGGTTAGGAGTATTCCAGAATACAGGTGAAAAACTTATAATGGAAAATTAGGATCGGATATTTAAGAATGACTGAAATGTAAAATTTAGCCAGTAGGTCTGAACATACCAACAGATTTACAAAATGAATAAATTTTATATCTTGTTTGTGATCATTAAAATGCATATTATACATAAATGTGTATATATATGGCAGATAATTTTGTAGCAAAAAAAAAAGAGCATTGAATTAGTAACGTAACCGTGGGCATTTTGCTTAACTATATAACTTAAACACCAACTTCATAAAATCAGGATGATGATAATTACATTACATCCCAGAATTATGATAAGGATCAAAGTGATAAGTTGTATGAAAATACTTTGGATATTTTAAACTGCTCTAAAAGCATAAAGCAGAGTTTGTAATGTTATTATAAGGCATTTTTATTTCTTTTTTTTTATTGTTGTTCAAGTACAGTTGTCTCCATTTTCACCCCACCTCAGCTCCATACCCCACCCATCCCTGTCTCCCACCCTTGAACCTACCCCCTTTGGCTTTCTCCATTGTCCTTCATACATGTTCCTTGATGACCCACCCCACCGTTATCTCCTCCCCAATTTCCTCAGGTTACTGTCAGTTCTTTATTTCAATGCCTCTGGTTATATTTTGCTTGCTTGTTTGTTTTGTTGATTAGGTTCCACTTAAAGGTGAGATCATATGGTATTTGTCTTTCACAGCCTGGCTTATAAGGCATTTTTCTATAAAAAACAGTATAACGTGAACTTTGCATTTGATCCTATTCAGGCACTTAATTTTAATAAAGAAACAGACAAAAAGTAAATACATGCACCTAGCAAGAGAACATTATTGAGTTATATGAAGAACTGAATAATCGTCCAAAACTAAGGAGAGATGCGACAAAAAGAATAGGGGAAAGGGAAGAGAGCCAAAGAGTTCCAGGAATGACCAAAAGAGAAGCTCACCTACCTTGAACTCGCTTGGCACAATCAGTTTTGGAGTATCCACACCCACCAGGGCATCTATTACACAAAAGATGAGAATGGACAAGATGATGGCAAAATCGCTGATCAGTTTTCTTGCCTGGAAAAAAGAAAAGGAAACAGGGACTATTTAGCACTGGGTCCGTATATTTGCCTGTGTTTGAACTGAACAAAGAATTCTGTATTTGCAAACAGTAACAGCTTCATCAATACACTAAAGGAGGTGTCACACTGCACAGAGATTATTTTTTAAATTGTTTCTGTATCACCTTCTCACCTGGCCAGCAATAATCTAACCCCACAGAACAGGTCAGTGTGTGTGTGTGCAGGGGAGGGGACTCAAAGGTAATACTGTACAAACACTTCACCTGCATGCAGCACAAAGAGACCTGGATAAGGGTGCAATCTCAGAGCACATGATAAAAACCCGCACAAACACACAGAGGAGTTCCAGTCCCGAGTGGACTCAAGGCCTCAGAGAAATGTGAAGTGATGGCAGATGGAAATTTGATGGCTTCACTAACTTTTTCAAAGAAAATGTTTTTCACTCTTTATCAGTCCTTAAAATTCCCTCTATGTGAAGTTATCTGTTCTCCACCACTTCTTAAGTGTGATTGCCATTAGTCGACAGCCTTCAAACTCCCTAAGTACCTGCCACTGGGCAGGACAAGGGCTGGGTTTCATGGGGTGTAGCACTGAACCCAGACCTTTCCCACCGAGTGGGTGCAAAAGGCCAATTCTAAGTCGGCAAAAGAACCTAAGATCGTTTAGGCACTTTGGCATTCCTCTTCTATGTTCGGTGGCACTGACAACAGCCCACAAGCATTACTAGAGCAAAGACACCTGAGTTTCCCTCCAAGGTGTGTGCACATAGTAGTGCATAAACTAATCACTCAACACGAACTTATTCAGCACCTAATCCTTTGCTTGGCATGAGAAATATCACAGTGAACAAAACAGACACATTCCACGTCCCCATGGACTTGAAGCTCACAGTCAAGTCATACACAAGGAAGCCTGCTCCTAAATACTGTAAAATCAAGGTTGGCGGAGCAGTCACCAAGTTATCTCAGGGTGAGCGCTCAGTTTCCTGGTGATGCCAGGTGAAGAAAGACTGGCAATGGGCTGAGTGGCTGCACTGTTCTCAGGAGAGAAGGTCTTTTAAAAGAGTAGCGGGACTACTGCAGGCAGGTGTCCCATAGAAACTGAAGTGAAGAACGAAATTCCTTGATGAAGTGGCAGGCCGTAGGCTGTGGCAGTGCTCAATTCTTGACCATTACCAGGTGTTAGGAGCCTTGGCACTAACCAAAGCAGAATCACGGCTGGTGCTTTCGGCCAGAAGTTCCTTTCCCTCCTGGAGAGCTGGATTCTACTAGATTTAGCTTTCTCGAGAAGCACACAGAGAGGAGCAGAAAGCCAGCTATGGGATAGGGGCAAGTTAATACCAATCACACACAATAATTTCAAGCATAAATAGATGGCATGGATCAATTTGGGGATAAAATATGGTACGGCGGTGAGAAGCAGTTTCTATAGGCAAATTACCTGCCCTGGAAGTCCAGCACCATTATTTCCTATCTGTCAATACTTACCCTTTCTTGGCATCAATCATTCCGCCTGCAAAATGTAGCCAAAATAGCCCCTAACAAGTTCATTTGTTTGTTCTAAGAATTAAATCAGATAACAAGGAAAGTGTTTAACATAACACCTGAAATATAATAACCTCTCATAACACATGTTAACTATTGTTATTTTCAAGTTCCACAGGCTTCTTTGGCTGAAAAAAAAACACTGGAATAACTAAATAATCCTCTGTCAGGAGGTCTTTGAAAGGAATCTTCAAATACAAGAAACAAGAAATAAAAACCCAGTAATAGCATGGAACTGCCATTCAGAGCTAATTTTGGATGGAAGTATCTGGAGTCCCTACGGAAGGAGGATGTCTGCTAGGGACTCAATACTGGAAAAAACTCCCATTTCTTCCTCCTTCCCTCCCTCCCTTGTTTCTTTCTATCAATCAACTTTATATGTTAGCACACTTTTAGATTTACAGAATTGAGAAGACAGTTGAGAGAGTTCAATATACCTTCCTTATCACAATTTCCGCTATTATTCACACTGTGCATTACTGTGATAAATTTAGAAACACCCATTTCTTCAGTTTTGTGCAAGTAAGTATTGACACAGGCAGTTCCGGATGCCATGGCAAGAGACGGTCGTGTGAAGCGGTTTCAGGGATATATTAAGATGTTAACAACCTCTCTGGTCCAATAGGTTATAAATCCCTGGAATCACAGATGTCATTGCAAAGGCAAAACAAACAAGCAAAAACACAAAAAAAACACTTCTCTTTTCTTTATCACCCTCCTAATCCTTACCCAGTAAATCCATCTTCTTGACGACTCAGTTATACTAGAAGTTGATCAAAAAGTTGATTTAAAAAAGACGGTGCTCCTCTTTATTTTAGAAGGCATTCTTAGTCTTCCCTAAACAGAACGCTGAAGCCCTACACCTACTTTCTCAGCAGTTTTTTCATCCTAATTAACAGTAGCTTATTTTTCCTACTGCTTCGGCCAAAAATTTTGGATAATGCATGTGACTCTTCTCTCTCTCACCTAAGAGGCCAGCAAATCATCTTCAAAACACAGGCAGGACCCTGTTACTTCTCGCTACCTCATTGCTACTACCACCTTTGTCTAAGCCACCGTTTTATTTCATTTGGCTTCCTAACTCATCTTTCTGCTTCTACACTTGCCCCCCATTTGGTGCACTGTCAAGGTACCACCCAATATAATCATGTTAAAATTTAGGTCAGATAATGGGGTAGGCAGAATAATGCCCCCTAAAGATGCCCAAGCCCCAATTCCTGGAGCCTATGAATATGTGTTACATGACTAGGGAGAATTAAGGTTGCAGATAGAATTAAAGTTGCTCATCAGCTGACTTTGAGATTGGAGGGATGATCTGGTATTATTATGGTGGTCCCGATGTAACCATAAGGGTGCTTATAAGCAACAGAGAGAGCCAAGAGGGTCAGGGTCAGAGTGATGCAGGGCGAGAGACCTGACGGGCCATTGCTGGCTTTGAAAATGGAGAAAAGGGGCCATGAGCCAAGAAATGTGGGCCGACTCTAGAAGCCTGAGAAGGCCAGGAAACACATTCTCCACCAGAGCTTTCAGAGAGAACACAGCCCTGCCAACACCCTGCCGTTAGCCCAGTTCCACCCACTTAGGACGACCAGATCTCAAGACCATGAATCTGTGTTGCTTTAAGCCATCATGTTTGGAGTTCTTTGATATAACATCCATGGAAAACTAACAACTAATATAAATACATAGTTTATCTCTGTTAGCATAGTTTTTAGTTTCCCAAATGTCCATATCAATATATAAACCTGAAAGAGCCCCTCATCAATGGTATCTTGTCAGGTGTGGCACTACTGAACTGTACGTATAAAAGGAACTAAAAAGACAAGTGCTAATAAATTTCAAGATTACATTTCTTATAACTTATGGGGGGAATCTACTCAGTTTTGCTTATAATAATATTGCTTAACCTCATTAAAAAGCACAGCCAGGGTGATGTGTTCTGTACAACATACTTACTTCTACTTCCCCTTCCTTCCCCTTAAATTGTACAATGCAGTTCAGTTACAGCAGAATTCACTCCTGGAGAGTGTTTATTGTAAGGCATGAATTTCTAAGATAGCGGATCCAGTTTAAACTTCATAGTCAAGGAAATTGATTTTTTCCAGGCCACTTTTGCATTCAACTCTAAATCCTCTAATTAGAGAAGGCAGGCAGGGGTGCTATTTTAGCAGACTATTCAGGTCCTATCCTATACTAAAAAGGAAGTTTGATTTGAACAAGGCAAAACTGAGAGCAGAACTAGAAAGTGTCCTAAAACTGTCAAACACTGAGTACATATAGCTTATTGGGTACACCTGAGGACCTGGGTAAGGGAGCTTGGAGTCTGACTTTGAGGAAATAAGAATTGCTTTCTCTGAACCCTTCTTACATTTCCAAACACATTTAGAAAAGAAACATATGTAAATTTCCTTTCATTTTTTTGGTTTATTTTACCTTCTGTTTTCATCAAACTTGATCTCTTTGGAACACTCCAAAACCACACCCTTTTATGTGGCACTATACATATGAGGAAATAAAATTAGAAATGTATAGGTCCTAATTCACTACTAGCTATTTCTGGTAATGATTAGAAGTGCCAAAGTTTTCATGAGAAAACCTGTCTACACAAGATTTCATGCCCAATCCTTTGAATTCGGAGGCCTCAACCTAGTTTGAACAAACATCCTAAATTATAGGTGACTGTTCAATCAAATGCTAAGCATCTCCAGGCTCAAGCCTCAATATTCTAGGAATATAAACTATTACATTCTAATGAAACACAAATTAAGATAACTCATCCCAGACATGAAGGAGCTAAAGGAGTTCATTACTATAAAACCGGTGTTACAAGAAATGTTAAAGAGACTCCTTTAAGAATAATATCATGGTGCCTGGCTGGTGTAGCTCAGTGGATTGAGCGCGGGCTGGGAACCAAGCAGTCCCAGTTCAATTCCCAGTCAGGGCACATGCCTGGGTTGCAGACTGGGTCCCCAGTGAGGGCCATGTGAGAGGCAACCACACATTGCTGTTTCTCTCCCTCTCTTTCTCCCTCCCTTCCCCTCTGTCTAAAAATAAATAAATTTTAAAAATCTTTAAAAAAATAAAAAAAGAATAATATCATGGCAATAACTACATGCCTATCAATAATTACTTTAAGTGTAAATGTATTAAATGTTCCAATCAAAAGACATAGGGAGATTGTGTGGAGAAGAAAATAATACTTTTACATATGTTGCCTATAAGAGACTCACTTCAGATCAAAAAACATACACAGTTTAGAAGTAAAGGAATGAAAAAAGCTACTTCACACAAAAGGAAATGATCAAAGTAAAGCTGGGGTAGCAATACTTATACCAGGCAAAAGAGATCTTAAAACAATGGCTGTAACAAGAGAACAGGAAAAACATTTCACAGACAATAGACAAAACATGGAAACAACCTCATTGTGAAATACTACTTGGCCAAAAAGAAGTGAAATCTTACTATCTGCAACAATGCAGATGGACCTAGAGGGGATTATACTAAGTGAAATACGTCAGAGAGGGAAAGACAAATGCCATATGGTTCCACACATGTGTGGAATCTAGAAAACAAAGTAAAGAATAAAGACAGAAACAGAGAACAAACTGATGGTCGCCAGAGGGGAGAGGGACTGGGGGCCTGAGTGGAAAAGGTGACGGGGTTAAGAAGTTTAAATTGGCACGTTATAAAACAGTCACTGGAATGGAAAGTACAGCATAGGGAACACAGTCAATGGTATTATAATAACTGTGTATGGCACCAGGTGGATACTGGACTGATCAGGGGGCCCACTTCATGAGCTATAGATCCGTCTAACCACTACGCTGTACATCTAAAACTAATATAATATTAAATGTCAACTGTAATTGAGAAATAAAAGATAAAAAAATCTATGAACAGATACATATATATATGTTTGCCATTAAAAAAAGTTTGCTGCTACAACATATGATAATTCCTACTTCCATGCGT
The DNA here is from genome assembly GCA_004026765.1 of Micronycteris hirsuta. Classification (NCBI taxonomy): domain Eukaryota; kingdom Metazoa; phylum Chordata; class Mammalia; order Chiroptera; family Phyllostomidae; genus Micronycteris; species Micronycteris hirsuta. Next base: position 10,668 of record PVJI01000187.1, read on the forward strand.
AAGTGAGGAAAGGAAAACTAAGATTCTTTTATATCAGAATGCATTTGAGCTTTTACTTTTGTTTACCATCCTTTAATTATAAAAACAAAAAGAGAAATATTTCTGTCTTCTGCAGAATTAATTACAAAACATCTCAAATAACCAAATAAGAAGCAACCAACTTAAATATTTAAACTACCAAAGCCAAGAAGAAATTAAGTGGATTGGAAGATAAATTCAAATAACCAAAAGCTGCTCTCTTGTTCTTGGGCAAAAACAACCTAATAAATCTATTATAAACATATTCTTCATGAAGGATGATACTGTATTAATCATTAAGAGAGTCATAATCATAAAGACACCACAGTGAGAAGCTAGTTAATTTACAGGGGGAAAAAATGAACTTGGCTCCTATGAAGCCGCAGAGGACATGGGGCTTCTACTTTGCAAGGACCGCAGCTGCTGCTACGTTAACTGGGGGAGAGACTGTGGGCCTGCGGAGCGGTTCTCAATGGATGGCGCTCTTATGGAGACCCAGTGCAGCAGCAGGCACCCTGTGGGTCCTCGATAAATATTAATTCGCGATGTCAATTCCTCGCATGATCGTGGGGCTTGGAAAATGCTAAAAACAGCTGTGTACAAAAGTGTTTATTCTAGCTGAAAAAAAAAAAAAAGGCATGCCAGACAAACATATGCCTTTTGGCAATGATGAAAAGGCACACCATACCATGAAAATTTTGAAATTCGACCCCCTAGAAGCCAATGCTATACAGCATTGTAAAAGAAATAAATAAGCACTAATATTAGTAGAGGAATCATAATACACCATACTTTGAACCGATAATACCTATTATAATTAGAATTCAGTAAGAAGAATGTCTGACTTAGACTCTAGGATTTTCATGCCTTAAGTTCCAAAGTCAGAGAAATTTGGAGAACGAAGAAGGGAATTCAGTTGGACAATTTATGTGGGTGAAGCTTAGAGCTTGCCAGTGGAAATCTACCAGAAAAAAAGTTTAACCAAACATGGAACCGAGGGGGTAGGCCTAATGAAGGGGTTCTGCAGGGATGCTGAGGCGACATCGGCAGTCACGGTCCCTTCCTCTATCCTGCCTTAAAACCGAGCAGATGACTGTGCCAGAAGCAAATGATCAAATCACATGGGAAATACAAGGTCCCTATCTGGTCACTATGTTCTAAATTGAAACTGAAATTCTGGAGTTGACCCAGAAAAGCATAACCAGAGGAACACAAGTCTGAAAACATATCACATAAAAAATGATGGTAGGCCCCAAGAAGTTGTGGAAAATAACTGCCTTCAAAGATGTGATATCTGTCATAGGAAAGGAAGGCTAAATTTGTTCTGTGTAACTTCAGAGGGCAGGAGCAGACCCGAGGAGCCGGGCTGCAGAAAGATAGACTTGTGTGTCTATCAGGAATGCCTTTGGAGACTTGAAGTTCATGTTCCTGAAAGCATTCAAGCAGCCCACAGAGACCACTTGTCAGAATTAGGAGGCAATGTTGGATTAGGCAGTAGTCAAAGTCCTAACATAAAAATCCCATGATTAAGGCCCAACTATCAAAGTTCTTGACCCTTTAATAGGGTCTTCTTGTATCTCTTGCTAAAAATCGTTACAATAAAGGGTTCTTGGGCTTTAACGGTGATTTAATAATTTATATTAAGGTAAAAATATAAAAATTAAAAAAATAACAATTAGTAAGACATACATATAAATTAGACAATCTGGAAATGGAGTAGGAGACCAGTTTGTGTTAATGGATGGATTTCAATGCTGGCATGTTTTCTATGATGGACAAGTAGAAAGCTGAAAGTGGTTAGGACCAACGAGGGGCCAAGGTCAACCTGCTCCTTATATCCACAGACTGCCTTTATGCTTTGGCCAATCAGTGCTCCCAACCTTACTTTTCTTAGGGATCGACTTAAGTTTATTGCTTTTTTTCAACAAATGTCCATAAGAACTGAAATAGTGTAATCTTTGTTAAATGTTTACTAGATTATGTTATATTTATAACTCAATGTCCCTTTGTCATTATTAAGAAAATAAATATGAAAAACAATTTTGAACTAAAAACAAAAAACTTAAAAAGTTACTTTTGTTGGTACAAAGTAACACAAGAATTGGAAAACCTGCTTCTCCTTCACTGACAGCAAAGTCATTTTCGGAGTGGGTTTCAATGGCATGATGTGGTCTGATGTTTCTGCAATAATCAGCCAAATGCCACCCAGTATTGGTAACACAAGACATAGAATACATGACCATTATTTCTCAGTTATTTCTTGACACATTATTTGTTTTAGTTTGCCAGTTTTTACTATTCATCAAAAAAGTATCTGAGAGAAAAAGGAAATAGAATGGAGATGTCACCTGATTTTTATAGAGTTGTTTATAAACTAAACACTTACATCTTTAATAGAATCACCACAAGCTAAAATGTCAAACAAAAATCATGTTTCCAAAAATATAAGCCAATTGTGGAATTCTAGACTTTTCTGTGTTTTACATGGATAAAAAGCAAATGCATCCCGTACCTAAAATGCTCACATGGTGTTTTCGCTGAAATCTTTGAAGCCCTATATATTTGTCTCGTCCACAAAGCCAGTCCTCAGAGACCACCACCCGCTCACTTAGGTCAAAGAGAGCACCAAGGTGTGATGCCACAGAAGATAATAAGCAAGAATGGGGTAGAAGGATCAAAATGAGTCATTCTCATTAGAAAACCCCAAAATTTAACTTAATCATCATATATAAAGGTCTTACTAGGTGCCAGACTCATTTATTAATTTATCTTTGTATCCCTACTATCTAGTATTGTACCAAGCACAGAGTTACAATATTGAATGAGTGTACTAATTATACAATAGACAATACTTAAAAAAAAACCAAAAACATCAAAGAATAATCTGCTTAATTGTATCATCTATATAAAGCATAGAAGTTTTGTAGCTGTTGATGTCACCTAGAATCTACTGATTTTACTTATTTAAATGACATTTGCAGCCAGGAGGTAAATTTACAAAGAATTTTACCATTACATCAATTCACATGAGTGCTAGAGTCGTTACTTATTTTAAAAGGAATAAAAAGTGAAAATTAAGCAGTTCCTGAAGAAAGGCATTTTCATGCTACTTATATACATCAGCTGGCCACACTGAATTTCACATATTAAAGTACCAATAATTTTGCCTAATTCAGAGGGCTCTATAGCTTTATAAATTCTACTAATCACAACCCTACTCTGTCTTTAGGCTTCTGCTTTCATTGTGCCACCAGCTATGCGGTGCTGGCATTCTTGTTCGTCATGCACAGCCGCTTGTTGACATGGAACTCTGGAAGACATTTTGTGTTTGATGCCCTGAGCCATTTGCCACAGAAGATCACAGATTATGCTGGGATGCTCCTACAGGGAGTTTTGCTACTGAAAGACTCTGAATGGAGACATGAGGCTGATATAAAAGACCAGTAACTGGGGGGGACAGCAGACTGATGCACACTTCTAACAAGAGGGGGGCACGAAGGTCAGTCAGTGGACTACTGGAATTCCACCCATATCTACTGAGCATTCAGACTCTCTGGAAGTGACTGGTATACAAATTAAACTCCTGACAGCCAAGCTAGCAAAGGAGAGCCCTTCCATCTTAAGTGTTCATACTGATGGGTTGCAAGTGCTTCACAGGTAACTGACCCTGGTCTAGGCAAAAGGAATGAGTAACTGAACTAGGTAAACAGAAGTATACATGTAAAGGAGAGAGATTATAGCAGGATAATCAAGGGACTGTGATGAGGTTAATTTAATAAAGAAAAACTTGGAGAGGCAAACACAATGGATACCATCTTCTGTCAGAACAGATCCATTTTCTATGCCTTTCCACCACACTGCCTACTTGGGGATGCTGACCTCAGTGGTCTACAGTGAGCTCCCTCACTCTCTAGAGTCCAGCTGGGTTTCATCCACAGCAGCCTGGACAGGCCATCAGAAGGAAGAGAGATCAGAGTACTGATTCCCTTAGCTGTATACCAGCAAGGTTGCCTCAGGCTGGCTAAGTCTCTCTATCCAAGGTCACAGTACCTCACCAGACAGGTTCCGGCAACCACGCTCTTCTCCCAGGTTCCAGCGACCACGCTCTTTCCACATCCTTTAGGCCAAAGACAGTAACGACCTCACTGCTGCTAGCACTGGACACTACCCTCTCCCCATAGTCTGCCTAAACCTAACCTGATCTTTGCGAGTAATGCTTTTATTAAACCCCTCAGATTGCCGTAATTTGAATGTATCATTTGCTTCCTGCTGGGACTCTGACTGATACACCAAATATGCTTTTAAGATTTTGAACTTGACTGGCTGTGAGGAGAGGTGGTATTATTAGCTGAGATAAGGAATACAGGAAGATGAGTGAGTTCCGATGTGGGAAGGAAACCACAGGTCGCCTTAGCTGTATGACAGCTGTGGGGCATCCACAGAGAGCGGTTGGTAGCAGCTACAGAAGTGAGCCTGGCATAAAGATGTAGATACTAATTAATTTTGGAAGTTTGGGAGTCCTGATCACAACCTAAGCACTAGTTTAATACGGAGAATTCATTTAATTTAGGAGACGGGGTCAGGGAACTCTCTTAAAAATTATAGAATACTAGAGGTCTAGAGGGTCTTAACTGCCAACGAGCTGAGCTCTCCCTCTATGCCTGTGGTGACTGACATCCACGACCCGTTTTCAAAGGCATGTGTCAGGCAATGGCAGTGCTGGCACTAGAATCTACGGCTTCTGGGTTCCTGCATCTGAGCTCTCTCCATAAAATGCAGCATTTATCTCTACTTGACTGGTTTCCATTAGTCAACAAATACTGAGCCTGCATCCAACATTTTGCTAATTGATATATGAGGAATAAAATAGAAGTATAACAATTTTCCAGCAGTTTATAGTCTTAATTGACCAACAACTCATACAAATGTTTTGAAATGAGAGTAGAAAAGAGAAATGACTGTGCAAGCTCAAGGAGACCAGAATGTTCTGTAAGACAAGGGCACTGTCAACTAGCACTAACACTGTGAGATTTTAAAGGTGTAAAGGTGTCATATTGCTGTGAGTGAGGAAGTAGACACGGGCTTAATTATTATCATGACAATCAAGTTATTATTGTCATGAAAGTCAAGGACTATCTAATTTACCTGTTTAAGCATATAAATTTTCATTGTAGAGTATGATATATGAGTAAGAATCTATAAACTTATCTGCTCCAACCTATAGAGATCATCCTTCTAAATGACAGCTTAAGTGAAAACATATTTTGGCAAATGAGCAAGAAAAAAATGTCCTTATTCTTCATGTAAGCAAGTGTGAATTCATGTGTGCATTATTACTATTTAGCCATACATGTGAAGTAAGGGAGAGGAAAGTCTGACAGCCCACGCACTTAAACACGGCTCCTTAGAAATCACCTAGGTTTTCTCCTCCCTGTTTATTGTATCATTCAGTATACACAGTTCTCAACTATGCTGAGTACCTTCTTAACAGGAATTGTAAATATAATGCTATTATCATTCTATTTTCACATACTCATGACTTCCTCAAGAGCATTTATCAGTCTCTGAGAAATTACCTGCTTGGACTCACAGAAAGGCAACATTTCTTTAAGTCTGAAGAGCTATTTTCAATTTAGGAATTATTACTGTAAGAAAAAGGTGAGGTCTACATAGGCGGTTAAATGATCTTTATTCATTATTCATTTTAAGGTTAAAGGGCACATGGACAAAGTCAAAAAATAAAAATAAAAAAATTAGTTTATATTGTTAGTTATTTTGACTTACAAGTACTTCACAAAGTTTTCACTTTTCTACCTGTGTCTAAATAAATATCAGACTTTGGAAAGTGGGTGGTGATTCCCAAGCTATCCAGTGAATTAATAATTAAGAAAGAGAAAAACCTCAATAGAGAAGAAGAAATCAGCCTAGAAGACCTTTTCCTCAGGAATCTGTTCCACAGGACACTTACAGGAGATGGATCCAGGGAGCATATTCCCAGTGTGTAAGTGTGTAACAAGCTCAAAAGTCTTCAGGGACAAGCAGTTAATCTGAATGTGTGAAGCAGCCAATTCTGTATTATCCTCAGACAATACAGAATTGTGAGGATAATCACTACCCAGGAAGTGCAGATCCCCCAAGGCCTCACGTGTGAGGATGCTTGTGTGTGTGTGTGTGTGTGTGTGTGTGTGTGTGTGTGTGCGCGTGCGTGCAAAATGTAGGCTACACCGAGAATGGCTGGGGGCTGAGTTCTGCCTGTGGACCACCCGTTCGTGATGTCAACTTTAGGAAGACTAACTTCTTTCCACATTTTACTTTGTGGAAATTTTTTCATTCCTTGGGCCAGGTAGTTTGAAACATTTCATTATTGCTTGGATCTGAATGTGTGTACCCACAAAATCCATATGTTGAAATCTTAACCCAAAGAAGGTGGTAGTAGGAGGTGGAGCCTTAGAAGTATGCTTAGGGCATAAGGGTAAAGCCTTTATGAATGGGATTAGGGTTCTTACAGAATAGACCCCAAAGAGATCCCCAGGCCTTCTGTCACCCAAGGGCACAGAAAAAGGAGATGGCTATGAACCAGGAAGAGGGCCCTCACCCAACCATGATGGCTCCTGATCTTGGACTGCTCAGCCTCCAGAACTATGAGAAATAAGCTTTCCTTTTTTATAAACCTCCCAGTCTATAGTATTGTTATAGTGGCTCAAACAGACCAAGACAATGACCAGCCCTTCCCTTTATGTTCAATTTTATAAGAGGAGTCAGTCAAAAAATTACCTAGGTGAAGGTAACATATTAATTTTAAATTTCATTTCATAGGAATTGAAAAAAGGAATTTCATCAACTGCATCTCATCTCATTGTTTCAGTCCTACATGAAATACAAGAGGAATTATTTCATGAAATTCCAGTACAGAGTAGTTCACTGATAAAAATCAGGTATTATCAAGATTACTTAAGAATTATCGACATCCCAAACACTGAGAATTGAATTGCGAAAAAAAGGATTTCCTTACTTTCATTCTTCAGGTAAAAAAAAAAACAAAAAAAAACAAAACAAAACAAAATGCCATTAGCTAAATGTCAATCTCATCTCGTCGTCTCTCGGGGAACCACAGTTTTGACGCTGTGCTCACCCAGGCTTATTAATAGGAGATGGGATGTCCACACAACTCAGCCTGGTTATCTGTTTTTCCAGACACCAGCATTCGTCACCGTGGGAAGGAAAGGCTGGCTCAGATAACACTCGTGTCTTCCACCAGAACTTGTGTAACACCCACAGCCCATAATTCAACCACTAAATTACTCATAGGACAGCTGATGAGCAAGAAATTCTGTCAAAACTCCTGATTAATATGAAATGAGTTTTCGCTTACATGGTCAAACACTATGGATTTAAAAGGTACTTTCTTAACTCATGCATTTTTACATAGACTATGCCCTACTTTTTCATTTTAGTACAGTCAGAATTATTATGGTCAGAATTTATGACAGAATTATGTGAGCAAAATCCTTGGAAGGTTTTTCAAAGCTGGACTATAATTATTTTAAAAATATGGATGCCTATGGACGAAGACTGAAAAGCAATTTTTTAAGTGCCCAAAATTACATCAGAAAGGTTGAATTACAGGTGCCCTTTTCCTTACATAAAATCATATTATTGTTGATACAGCGTAAATTCAATGAAAGTTATTTAAAGCTCAGGTACTTACCATGGTTGGAAAGTAACGACTAGTTTTGAATTTTTTCAGAGCCATAGACGAGGTGTAGGTGCCCAAGAAGAGGATGAAAGACATGAGGGAGACGTCAGGAACAAAGTCACAGTTGTTCCCTTCCAGCTTTCCTCCGTATTTCAAACACTCCTTCTTTGACAAAAGCGCCCAGTCAAAGGTGGCATTATGGTACTAAAGGAGAAGAACGTTAACATTTTTCTAGAGAACAGACACAACAAAAGCAGTTTTTGATACCTGATGTGCTATACATGGATTACACTAAAAGTTTCTGTGGAACAGCCCGAAGGTAACCATTGCAGGGTGAAACTTGAAGAGGTGCTAATGGAATAACAGGCAAGGGAGCCCAGGAGGCCGGCAATTATTGGAAATACAATGGGAATCATGCAATCTGTTACCTGGTTTGAGCTACAGCCCTACAATCACTCATTTGTTCAACAGAAACAAACCACAAAGTCCTTCTTTCCTGTCAACCTTCCTGAGAGTAAACTGAAACATAACAACATCCCAAGCCTCCCAATGGGAGGCTCTCGGAAACACCGCTTATTCCAAAGCACTCACTGTCGCAGTGAGCAGCTCCTCGTACTTCCGGCTGATGAGCCCCGGTTAACGTGCTGGAAGTTGTATTAGGTTCACTACTCACTTACCCAGCATTTTCACAAATAGGCTGTTTCTTTCCTAAATAACTAGAGTTAGGGAGTTCAACTATAAAACGTTGATGGTCCCTGTTTTTTCAATTGCATATCCTAATAAAATGCAGCTTTTTCCTGTCGACTCCAGACCTGCAGCATGAGGATTTACTATCAGAACATGCTGTGCTGGGCTGTGGAGGTGTGCATGGGTATCTACCCACCCAGCCCGGTGTTACACGGCCTCAAGCTCATAGGTCCATGGCACGTTGTCTGTGCTGTACTTCTCACAGCAGCTCACTCCTGTTGTTATTTTCTGTTTCCGCTATGCAGGAGAATGCTTTTGCTAACGTCGTGAATAAAGCCCTGCCCCAGCTGCTCTGAGTTTTAGCTGCCATCAGCTCACAGCTCCCTCCTTCTCTAGAGAACTGCCTTCAGCCTCAGAAGAGCTACTTTGCCAGGAGTGGTATTCCCTGGCAGGCAGTTACTGACCAACAGTAATGGCGGTGCTACTGACTGAATATTGGGGCTCCCCTAAAATTCATGTTGAAACCTAATTCCCTATGTTACGGTATTTAGAGGTGGAACCTTTTGCAGATGATTAGGCCATGAAGGTGGAGCCTTTTCATGAATGGGATTAGAGTCCTTATATTATAAAAGGGACCCCAGCGAGCTCCTTTGCCCCTTCTGTTATGTGGTTATAGGTGGACACAGTGAAAAGAAGTCACTCTGCGAACTAGGAAGCAGGTCCTCACCAGAGACTGAAACTGCCGGTGCCGTGATATTGGACTTCAATGGTCCTGGGTCCAGGGTTAATGGGTATAGCATGTGCTCGCTTACAGAAGAGTTATTTGAGAATACTTTGCAAATAAATGTGGAAAGGTAAATTTCTCCTGTCAAGTTCTACCTCAAACCAAATGCATCACCAATACCCTTTACTATTCAATGAATTCTCTTGATATATTGATATGTCATAAAAGATCATACATATAAAAGAAGACTCTCTGACCAGAAAGAGTTCTGTATCTTTATAGAGCTCAATATGTGAAGTGCTCACACTATTTTTTACAATTAAAAAAAAATTAAGTCATGCCCTGAAATATTTTGTTCTATATCAGCTTCAACTTGTAAACAGCTGAGTTGCATAATTGCTCTTTTATCCAACTCTGCTTGTGAGAGGTGACTATGTCTCATTTTGTTTTTCAATTTCTGCATAATGATGTTGTTAGCAGAATACATTTAAAGTTTAGTGGTCATAACAAGTTACAGATATCTTTGTTTTAAAATCAGCAAAAACTTACCGTAATTTCAGCCCAGCTCTTAGATATCAACAGAATGCTTGTTTGTAACTAAGAGGTTAAGTTGCATTAAAACAATCCCAACAGGAAGTTTTATTGATTTTCTTGCAGAGATTCAGGTTGAAATGAAAACTATAAAGATGTATATGAAATGATAGTGATGTCTTCTTGCTACATACAATGTTTCATTCACTTACCCAATAAGTCCTTTACTCTAAATTTACTGAATGCTCGCCATATGGAAAAACTGACAGTGAGTGGACTAGGTGGATCAAAGCAGACTATTTGTGTTCATGTGTAGTGAGAAGAAAACACGTAAAGCAAATGGGACCAAGTTCCTCAGGATCTTAACTGATGTCAATCTCATATAAAGAGATTTTAGTCTATTTTTCTGAGACCCAGTTTACACTGAATGGGTTTGTTTCTAACTCTTAAAAGTAGAATGTATACTAAAAGATTAATTTTAAAATCTAAAATACTAGAGCATCCTCTCCAAACACAAAGTTAGGGAAATATGAGAAAGGATGGACAAAATATTGACAGTCTTTGAAACTATGTGATATGTATATGGTGTTCACTATATTATTGCATGTTTTTAATTTTCCACAATATTTTATTTTATTTTTTTTAAGATTTTATTTATTTATTTTTAGAGAGAGGGGAAAGGAGGGAGAAAGAGAGGGAGAGAAACAGCAATGTATGGTTGCCTCTCACATGGCCCTCACGGGGAGCTGGCCCGCAACCCAGGCATGTGCCCTGACTGGGAATCGAACTGGGACCGCTTGGTTCCCAGCCCGCGCTCAATCCACTGAGCTACACCAGCCAGGGCGAATTTTCCACAATATTTTAAAAAGTAGGAACATGTAATCTTCAAGGATACTTAAGGACTGGTTTTTGCACTTGACTTTCTCAATGAGAGAATATCACAAGGATGCAATGCACAAGAAGATAAATATGACATTCCATTTCCTATTAAAATGAATGCTAACTCCTAGAATTGCCTTGAAGGTATATCAAATCAAAGCACTTTTGCATTTATGTCTGACTGCCAAGCAGAATATATGAGACTATAATACTTCTTAGCCCCATGATTAACAGCATCTCCATGTAGATGTGATATGCTTCAAAGGTAATATAATAAGCAGAAAAATAAAAATAAAGAATAAAGATTAAAAATTCTACATGGCTCTTTTTTAGTATAGACTGGTAAAATATGTGCCTTTTTATATATTTATAAATGAGGGTAATGATACGAAAAAAAGTCCCAAGGTTAAATAGCACATGTACTCATTAGGGTTCTTCCCTGCAGTGGGTGAGTCAGATTTGCAGTAATCTGCAATCTTACTTTATGATGGACAGGATGCATTTGAGCTGCACTTGTCTTTATATATGTATTACTGAAAGATATCAAAAGTAATTAGCTAAAATATAGAAAGGTGCAGGAGGCTGTCACTCCCAAACTAACAACCAAAGCAAGTTGGATAAGCCAGAAAATCATAGTTTTAAAGAATCTACCAGAGATGGAGATGCAAAGGAACCTAAAAAAATTCCAAAAAGTTACAAGCTCTTCATTGGCTGCCTCACCCTAGCAAAGCAGCAGGTGAAAGATAAACCAACTGCAGATGGAGGTAAGGAGAAATAAGCCAATCGTTAACGATTTTTTAAAAGCTGCATATAGTAACGATGAGAATTCTGAGGAGCCTTAGGCATAGATGGAGCCTGCACCCACCAACCAAACTTTCTCACAGTCTTTGCCAAGTGCCCAGGTAGCATATAAAAGGCTGGAGGTCAGACAGGATTGCTGCAGGAAATCCCCCGAGACACAGAGATTCCACCAAATGCAAGAGCCGCTTTTCTAAGACGGAAGACTTCGAGGCATTCGAGCATTCTGACTGCAGAGGACTAAGGCATCTGTCTGGCCTCTGAGGGCTGGGGTCAGAGTATTGGGACAAAGAAAGATCTGCCAAGGCTAAGAGAGCTGGGGCATAAAATAAGATCTAGAGCATTCCATGGGATATTCTGGGGCGAGGGGAATGTTCCTGATCTTGTTTTGGATTGTGGTTACAAGAGTGTATAAAATTGTCAAAATGCATTGCAATGAACATAAGAACTGTACATTTTAAGTCATGCCTCAATTTAATAAAAACAACAACAAAAGAAAGAATCTAACGTGAAAAACAAATACTAACTGACTCATTCGATCACTGCCTCAGAAGAGATGGACCTTAGATTTTGAAATCTGGTCTCTCCCTGTGAGAGCAGCTCAGCGGAAGCCAAGAGATTTTACAATCTCTTTTGCTTATTGGTTAGATACACAGTGTGGATAAACTGTGGTGGGTCTCAAATTTCTAGAGGGACCTTTTAAAGAATTCTTTTTACAAGTTGAAGGAATATGCCAAAGGAGAAATCTATGGGAAAACTGATGAAGGTGAGAAGAATTAAAAACACAATGATTCCAACAATAAATAAAAATAACGGAAAACCTGCCCTTTCTTCTTGAGGGATGGTTATTCTAGAGTTCCAATCTCTATCTAAATGCTCTACTGCCCCAACTCTCCTGCTCCTTGCCCCTGAGAACACACCTCTATCTTTGGAAAGAAGAAAGCTTGTCTTCATGCTAATGAAGCTGAAGGTATAAGCCTGCCTTCCTCAGACAAGGTGTTCTCAGGGCCTTGGGAGAGGGAGTCCCGCTAGTGTCAAAGGGCTGCATGTCATCTTTGCAGCCCCTTCCTTCACGATCTAATGACAGCTGAAATGAAAAGAAGGCAATGAAGTGCTGACAGCTGTATGTTCTAGGAAAAGTTCAGGGGGGCAGAGCCAGGGCAGGGCAGACAGAGGTCTCAGTGGCCCATCAGAAGCAGGGACTTCCAATTTCTTCTCTCCACCAATCTGAGTTATGGAGGCAGCATGGACTACTGGAGAGATAAGAATATCTAAATGGAATAATAACAGTGCCTAACGTTGATTGAGAGATAAGAATGGGCCAGCCACTGTGCTAAGTCCTATCTATTTTTTAATTTGACCCTTATACAGGGAGGAACAAAAGTAGGTTTATAATTGTTTGTATGGTAAAATAATACAATAATTAATAAATAATAATACAAGAATAATCTGTGTTTCACATACAACTGTAAACCTACTCTTGCCCCATCCTATATTATCCCTGAGGTAAATGCTATTACCATCACCATTTACAGATGAGACACTGGGAAGGTTTCACAGCCTGTTAAGTAGTGAAGCCTTGCATTTGAAACTAGGCAGTCTGACACAAGAACTCAGAATCTATAAGTCTTCCGCATGAAGCAATATTATGATTTCCCAAAGAATGTAAATAGGCAAATTTTGGAATTGGAAAGCTCTGAGTTCAAATCCTGGTTTCACCATACACTGGTGCTATGGCCTTTGGAAGGTCAGTTAACCTTTCTAAGCCTCTGTTTCATCTATAAAATATAGGTAACATTAATAACTCACAAAGTTATTGTAAGGATTATAGATGATTAATGTAAAGAGTCTGGTCCCTAGTCGTTGCTCAATAAATGGTAGTTATTACTGATGATAATTAATCATATTATTCTTTAATAATCATTTACCTATATGTTGTCTGTGTGTATATTTATGTGTCTATGCAAAGTATACATAAGGAATTGACATAGATAAAAAGGAGAAATGAAAAACAGAATAAAAGTTCCCTCTCATAATTACATACATATATATTTTTTCCTAATCTTTTTCTCTGAACAAAGCAACTTAACATCTTAGTGAAGGTGTGCAATGATACACACGTGGGGGGACTGCTGCGGGAGTGCAGAGTGTTCACAAGAACTGACAGAATGAACACTTCAGTGCAAACACTGAAGCACCAATATCACAAGTCTGGGAACCATCCAGACTTCACTTGAAATCTTTGTTCTACTAACGTATGCCTATGTGACCTAGAGAAAGGAAGGTTCCTTATCTTCTGGAATTTCAGTTTCTCTCGTCTATAAAATAGAGATAATTATGCCTGCTGGTTTGTGTTAATGACTGTAATACATATTAAGGTTTACAATGATTCTAAGATACAAAACACCTGGTCTCTAGTAGATGCTCTATAAATGGCATTAATTATAATCATCATTGTGCCTTTATATCCTCTATCACAGTCACACCAGAAGTCAGCCACAACTTCTTTTGTTTTCCATGAATCTTATACTGGCACCTTACTGTATTTACTAAATATCAATTACTGAAGACTCTCCAGGTCTTGCCCAAAGACAGGGCTTAAAAATTCATTAATTTTAAAGCTTTCCTTGATTAGTTCCAAAAATATATCAATTAGAAACAATCTCTTGTTAAATCAGTGGGAGTTTTTTATTAATTTTTACTGCAAATTAACCTATAGTTTTAATTTCATATATTTTTAAAATTTTTATTAGATTTTAATTACGATTCTTTAAAATCTAGAAGAAAGTATTTTTCTCCATATTTTAATCAAGTCTTTTAATTAAGGCAACAGGCTGGCTGGCTCAAGACTAAAAACTGAAGTCTTTTCTCAATGTGGCTTTTAAAAGACACATGTATATTCTTTCACATACACCTATACACTTATGCACACAAATATTCAAGAAATAAAAAGGAAAAATTTGGAGAAAGTCGGAGGAAGTTTTTTTAAAGTTAAAATAGCCACAGAATATGAAAACAAGAGAGAAACAGGGTCAGATGAGAATAGTCCAGGAAGATGTAACACATCATCTTTGAAAGGGATGTTGTGCACAGTGTCTGCAGAAGTGTTCCGGTGTCCTGAGAGAGGGGCACTCTGTCAACGCAAGGTATTATGGTTTCTGTCTTTCTAAGTGAGAGATTGATATTCTTTGGTAGGAGTCCATATCCAGTGCAGAAGAAACACAATTGGAAGTCTGAAAGAGCACTTTCCTCTTTTTCTCCAACACAAAAGTCTCCTTCCAGTGTGTGACCTTCCATGCAAAAGAGCTCATTTTTAAAGCTTAGTTCAAGTCTCTCAAAGATCCTTGGTTACTTGCCATGGGAAAGGATATCATGTGACACAGGCACAGTTTTCCCTAAGTGACAGGGGAAATGTCCTGCCACAATTGCCCTTAGTGGAGAGAACACAGCACCATTTGGTAGTCAGAGGAATTATTAATCATACTAGCAACAGAGAGAGGGCACCACGCTCTCATTTCTCAGCTTCCTGCACTCTACCTTGCAAAGGAATATTTGCAATGTAGTAGTTTCACTTGAAGGAAAACCCTTATAAAATGACAGTCAAGTACCATCCGGATCTTAAGGAACTTTCATTTCTCCAGCTCAGTCACTTGGAATAGTATTAGGTTTTGTTTTTGTTTTTTTCCTTTTCTCACTGGGTCCTTCCAACATAATGAACGAAGGAGATATCATTCATGTAAGCAGCCTATCAGTGACTGCCATTAGACTGTTTGATACTGTTACTTTGATGTAGAACCCAAGGAATGCCTTCCATGATATTTTAGCCAAAACAATTGGTTATATGCCTCCCTTGCAGCAAGCACTACAATGAAAGTGATTGTCAACGTGAATAGCTTAGAATATTGCAAAGGGTAAGCTAATCGAATGCCTTGAAAGTATTATCCACTGGTCAGATGGTAAACTTTATTCCATATTATTTATAGTTGCATTTGATCGCAGTTCTGTGAGGCTCCAGCATTCATACACCTCACCTGCCTTGGCAAGCCTATTTTTGTGACATGGCAGCACGGATATAACACTATGCATTGAACGCACTTTTTGTATTGAGTTTAACTTCCCACCCCAAAAGGAATGCCAATTAAGTTGTGTTAACTGTGTCATCAACTGATCCTAGTACCTCAGTGTTCATTCCTGTTACCTGCATATCTTCTTAAAAAAGCACTAGCTGTTACTAATGACGTTTTGTTTTCCATTGAGTGTACACTACTGAATAAATGTAGGATTTTTAAGTTTATCATGTGCGTCTCGCAACACTAAAGATATTTTATCAGTCATGATGGCAATTTCTGTATAAAAGAGGCTTAAATGGAACATTTTTGAGATCAAACACCCCACCCTCATAAAATGGCCACGTCACAATAAAAATAGTGGTATATTAAAAAAAACAAAAAAAAAACAAGCTACCTCGAGCAAGGAAAATGGTATTTCTGTCCTTCCACTATCACCAATTATTAAACATGGGTTCGCACTAGGATTCTGAATGGTGGGAGATGCCATATTATGAATATAATAATTAGAGCATACAATATGCATGTGTGCACGTGGTCAAAATACTACCTTAAGTCACTTACCACATCAGTAGAAGACGTACTTGGCAAGTCCTCTGGACCCAATATGGTGTCATTAGATATTGAGATATTAACTGTAAGACAAAGACAATTTTCACTATTAAAAAAAATATTAAAATAACCAAAGTGCTTAACTGGTAATCTAAAGAAGCAGGGCTAGGCATTAAAAATGTCTTTAATAACAACATAAGCGCACAATGCATTTATCTCTAGTATCACTATATTCACCTTTCACCTAGATAAAATGCCGGTAACCAAGAATTTGGACATATCTGTTGTGCTCTAATTTGATAAGAGACAATGGAAAATATTTAATGGGACAATAAAAAATGTATTTGTTTCAGATTTCATATTTTGCCTGGTGGAAGAAATAGCTGTTACTAAGTGAGTAAGTTGATGACTGGCTTCATATCTCACAAACTGAAGTTTTACTAAGTATGAATTAATTAATTTAAAATTTTTGGAAATTTTGACTGTATGAGAAATTATATCTTTGCAAGATGTGTGAAAATAATAAATAGTGCTAAATATATTATATAAATATAATTGAGATGTATATTTAATTTTAAAAATTATTTCATATAATTTGACATCACTTGTGGATGTCACTTGCAGAAGAACCAATTTTGTCTATTAACCCAACCCTCCTCTGGGAAGTACTTCATTTTTCCTACTTATAAGTCTAAAATTAAAATGTAATATTTAAAAAGTATTCTATAATTAAAACATTTTTCTGTATCAGATGAGCCTTTTTCCTAATATGTGAAGCTTTATGCAAAAATAAATTCTTACTCAGAATACCCCAATTATGAAGATATTGTGAGTTAACACTCCTAGTTTTCATCTTTGAGGATCACAGTGTTCACTGAACATCCAAATTGCTAATTATTGTTTGGTCCCTAAGCACCACCCCCTCTCCAAGATCCTAGCCTACCCTTTTAGCTTGCCATGGTTTAGATCCTGCCTACATAACTTTTAAGAAGAACCAAATAGGTTTATTTATGTTCTAAAATTTAGAGCATAAGATCCATCAGGGAAGAATGAAAGGAAAATGTCTCGTTCACTGCTTTTCCCTAGAATCTGCCCAGCTTGGCACTTAACTAACAGGAACTTGACAAGAGTTGTTAACTGCTCAATCCTCAAAAAGAAGGACCTCCTGCCATTTACAAAGACATGGAGAACGTGGAGCACACTCTGTTAAGTGAAATAAGCCAGAAAAAGACATATACTGCATCATATCACTTACAGGCAGAATCTAAAAAAAGAAAAAAGAAATCTAACTCATAAAAACAGAGTGTAACGGTGGTTGCTAGGGACTGAGGATGGAGAAATAAGGAGGGGTTGGTAAAGGCTCTAAGATGAATAAGGTCTATGTAAAACATGGTGACTATAATTAATAACACTGTATTTCATAATTAAAATTTGTTGAAAGTAGAACTTGTGTTCTCTCCAAATAAAATAAGTATGTGAGGTAATGGATATGTAAACTAACTCAATGGGAAACCTTTCACAATGTACATGTAATTGAAATCATCATGTTGTACACTTTAAGAATATTAAAATGTTGTCAATCATACTTCAATAAAGCTGAAAAATACTTGCTTACTGTCAATAAAAGAAGCTAGAAAAGGGGCCATATAATTTGTAATCACAAGTGAATTGGAGCAGATAAAGGCAAACAAAACGAAGGAAGGAAAGAAAAGAAAAGGGGAGAAAATATTCAGCTTGGATCCTTCTCAGTTCTAGAATCCATTCTGACCTTTGAAGGCTCTGGAATTGTTGAACTTTTAACCTAAAGCTAGCTGTCATCAGGGCTTTCCTATTTCCTCTGTAAAACAAGCACACATCCAAACTGACTGTCTGCTTATACAGTGCTTTCTGTTTCAGTACAGGTCACAGAAAGAATCAAAATAGGTTAAAGGATGCTGGGCCTCAACAATCAAACCAAACATGAATCCATTCCCAAAAGAAAGTGTTAGTAAATTATTACTAACAAGACATAGATTTTTATTACTACTTAGTCCTAAAAAACTTAGAGCACACTTCTTACATTATTCCATTTGTTACTTAAAAACATACAAGATCATATAATAGGTGTACTTTTATACCCTTTTTATGTTGGATGGGATTCCGAAACATGCTTTGCCAGGTTTCTTGCTCAGCATTACAGAGTCAATCAGAGGCAGAGTTGATACCAAAACCTGCTCAGCATTCTTTCTTTTCCTACCCAGCATTTCTAATGATCAAAATCAAGATGATTTATGTGGCCACAGAATTCAGGGTGGGATAGTAGTTGCCAAAGTTAGATGATGTGAACCTCGACTCTGAGCTGAAATGTCTGACCTGTCTGCATTTGCAGGAAAACAGCACATGTGAAATCACAGGCACTATTTGGATGGTGTCTGGGATGCTGCTCTTCCTGAGCTAGACTCTTTTCAAGCAATATTATGAGTTTCTTGTCACAAGACCATGAAGGTCTTTTTGCAGTATGTTTTTCTGCATAAAGACAAGGAGTAAGGAGTGAAGGGGAAAGACAGTCAATGCTCCTTTTTTGTGAAATGAATGACAGATAATAAAGGTCATGAGTAAACTAAAATAGGATTCCAATATGAACTTTTATTAACTACCGTTAAGTTTTGCATACATGTCCACTCTGCTCATAAAATTCCTTCTATCTTTTCAGTTTTCCTCTGAGACAAGCTATTAAAGCACACTGGCTCTCAAAATACCAAAAGACCAGTATCAAAAGAACAGTAGAAAGTATAAACTTTACACATTTATTTTAATAAGCAGATGCTTCAAGAGAAAGACTTCAAACTAAATATATAAACAAGCACTTCTATAAATATATATTGGCAGAATATGGTAGAGTCCATAAATAAGATTAAAAGTTAATTCATTTAAGCTCACAGAAGAAAAAAAAATGATTAATTCCAATTGGGAGCTTGGTCTACAAGAGACATTGGTCACTATTTGTATCTAGACATATAATGCAAATATTTTGGCAACCAACTGCAGAATGGTCTGTTTATATAGAATTTGCAATATCCTTAATTAGGATTCTGGAAAGATCAAATGGAAAATCCAAAACACACTGCACTCTCTCTGCACTATTTGCTAAGCACTATGGCTTATGAAGCAAAGAAACTCTTTGCCCTAAGAGTCTGGCTTATTTAGAATTAGCCAATTGCCACTAGGACAGTCTGTGTCCCATACTTGGTTTCAGGGAGTTTCCGCAGATTGATCGTTTTATGTTACTTGGATTTTCACTTCTTGATCCTCCTTCCCATGTATCAAATTCTAGCTGATCCTCTGCATCAGGGGAATGAACACGGTCAGTAACAGACATTTAAAAATGTGTCTGGGAGTTTTCAGTCTTCAGCTGGCTTTTCCTTCTTTACGTTTAATGAGAGATCGAGAGGAAGAACAGGCTGCAGGAGCAATGCGTGGACATACCCATGTGTCCTTGTTAGTGTGCCTCCTGCAGAGAGACTATCAATCACACTGTTTAAGGTTGTCCTTTATCTTCTAGTAACCTGGCAGCAGGAACTACCCCATGACTCTCTGCTTTAAACATTAGCAGGAAATGCACCATCAGGAATACACACAATGGCTCACTTCAGACCATGAGGTCAAGTATGAGCAACCACTTGCCACTGAGGCAGACCTGTCAGCTTAAACTGTACCACCACATCACACTGGAAGCACAGGGTCCCCAAACTCCCTCACCACATGATCTTGAGGAAGTTACCTCTTGACACTAAGTCCCTTGTTTGTGAAAACTGGATTTGAAACCATCTACCACATAAGGTTACTGTGTGCATTGAATAAAACAATGCAGGCAAAACTGTTAGCCCAGTGTCTAGTACCAGGTAAAAGCTAAATAGATGGTCGCCAAGTTCATTACTAGCTCATGACCTGGAGCAGAAATCTACCTCCTGGAAGGAATGTCAGCCAACTCACAAGCTTATGTGATGTCTAAATACATGTATAATGTTATATATTAAAATATAGTTTATTAAAATCCCCTAGTAAAATGTCTGGTTCTTGGATGGTGCTTAGTCAATGTTAGCCAAATCTGAATCTATACCCTCAACATAGCTTGTGGGGTTACAATAATGTGAAACTGACTAAGCTACTCTGAATTAGAATAAATTTAAGAGTATTCTACATAATGTTAAAACTTTAATGTTTTATTGCATTCTACTAAAGCAACATCTTTAGGAACTTGAGCAACTAGAAAATGGATACAGAATAAAACCAAATAAGGTTCTTGCCTACCTGGTCATATCAGATTTATTTAAGGGCCCTGGAAAACTTGAGCATACAAGTGCCTCTTGATAAAGTCAAATATTTATACTTTAAATTTCCGGATAAATAAATGGGCAAAATGGGTAGGGACGACAAGGTGAGTGAGGAAAACTTTGAGAGAAGTAGCTCTTAGGTAAATACTTGCCAGCATTTCATCCTTTAATTTTAAAAAAATTAACAGAAAAATTGTCTTCACTTTTCTCGTTATTACTTTTCTTGTTTTCCAAGTTGTTTCCCCCCCCCCCCAAGTCTGATGCTTGAGATTTTCACTGTAACTAGCAAGTTCAGGTTATGACCCTCTTCACTCCACGGACACCTTCCGCATGCTCACTCTATACTGCACCAGAAGTTAAAGAGCTGAGCTACTATCTGAGATTAAGCTGGATATATTTAGCCACTATTCTCACAAAAGCTCATATCCACTCACCCTTAAGAATGTGTAGAGACATTTTTCAGAGGTATGTTGTTAAAATCTGTGTTTTATACAAACCCAGTGCTAGAGAAATTCCAGGTCTGGTAATTATCCAAATTCATTGCTTCTCCTTTTCTTATTCCTGAAAGCATTATATAAAAACTGCTAAAAGATAGGTTAGAACAGTAAAAGGAAACTAAAATGATGGCTCATTCGGATATCTCTGGTTTTCTTAAAAGACCAAAGACCACATTACCATGAATGATAACATGCCAGCTGCGCTGGGAAAGCATTCTTGCACACACAGCCTGACTAATGCTACACCAGAGGGCCTGTACCTCCTGTTTAACCATTAGTCTATGACTTAAACCTACTTTATAATCTGAAGAGGGAATGACAATAAAAAAGTTGCACAGAATAAGATGCAGGTCACAGAAGATAAGTTAGGATTATCTTTTACTTCCTAATTTTCTTCTAATGGCCTTTCTAATTATGAAATATATAATATGGGACCATAGGAGACATGGTCCAGCAATTTTTTTAATTGTTTCCACATCTTGGTGGATAGCATTTATTAAGATAATAGAAAAATTATATAGAAAGAAATGGTAATGAAATTTCACTCCAGTGACAACCATCTGAGAGCATCTGGAAGCCTCCTCATGCTGTGAATAAAAGTACAGAAATGAAAGCCATGGCCACTTCCAGTCACTGGACTTGGTCTTACAGTTTCATACCAGGAGAAAGGCCATCTTTTACACAGAGATATTATAGACAGTGATGCACTCAGTGCCTGAGAAAAGCTTTATTCATCTTACTCAGTCATCCATTATTAAGAATGTTCTCCCTGGCCTGGAACAGTCAACAGTGAATCAATAAAATATATCCCTCTGTTAACAATAAGGCTTAGTGTCTATCACCTTGAGGCAATTTTTTCTCGCTTTTCTAATTTGTTTATCATTTTTACCAAGGCTTCTTTCCCTCCAGATACAAAACCAACACCTGGTCAGAATATCTATTTCAACTCTTTCCAAAATATTAACATGCCCTAGAGCGTATAGTCACTGCAACTTTGGCACCATTAGGCAGATGAACACAGGTACTAGCATAGAATTTATTTCTAAAGTCTGGGTCAAATGAAAATTCAACTGAGTTCACTCCAAAAGTGATAAACACTATTAAAAAACACTATTAAAAATTTTATAATAACCAATATACGTAGATACATGTGGGGGGTGTGGTATGCATTCTACTTCACTGAAAGTAGCAAAATGCTTAAAAAGCAATTAAATAGATCTTCAGCAAATTTTTATTGATGGC
Source organism: Micronycteris hirsuta (assembly GCA_004026765.1). Taxonomy (NCBI): domain Eukaryota; kingdom Metazoa; phylum Chordata; class Mammalia; order Chiroptera; family Phyllostomidae; genus Micronycteris; species Micronycteris hirsuta. The sequence goes on from PVJI01000187.1 coordinate 32,672, forward strand.
AGAAGGGGAAGGAAACAGGGTAGGGAAAAAAAAAGAAAGTCCATGACCTATTCCCTATTTGCAAAATTCTGGCATTTATGTTTTTGAATGAATCAGATGTCACTTAGAAGAACTGAACATCTTACCTCTAGGTCTTTAAATCTTTCTTCTACACGACTACGTGTGATGTACGTATGTTTGTTACTGCTCATGTGGTCTTGAGAGCCAGTGGAACGGTATTAAGTTTTCTAATTATGATGCACTGAATGCCTTAAGATATTTTCTTTAAATATGACTTGAACATTTCACATTTATCAACAACAGCTTATTAGTTGTTAGTTTTTTTCAAAGGCTTCTGGTAGAAGCCTAATTAGTATCTTTCTCTAGGAGAATTTCAGGGAAAATAAAATGTTTGAACCCCTTTCAATGAATACAAACCACTGGGGCATCTTTTGTGGGACAATGAGAAATGGTGAGGGGTCGGGGAGAACAAATTTTTAGGCAGTGTTTGTTTGGTGCCAAACAATTTTACATATGGTATTCCATTTAATCCTTATGGGAACCTCTAAGAGAAAGTGCATTTACTAATTCAGCTCACAGATTACAAAACAAAGAGATGAGGTCATTGCCCTAGCCCAGGGTCACACTACTAATTACAGCCGAAATTCAAACTCAGTTGCTTTTACTCCAAGGCACATATTGTTTACACTTTATCACAGTGGCGATTTTCCAAATTAGGATGTTGGTGATGAATTGAGATATTGTGACTTCTCCTTCAATTAGATATTTTCAGTTTTGAATTTTGGCTTTTGAACTTTACCATTTTTTAAAAGATTTTATTTATTTACTTACTTATTTACTTATAGAGATGGGAATGGAGGGAGAAAGAGAGAGAGAAACATCAGTCAATTGCCTTAAACCCCCAACGCAGGTATGTGCCCTGGCCAGGAATTGAACAGATGACCTTTCACTTTGCAAGATGATTCCCAACCAACTGAGCCACTCTGGACAGAAATGAATCACCTTCTTTCTTATACACATCTGCTATGAAACTATCAATACAAAGTGGATAGTATAAAACATCTATTGGCTGTACATTAATAAATAGTTATCCCATTTCTAAGCAAAGGAAATATTAGCACAAAAAACATGCATCCACGTGACTGATAGATAGGTCAAACTTTATGGCCAATTTTCCTTTTAGCACTTGCTACTGAGCTTCCTTAGTTCTTCAGTAAATGAGAACCTAGGTATACAACCTAGGTTATAGAGCGATAGATGGGGTAAGAAGAAGGGAGAAAAAGGTATATTAAGAAAAAGAAACTCAGATGGATCTAGAGCAGGGGCTGGTCAGGGCTACACAGCAGAAGGTGAGCTTGAATGTAATGCACTTGAATCATCCTGAAACCATCCCCACAGGAAACTAGACCCTGATGCCAAAAATGCTGGGGACTGCTGATCCAGAGGGTACTATGCTAAGTGAAATAAGTCAGGCAGAAAAAGACAAGTATGCATGGTTTCACCTATATGTAGAATCTAAAAATAATCAAGCAAACAAAACAAAAATTGACTCATAGTAACAAACCAAAGGGATGGTTATATGATGGGAGGGGTGGGAGGGTGGGTGAAATAGTCAAAAGGGAAAGGGAAATATAGTCAACTGTGATACATTTACAAGATGATAAATGATTACACGAATTAGTGGGGTGATCACATTGTGAGGTATAAAAAATGTCAAATCACTACATTGTACCCCTGAAACTAATATAACCAATATAAGATTGCATGCCAACTATACTTAAATTAAAAGAGAAAGAAAACTCAGGAAGTGATGAAGTTTTAGGGAAGCAAGTGAGAACAAGAAAGATCACACACACACAAACCACAATATTATTGTGGCTGTGAATAGTTTTCTTAGTGATTAAATGACTCCTATTTTCTTTCCTGTAAAATCATTTCTCTGTTTGCAGGATCACGACTGCATCTGTGCAGTTGCTGGTTCCTTGTGACATACTGCCCCGGTGCTGAAAAACAAGTCGTCCGCCAGTTTAAATATTATTGACTCATCGATTGAATTCTTTTACTAGGAGCGCATGTTGTGATGAAAGACCAGTCTTTTGTTGTTTTTAGAATACTTACTCTAGCTGTATATGCAACCGCATTATTATCTCACTATCATTTTTCAGTTTGCTATCATGAAGTACTAAATTTGTGGTGGATTTTTGCAGTTTGCTATAAAAACATATTAAGGTTATTGGAGAAATACATACTCATTAATCTTAAGGGGTTTTGTAAAACATGGACTGTCGTGAAAATGCAAATAATCACTTGCCTTTTTCTAAACCAGAAACAGATTCCATTTCCATAGGTTTATATAATCCGAGCATTCATGAACATATATATCTGTCACGAATGCCACTCATCTGGATGACTCTAAAAATACAGAGTGCAACCAGCAGTCTTATTGCAGAGTGGGCCAGCTGCCCAAGAAGTGTGCTCAGAGGGGAGAATGATGAAAACTGGCTCATTTGTTCTACTGTTCACACTTAAAAGATACTCATGAGCCTTAAGTCCTAATGAATAAAAACAGTAATAATAATGTCAGTTAACATTTAATTATTTATTACACACTAGACACTGTCCTAAGTACTTTCTCTATAATATCTCGTTTTCCCCTTCAAAACAATTCTAGAATTTTAACCCCATTCTACAGATTATCTGGCAAGGCTAAGATACCTCAGGAAAAGGAACTTGCCCAAAGTCCACACTGGGCGTTACCAAGCTAGGACTGGGATTCATGATTTTCTAACATCAAAGCCCTGGAGCACTGCTTTACTGATACCAACTGGAGGGAGGAGGAATTGTCAGCTCATCCAAGATGACTCCTAGCTGTTTGGGACTGACTTTTATACAACCTGGGGGAAAGAGACTAAAGGAAAAGCTATCATCACTTTAGCCAGAACTTGCCACGTCAAACATCAAATCAGTTCAACCTTCAATATCGCTTTTTCAAAAAAACAAAGATCCTTCCTGGAAGGAAAATTACATGTAAAATCTTTTTATATTTTATATAATGAAAACACATTTAGATATGTCTTCCCGGCTTTCACTTTACCTTCTCTGCCAGCATCCAATTAAAACAATGGATGCAAGTTTCCATTAGCCTCAGGTAGGTCAGGGCTGACAAGAGGTGGATCTTTTTTGAGACAGGTGTGCTGACAAAGCCCTCACCTGTCTTTATGAACACTTCAAAGCTCAGAACAGCTGAGCAGTACTTCCGTCCTTCAGAAAAATCTTACTGTATGTTCAGTCAGGCTTGCCTACAAAGTCATCTTACAGACTTTTCCATAAATACATAAATATGTACATATAGATAGAAATAAATAAATGAACAGTTCAAAATCTCACAATTAAATACAGTAAGTTTCCACTTAACATTGTCAACAGGCTGTGACGTTAGTCAGAATGATGTGTAACAAAACTAATTTTGCCCATAGGCTGATTATAAACAAGAGTTAATTTCCTACAGGACCTTATTAATGTGAGAACGAAATGGCATTGAACGAAACCATGCTATTTAAGAACCTGCTATATGCCCGTGAGCCAATATTTTGAACACCCCCAGTCTGGACTTGCCCTGAAAGTCCAGAATGGGTAATTACTAGGGGTTTCATCCCCTGCTCTCCTGGAAGGAGCTCTCCACAGGTGTGTAATGGTAACATCTGTGTTCCTCTGGGGGGCATATTCAACTGATTCAAATAATAATGTCTATCACATATTAAGTACCTATTTTTTCTAAGGAGTTCTAAGTTCTGAAATTATTTCCAATCAGTATATATCTTAAGAGTAATAGGCCTTTATAACTATATGTCATTTGTGTTCTCCTGAATTTTCATATTTCCACTTTGTGCTCTCTCTGCTTTGCTTTTAAGCATGGGTTTTCCTTTAGTGTGTGTTGATTTTCCTTAAACAAACAAACAAAGAAATCCACGAGTGCAAAGCAAAACGACGCCCTGTCTTTTCGTCAGTGTTATTGCTGACAGACCGATCTGCAGGAAGGCGCTGTTCTCTTTTCTCTCACCATTCAAGATAATATCTAATGAAGATACACGACTCAAATATCTGGGAGTAATGTGATAGGGCCCACCACATGCATCAATATTCTTCGTAGCATTTTGTTTCATTTTTAAATTCGCACACATTTTGCGTTCTAGTCTATAATACAATCATTTGTTTTACTATACATATTACGAGGTTATCCCTCAGACTCTGTAAGGAAATGTTGCATGACTGCATTCGTGCCCAGGTTTATGCAGCCCTCAGAACACTGCGGTACTTCTGGTGCTATAATCTAAAGAGCATGAATTGTATATTAATTTTTACATTAAGGGGCATCAACCTGTAGCTAATTGTTTAACTTGGGATCACTAGCACTACTGCCACTTAATTGTTTATAACAGATGTAAAGCAACTTTCCTCAAAGTGAATCCTTTTTTCCAAATGCCTTCCATATTATGAAATGATGATGAATTTCTGCAAGAAAAATTTCCAAAGACCAGCTTGAACACGTTTTTGTGGAAAAGCCCTCAGGTTTGGCAAGATGGACATTAAAGTGCTAAGATGTATAGAATCATATTCCTTACCCAGAAGTTAATTTCACTTTTATGCCTTTCTTGACTCTAGAGTATAAATCTTCTCTGAGAACATAACATTCCTTCTTTTCTTTCTTCCTTTTCTTTCTTCCTTTCCTTTCCTTTCTTATTTATGTTGCCTAACAGAGATGAATGTTAAGGAGCTACTTTATCACCAGGTAACTCCAATCTGAATTTATTTTTAATTTCATGCTTCGAATTATACAAAGTGAATTAGTATCTTCTTTGTTTCTCTTATAAGCTTAAAATAATCTATTCAGAGTTTACTGAAGAGATTTACAGGAAGAGATTCCTGTAGCAATGAAGAAGCAGTGAAATACGGGATAGAAATTCAAAGGACTAGGTTTGTTTGGTCCTTACATCTGTTGATATACAATATGCACTGGTTTTCTCACCTATCACATAAGATCACTAATAACAGACACAGAATTTCCTTGCAACTACTGCAGTTTGAATTAATATTAAGTATTGAGCTAGTTATGTTCATATTCCAGAGCTCCTGGTTTCACTTCCTGATGGAATCACACAGCTAAGATACCTCAGCCAATGAGACTTCAAATTCAGCGGCATAGTTCCCCAGAGAAAATAAAACAAAACCCCTTCCTGAGGACCATGATCCCATGTTGAAAGTATGCACACATGAAGCTCATACCCTCCTCCAAACACGGAGCAAGCATGAACAGTAAACATGGCGTCCTTACCTGGGTTGGGCGGCATACAGACGCAGGAAAAGAGAGTGTTGTAGCCCACTTTGAAGTCAGAGTTGATAGGGTAGTAATGGGCAAGCTTGATCATCTTCTTGAAAGCATCGTAGATAAAGATGAAGCTAATCAGAGAAGAGAAGCCCTCTTCAGTGAAGCGAGTGAAGTACTGAACCAAGAAGCTGGCATCGGTGGCTACCAAAATGAGACACAGGAAGGCTGACCACAAGCCAATCCAAAGGCGAAACTCCAAATAGTCAAAATTATGGTCCCTGAAAAGAAGAACAAAAGGTTACAGTCCTTCTCCAGTGACCACAAAGTATAATGTAAAACTACTGCATGTATTTTAGCAGAAAGATTGCTAAAAATAAAAGACTACTTTGAGCCACTAGATAAAAGCTCATTCTTGACTTTTTTCCAGAAAATATTAAGCTTAAAGATTTCATCTAGTAACATTAATATGCTACCATAAAGAAAAAATTCCAGCGTGAGAAAAGCACATCACAAGCAGCCGTACCATTTGTATGTGAATAATTCATTCATTTCCTCACTCGAAAAATGTTTTCCCTGCCTTCATGGGGTTTATAAAGCAAACAACTTGAAAACCTAACACCATAACCCAGTATGTGTTCAATAAATGTTTGTGAGCTTTAATAGTTAATGAAGACACTAAGATAAACGTGTTCTCTGTCCTTGAGTCTTCACAGTCTGCTGCGAGAGCCAAACTGATAAATACAATCTCACCGTAAAATACTAAGTGATTTCTAAAAGTCCACATAGTCTAAAAGTTAATTCTGGCTGGGGGACTGATGAAGCGGCAAAAAAATACTCAAGGTATTTAAGTAGAAATTCTCTGGACAGGCCAGGGAGGGTCAGGCCGGGAGAAGTTGAAAGAGTTCTTACAAACACAAGAGGCATGAGACCACGCGCCATGCTCACTGGGGCCACCAACGTGAGGACTGAGATTAGCATGATGGACAGCAGTCTGATCAGCAGAAGCAGTCTTGCTGTGCTGCAACCAGATGTGACCGCGTCTCAACACTAACCTATCGACATGACACCCTTCTGACGCTGTGTGTATAGGCTGCCTCCATCTAAAGAGGCCATGGTTTTTCAGTGCCTTTCTGTTTCTTACAAATGAATAGTTCAGGATTCACATTTAGGAGAAGAGGGATCAAGTACTGACATTTTACCATTTCATACTGATTCATTCACAATTATGTGGTGAGTGTTTTACAATGTTTTTTTCTCATAACGTTTTTGTGACAAAAAGCAGGTAATAGTCATCACAGTTCTTGTATGAGACAAAGAAATAAATCAGTGATCATACATGCTTGAAGCCCTATATCCTTGTTTTTAGACAATAGGTTACTGATAACTGTTAGTAATATATTTTAATACTTTCCCAAAGGTATCATATCAACAGCTTCACCATCGACAACCCAGTCTGGGCCAACAAGAATTCATTGTCTCCTTATTATAAGAACCTCTTTGCTGATATGATATCCTTACTCATATCCATGCTTATCCTGTTCAAAGCCATTTTTCACATAACAGCCAAAATGATCTTTTTAAATGTGAATCAGATATGTCAGAGACTTTTTGATAGCTTCACACTGTTCTCAGAATCAAATTCAGACTTCTTCCTAGCACAGCGCCTGGCACTTAGCAGATGTCCAATAAAGACTTGCGGGATGGATTAATGTGCCTGTGACCCAGAACTTGACCAAGACAGTTCCTGACATTGACCTATGAGCTATCATATATGATCGGAATATAACTGACTGAAAATGTTATATAATATTCAATTTAATAGTCCCTTAGATAATATGATGATTACTTTTATGTGTTAACTTGGCTGGGTTATGCAGTGCCCAGATATTTGATCAAACATTCTCAATGTTTCTGTAAGGGTGTTTTTGGATGCGATTAACATTTAAGTTGGTAGATTTTGAGCAAAGAGGAGTGCATTCCATAATGTGGGTGGGCCTAATCCAATCAGACAAAGGCCTGAATAGAACAAATATACTGGCCTCCCCAAAGCCAAAGACAATTCTTCAGCAGACTGCCTGTGGACTTCATCTATATCATGGGCTCTTCCTACTTCTATTGCAGACAACCTTCAAACTTGAACTAGAACATCAGTTCTGGGTCTCCAGCTAGCTGGCTCACCCTGCAGATTTTGGACTTGCCAGCCGCTATAATCATATGATCTAATTCCTTATGATAAGTCTCTTTATATATGTACATACATATCCTACTGGTTCTGTTTTGCTGGAGAATCCTGATTAATACAGATACCAACCACTCAAGTATATCCCATTTTATAGATGAGGACACCAAGGCCAATGGGAGTTTAGTCATCTGTCCAAAGCCAAGGTTTTACTGGCAGAGCTGGACCAGAAAACAAATCTCTGTATTTGTGTTCTGGTCCTTTAAAAAATTACACCATGGTTCCCCTATCCTATTTGTATTTAGTGCCTAATAGGGTGGGCCTTAAAGTCATTGTCCTTTTTTTCCATCCCCTCACCAAATCTCACAACTTGGCGTGCATTGCCAAAGCAAGAGATTAGCACGGGAGTAGAGACTTGTGGTCTACGGGTTTCTGGAGCCTTACTGCAGACACCCTTCGCAGTCCTTTTCAGGCTCCTCTGCGTCTGCAGTGCCACTGTCTGCTCTGCCACTGTCTGCAGTGCACTGTCTCAGCCTTACCTTTGTGAGTGAGGCAGACTGTAAAGAAAGCTGAACTCGCCCTGGCTGGTGTAGCTCAGTGGCTTGAGCGCGGGCTGGGAACCAGAGGGTCCCGGTTCAATTCCCAGTCAGGGCACATGCCTGGGTTGCAGGCCAGGTCCCCAGTGAGGACCATGTGACAGGCAACCATACATTGCTGTTTCTCTCCATCTCTGTCTCCCTCCCTTCCCCTCTCTCTAAAAATAAATAAATAAAATCTTAAAAAAAAAAAAAAAAAGAAAGCTAAACTCTAGGAATTGGAGATAACTGACATTGCCACACGAGTGCCAGTGTCAGGGTCAGAACTTGGAAACAGAGTTCAATTACCCTTGAGCCAACAGGCTTTTTAATTAAATAAAATAAGTTTTAACCAAGGACCAATTTTGCTTCCTAACAAGATGAAAGAGCAATCTTGATTTGTTCCAAGAACTCTAACAGTCGTTAATGGAATTGACGTTTCCAGGACAGGATGACACACAAATCATTAACTGGTTAGTGATTAGGATCATTAACAGTCCGAGTCAAAGGGGAAAATGCACATACAAACTTAAATCTTAAGACCTAAATAATATACCAAACTAGCTGCTCTAAAACACGTAAATACTCCCACAGTAGCTCTAAAAGAATCATCCAAATAAAAATCTTTAAAACCAACAGCACTTCATTATGAAAGTGGTATGTTTATAGCACTAAGGAGAAAGAGAAATAAGAGATGAGAAACTTTTTAAAACAAGTTGATCAATAGTAATGACTGCAATAAAATGGCAATATTACATCCAGTCCCGTTGGTGCCAAGTTTCAATAGCAATTAAGTTATAAAAAGTAACAGGAAATTACAGTAAGGGACCAAAAAACTATGGTGAATTAGAAGCAGAAAATGGGTTTATATCCTTATGGTACCATTCAGTGTTTGTAGATATTTTGAGTCAGTCTCTGAGTAGCATAAAACCAAGGATACAGACAAACTGAAAAACTCCTATTGAAACATGTTCAGCTACTGACAAATACAAATTCCTTAAGCTAAATGAATAAATACAGTAATATAATAGAAGAAAATCATTTTAAGATTTCTAAGTACATTGTTCAAAGAATATAAGAAAAATTGTTGAATGGTCATGTATGAGTTATATAGGCTAAAATCCAACTTTAATTATGAAGTTTCTACATGGCTTAGAACACATGTTTAAAAAACTTCCTTCAGATTCCTCACTAAAGGGAACCTAATATAATTATCTATTATTGGGATGTAATGTATAAAAACAGTGCAAAAAAGACTGTAGAATTGGGAAAACTGTGAGTTTTTTCCTTCATTCTATCACTACTTTTAAAAGGTCAGAGCACATCATTCATATTCTTTTATGATTCTCCAGTTTACAGGGCAAATATTATAACCCACATCCCACGTCGAAAATCTGTGGATTGTGTGGAGTTACTCTTTGAGTCCACTGAACCTGCAAAACAAGAATGTACCTATTTCTAAAAAAATCATTAAATATGTTGGGAACAGCCTGGGCAAAACAGAGTAAAACAGTTTCTTTACTGAAGGACTTTTCAGCTCCCTTAGTAAGCTAAAGTGCGAAGTAAATTACCAAGAGGGAGACAGAATATACAGCATTTCCCAGACTTACTGGGATCACAGAAGCCTTTCTTCGTGGAGTATCTAAGAGACTTCTAATGGATGAAACATACTTTGGGAATTAGTGATCTACACAAATACTCTGCATCCAGACAAAATATCAGCTCTGTTGTTATAATATTTAAGCAAATGATACAGCATAGTGAATATAATAATAAAGTTTGCCACAATAAGAGACATTTAAGAAATCCTGCCTTAATCCATCACTGAGTTACAATGTTTCTTGTTGCTTTACAACTGTTTTCAAATAAATGGCTTGGAACTATGTTTATGTTACCAATTATGATGAAACAGAAGGGAAAGTGAGAAACGAATTTGCTTAGTAAAAGGAAATAATCTCTCTCCTACAATTATTTAAAGTAAACTGAGATGCAAACATTTTCTGTAGATTAAGGCTCTAATCACATTGCATTCAATAAATCTTTCTGCAAAGCTTGCGTATGTTTGTTCCTGTTTATAATACATGCTTGTTTAATCTTTCCACAAAGACTTTCTTGTCTCACACAATGTTTTCTTAAACATATAAAAATTGTTTGACTCTTCTATAAACTGACATGAACAGAATTCTTTCCAATGTCCTTCTGAGAATTAGAAGGGAGAAAGGATGTGTAGTAACGAACAAGAAAAAGCTCACATCATTTAAAATTTAGAACTTTAAATTCTCAGAAGACCCTCACTGATGTTCTCCAGCCAGTTTTTAAAACACTAGTTTTAAATTCTCATCCCTTCTTCTACCTTGTGATCATTTCTGATGGCACAGTTTCCAGGTCTTGCCACAAACGAGTCCTAAAGTCCATGAGGTATTACATAGACAATGATATTTCTAACATGAAAATCCTAAAAATGTATAATAATGTAAGAATATGGGAATTCCAACAAGGACTACTGCAAGTTTTAAGAAATTCTGCAACCCATTCAAGGACTGAGATCTGCTGGTAAAGGCAATTCTCTCTTAGAGGTATTAAGTTCATTAGAAAGAGGCCAGAATATCCAATTTTATTTCAAATCCATTTGTGTGCTAATGTGGCCACTTAGATAATTCGCTTAACTCAATTTTCTCCTTCTTACAACAATCCATCAATTTCTAAAAGAAAATACTAATATCATAACAGTCATGCCCATGAGTTGTGTCCACTGACTCTGTAAGAGGCAGAGGCTCTGAAGTCAGAAATCAGGGATTCCTAACCCAGCCCTGCCAGTGACCGGTGATGTGACCTTCGGCAAACAGTTTACCCACGCCATACCAGCTTTCTCGTCCGTAAAACAGGGCCAGCCCCACCTCACAGGACTGCTGCAAGAATTAAACAAAGAGTCCCTACTCATTATTCTATGCAATGCACATAAAATAATATTTGGTACAGGGTCAGCACTCAACAAGCATTAAATTTTACTCAGCTGAGTCTTACAATGTGTCTTTCAGTTAAGAACACTGTAAACGAGGTTAGGAGCCATGGCCCATGGGAGCACCCAGTCTCTCTCATGGATGAGCCATGTGACCTCGAACAAGGCATTTCATTTCTCTGCAGTGCCAGTCAGAATCATGGCGGGAAATAGAAGTCATTCTCAAAGGGGTTACCAAAAAAACTTAATAAATGGGCTGTTTCCGGGGCTGTGAGTAACAACAGAGGATGACGAGGCACACAGGGACGAGCCCCATCAGGAAGCCATTCCTACCTCCTGGCTTGAAAAGGCCATGCAAGGAACGGACTCCCTAAGAGCCCGGTGAGGGCCAAGCCAGGTGGAGGAGGCACTGCCCTGCGGGGAAACACGAGGAACAAGCCACCACCAGACTGCAGGGCTAAAGCAGGGCCGGGGAGGGGAGGGGAGGCAGACATGCATCCTGACCTCTCTCACTCCTGTCCTACTGGTGCCCCACACTCAACCCAACTCCACAGGAAGCCAGATGGGAAAGGAGCCCAAGGGCTGCATCCCACAGAAGTCAGCGCCCCAGGGCACAAAGCTGGATGGTAAGGGGCAGAGAATCAAGGTGGAGGCAAGCAGATAACAAAACACATGGGCCTCCGTTCAATCCAATGTAAAATGACTGCTGGGCTACCTAATCTCTCAGGGTCTCACAACCTCTAAATTCTACAATGCCTGAATTCTGATCTACTGAATTACTATTTTGTGCCCTATCTAGACTATGAATGTGCCACAGTTAAACAACCCTACTTTACAATTAGATATGCATATACATACTTGCTGAAGTTAAAGAGAAGCCTCTCAAAAACTAGAACAGGTCCCGTGCTGCTCAAAATAGTGAGTGGCTGACCAGCAAAGAGGCAAAAGACGGCTCCAGAGACAGCTGTGCCCAGGAAGCTCTCCAACACGCCCTAATTAAGAGAGAAAATAGAGGTGTTAAAAGAAGCATGTCTTGTTTTCTTCTCGTGTGTGATGTCACAAGGGAGATTAAGCCACAAGAATATGCCATCATGAGGTCCATAGCAAACATACCAAACAGATACAAACAATAGATTCTTACCAATATGAGCATTACCGTTTATTTCATCATACACACAATTTAGTCATTCCTCCCGACCGATTGGCTGAATGGCTCCCAAGAACTATAGTGACTAAAACGATGGGTAGTTGGCTACAGAAGGTGAAAGATGACTCTGGTCTATTCTGAAAATCATAATTGAAGCTTCTGCGTATAAAATCACAATATGTAATCCCACCAAGTGGGCGGCCATGACGTAGGACTTGGGATGGTGCTTTCCTCTCTGCGGTCACCTTGTGTTTGCTTTAGCCCGCTCTTACCTTGTACACGGCAGGTACTTACAAGTAGCTATATTTTAGGCACAAAAGTTATTTTTAAAGGAAAGATTTTCAAGTAGAAAGAGGAGCAAAGGGATCACAAAAAGTGATCTGCCTTCCATCCTTCAAACTCTAAGACATCAATTCCAAAAAATATTTGTATTACGCATTCATTGTCCAATGCAAACTTACACAGGAGCTTCCACTTACTCTATCTTAGAGGAAATAAGTGTGCAGGGACATTATTAGCTAAACTTTTGTGGCCACACATTCCTGTGGTTATAGCTCTAGAAATCAACCCATTGCTTTCCCTTCAGCAAAACAAGAACAAAGAAAAATAAGCACAGAGCATCACCAACACAAAATCACGCCAACTTTCTTAATCACATCGCTTGGGACCAATGCCTCCCATGATGGCAAACTAGCCTGTTTCCTCTATTTTTCATCTCAAATTTCAGTTAGAGAAGTACATGTTTATTTGCAAAAAGGTCCTTTTGTAAATTTAATATAGGATTGATATTTGATCACTATTGCAGGATCAAAACACAGCACAGCCTGGGTGTGAAAGAGAACATGAGGGAAGGAAAGAAGAATGTGGGATTAAGAGTCGCTGCTTGATGTGACACCGCTACTAATGACTGTGAGGGCAGGAACAGGGTCTCCTAGCGTCACCACGTTCTCCTTCCTCCCATCAGGCTAAACACTATGCCCCCACATGCTCCGCAGGTACGTGGGCGGCACTAAAGGAATCTAAGACGAAATGCCCAAATCGCACCCCCAGTTCCACTTATCAAAGGTCAATAGCCACCGTTGCTAATTCGGTAAAGATAACAATTACTTTCTCCTAGAAAATGGCTTTGATTTATGGATGCCATGTGCGAGTTAAAAGGCAGATTATTTTTATTTCAGTACTTGATCCTTTGGTAAGTGCTAGAGTTTCCATTCTGTGGCTGACAATTTTGAAACAGAGAAAGGTGATTTATTATACACACTGAACTGGAAAGAAACTTGCTTGAACTTGGAGAGGCTTCCAACATTTCTGAGAAAAGAACTGCTTTCACCATATTTTGACATGTTCCTCTTGACAATACAGAAACTTAAAAAATAATCTCACACAATAAATAACTTTAGTTTAACTGTACCTAGAATTTAAAGCAATTTATAAAGTGAGCTATCTGAAACCCCTTTTCTGATTTATTATAGTCAGTGTTCACTCATATAAAAAAGGAAGATAATGTGTGGATGTGTGTATTTTTAATAGCTATAACTCATCAGGACACTTCTACGCCCGATTGCCCGCAGTGGAACCAACCTCCCCAGCAATGCACGAGAACGCAAGGGCTGCGCTCCAATGCGCAGCGGAATCACGTGCCACCGAGTGCTCCCGCCCATTCCGGTTCCATTTCCGACCTAGTGTTGCCCACGGTGCAACAGTAGGAAGAACAAAAAACCGGAAGTCACCAAATCTAGAGTCTAGACTTCCTTCTGCGACCAAGGAGAGGAAGATCTTGGGAATGTCACTTAACCTTTGTCAAATATTGTTTCTTCATGTACGAGAAAACCTTGAGCTGAGACAGTACAACAATGGCCTCTGGAGTCAGACAGTCTCAAGTTTACCTCCGGACGGTCCCATTTACCCTCTGACTGTAAGCTGGTTACTTAATCTCTCTACGCCTTGGTATACGTGTTAGATTCGACAATGTATGTAAAGTGCTTAGCATAGAGATGATAAATAATACATTTTTGATGAACTGTAACATATAAATAATGTATTTATTTAGATATAAGATGAAGTTGAACTAGATGATTTCCAAGGTCACTTCCGAGTGGCTCAGCACTAACAGCATGTTTGGAGTCAGGAATATCTGCCTTTAAATCTCAGCTCCATCAGTCACCAGACTCTCTAATTCCTAATTCTCTCTCCCAGAACATCAATGGCTATTTTACTGGATAATCATTTGGACTAAATGAGACGATAATACCTGAAGAACTAACAATAAAGTAGAGGTACAGTAAAATGTTGCTTCCCCTTCCTTCCCAGCCTGCCTCTTTCATTTCTTTTTCCTTCAAAAGAGGAAGGAGACGGAGAGAGAAAGTAAAAGGAGTGGCTCGAAAAGATGAAGATTAGTCATCAGGAGGAAAAAACAAAAAGCCCCTTAAGATCCTAGTATTCCCCAGAGCAAACCCTAAATAAACAGAAGCCTCAGGGGGCAATGCTACAACCATTGAGTTGCTTCTTTTGATTCCTCATGTTATTGAACACATGGAATCTACCATAATAAAACAAAATTGTTTTACTTTATAGCAATGAATCCACATCCAAAACAATTTCTGAACATTTCTCTGCAGGGTGTGATTTAAACCAAAGATGGCCCTTGTTTCACAAAACAGCTGAGAAAAATCAGGGCCAGTACTCCCCTCAAAAAACAAAAAACCAAAACAAAAAAAAAAAAAAACAAGCATAAAAGAACTCAGACCATAGGAGTAAGATTGTAAAGGAAAAAAAATGCAACTATGATTGGCAACACCAGCATTAAAAAGTAAAACTTCATGCTGTCAACTTTGACTACATTACAATTTCGTATCTTCACACCAGCATTGCATGACCGTTGTTGTTTTGTGTCCTTTTTACTAAGACATGTAGCATTTGGCCCTGGCTGGTGTGGCTCAGTGGATTGAGTGCCAGTCTGCGAACCAAAGTGTTGCTGGTTCGATTCCCAGTCAGGGCACATGCCTGGGTTGCAAGCCAGGTTCCCAGTAGGGGACATGTGAGAAGCAACCACACATTGATGATTCTCTCTCTCTCTCTCTCTTTCTCTCTCTCTTCCCCTCTCTAAAAATAAATAAATAAAATCTTAAAAAAAAAAGAAATGCGGTATTTGGAATAATAATCACAACCCCATGGCTACTGAATGGCAATAACAGAAAGAGGAAAGTGGCACAACCGGCCCCCAAAATGAAGGCCTCTCTATTTCTTTGACAACTCTCAACCATGTAAAGCTTGAAAAATACAATATTTTGGTGGTAGAAAATAATAAAGCATTCACTAACATTATTGCTATATTTCAAGCTTAAAAAAAAAATACTAAAATGTTCCTAACCATAAAAAGAGACATTCTAGCCCCTGCTGTTAGTGGTAATTTATACAAACTGTATAGAAAGTTGAATAATAAAATTAAATTTCTCTAGATAGGTCTTTGATTCTGAAATCTAGCCAAGAAAAATGATGCAGCCTAATGCCATTTAAGCATCGCCGCTGGAAAGAGGCAGTAAGCTCTGAAGCACCTGCAGGAGTTTTATGTCAGGTTCCCAGCATAAGCCAAGCCATATGATCAAAAACGATGACAGAATGATGCAAGCGCATAATCAAATTTGAGTCACATGAGAATTAGCTGGGAAGATTTTCTTTTTTTTTTTTTAAGAAGTAAAAGCACTAGCTCTTTATCTCTACTGTGAAAAATTAAATCAAGATCTCTGACGACTGGGTGATTCTTGTGTGGCCCAAATTTGAGTCCCATCCAAGCAACTTTTCCTCCTCTTTCAAAATACGAACGACCTGCTAGGGCTCAGTTACACAGACCGTTCCATCGACAATGGGAAGAAGATTGGATATCCAACCCTCATTTTTTATTTCACCTGTGTAGCTACAGTCTATAGATCAGTGATTTCTGCTGACAGATCATAGATGCCAAACCCTAATTGTCACCTTCTCTGCCTGAAAGTGCTCTGTTGTCCTAAACAGGATTTCGGTTTACGCTGCCCAGCAGGGACCGAGAAAAGAGGGAAGACTTGAAATACAGATTAGCTCCCTGCTTGAAGAAAAGTATGAGCCAAAACCTCCACCAAAGAGCTTCAACTCAAAGTCTAATAGAATGGAAGGGCAAGACAGGGAGGCTTTACAGTATTTTTTTGTTGTTGGAAGAGCTCTGAGAATGTATCTAGATCATCTGAAGGGCCCAAACCTCAAGTGCCAGTGTAACCTTACACAAAAATTAATTCCAGATGGATAAAAAATTCAAATGAAAACATAAAAGGACTAAGATAATGTGAATAAATATTTTTCTAATCTTGGAGTGGGAAACCTCTCTAAATATATCCTGGAAATAAGAAACTATAAAAGATTGAAGATTTTGACTACATAAAAATTAGAATCTATATAGCAAGACATCATAAATAAGGTGAAAAGATATACAGTAAATCTAGGAAAAACATATTTGTGATATATCTGACAAGCAAAAGGAAAATATCCTTATTACACAAGGAATTCTTACAAGTCAATGAGAAAAAAAAATGAATTCCTAAAAGGAAAATATACCAAAGACATAAATATAAGTAAGAATAGATAGCCCATAAAAATGTCAAAGATGTTCACCCTTACTAAAAATCAAATAAATTTGAATTAAATAAGAATGAGCTATTATTTTGCAACGCTCAGAATGACAAAAATGAGAATATGGAGCAAAATCCTGTTTTTGCAAGGCTGTAGGAAAGTAGACGCTCTTGTCCATTGTTGATAGAAGTATAAATTGGCATAACCTTTGTTTTTAGATGAAAAAAATTGGAGAAAACTGAAAGTCTACTGATAGGGGATTTATTAAGTAAATTATAGCACACGTATCATGTGCACAAATAGATGTAGTCTTAAAAATTATTCCCATGACCCATATTGAAGTAGAAAGATTTCTATTAAATACTAGTCATGCTTTAAAACAGCATATTTATGATCTCATTTTTATAAAATCCCATATATTCGTCTTCACTGCAAGACCCATGGGAAGATGTTCATGAAAAGGTTAATAATTTTTATTTCTGGGTTATGAGTTAAAGGGCAAAATTACATTCCATGTAGTTTTATTGTATTGCCTGAATTTTCTACAATGCATAGTTATATCTTATAAAAATAAAGCTATCTTAAAGTAATTTCAAGCCAAACACAAAATAATTTTAGAAATTTTCAACATTTGGAACCCCTGACTAGCCTATGTCAGTATCATTTTCTGACCACCAAGGAAATAGAGTTGACAAAGTTTTCTTTTTAAAAAAAAAAAAAAAAAGACACAGCCCTGGCTGGTGTAGCTCAGTGGATTGAGCGCGGGCTGGGAACCAAAGGGTCCTGGTTCGATTCCCAGTCAGGGCACATGCCTGGGTTGCAGGCCAGGTCCCTGTAAGGGCCATGTGAGGAGCAACCATACATTGCTGTTTCCCTCCCTCTCTTTCTCCCTCCCTTCCCCTCTCTCTAAAACTAAATAAAAATAAAATCTTAAAAAAAAAGACAAAGTTCTGGTAAGTAAAAATTGGTGACAAATTACTTCACTTTAATTAAACAGTTGTAATTCAGAATCTGTGCCTGAAGTGAAGCAAATTATTGGAAGGCCTTTCCTGGGAGAAGGGATGGCCAGCATTCGCTGGAGACAAAGGAGCAATTCAGAGTCCTGCCTTTGTCAGTAAATCCACACTTATTTTTGCTTACCAAACAGCCCAGCTGTATCATTCTGACAGAAAGATCACCCCTACCTAATGTTTTGAAATTGCAATGTTTCTGGACTCATTCAGGCAGATTAGCATGCCCGCTTACATTTCCACTTCAAGGAAGAAATGCATGTTGGAACCAAAGTGCAACATTTAGGTAAGCTGAAATCACTGTAGAGCCCTAACTATAGAGAAGCAATTATTGATTTGCTTTAAAGATGCTGTTTTAAATTGCACATGGTAAGTTTCATAAGGAAATGTCTATCTTATCAAGGAATATCATATGTGAATAAGAAATGATATATTTCCAACTTAAGCAGATTGATTAAATATTCTCAGCACAGCAGTATGCTAAAATAAAACCTCAAATTTGGAGATGCCAACTATAAATGTTCCTTATTATGAGACAAGTTCCCTTAAAATGTGCTCTGTTGGCTCCACAAATATCACAAAATTCACAGAATTCTAAAAATCTTACTGTATTTTTTTGCTATGAGATTGTAAAAATAGGATTATATTTACTTCTGAAAAAAAATTTAAATGACTTTCTTCACTCAATCTTCACTAAACTATGTCCAGCCATTCACAATCAACAATGTTGATTTAAGTTAAAATACTTTTCTTTGTTTTCTAAAGCTAAGAACAACTTTTAAATAACACAGAGATTGCCACAAAGTATCAAAAAAAATGCTTTCTAGGATCTTGCCCATGGACTAAGCTATCCATAAATATTTATTACCTAGACATTTAACAATGTAATTAGAATGAATCCAAATGAATAGAACAGTATATCTGGCTGGCAACTAAGGATATAAACCCACTGCTGTGAGTGATACGCATGATCCCAGGCTTTAGCTGTGGAAAGGACAGGCTTTAGGGCGGTGAGGTGGTGACATTGAAAAGCCCCGTTCACTTTGCAGTACGGCAAGGCGACCAGAGTGTGACTGCAGTGGGACTTACCGAAAAGGATAATGAGAGTAATGAGAATATAGCGAGTGGCGGCACAATTCCTGGACCTCGGAAATGGTGTGCTCTCATTAAATTCTAAGAACACAAATGGTCCAAGACAGGGCTTGGATCCTAGATAAATGTAAGGCCAACCAACTCTTGGTGAAGCTGTTCAGTCACTCCCAGAAGCCCAAGCTAAACTTGGCCCACACTTAGCAAGGAAGCCGTGAATACTCACTCTGGAAGCCTCAGAGTCCTCTCATGGTCAAAATGCTAAGGTGGGGAAATCGTACAGTCATCTAAGTGTCCATTAAGAATTGATTATACTTGAAGCCATCATAGCTTCAACTGTTTTATTCTGAGCACAGGTCCATGGCAAATGGTCCATGTGGCTCCCTAGATCTGCTTCTAATGAAATGTGCTTGTGTGTTTGTATGGTACATGCATTTATATCTGGGAATGTTAAATATATATCATATGAATTTATTTGTAATTATTAAATATATACATTATATGCACATGATTATATACATACACATGTATATGTGTATATATACAGAGCTGAATAGTATATTTATTTGTATTATTGATTCATATTTGAATATTCTATATTTGTGTATATATAACATACTATATATAATAAATATTTGAATATTATATATATTCAGAGCTGAATATACATTTCAGCCCTGAAATAAATCCTTAAATGTAAAATCCCATCTTTGAGTAGGCAAGACCTGCACAGAAGCTGGAAGAAGAGTTTGCTTGAACGACAGCAATGCAGTGACTCATCTGTGTTTTCACAACACGTTTCTACCCGGCACTCATGTCTATTTGTAGCCCGACAATAAAGGCCCTGTGCGAACCATCTCTGTGCTGTTTGTTTGCCTTAAAAAGCGAGGGCACTGTTCTCAGTTGACTCAGTTGGGCTCCTTGTGCTTCTGAAAATAACACATTGCCACATTTACGGAGGCAATGATATAACTGAAGGTTATTTCAGGCTGTGCCCATGCGTTTCTGCTCAATCTCGATCTACTGTGTCAAATAGAGCCAGCGGACCTCACCCCCTAAATGAGCCCACTACGGGTATCTCTTGGGGGTACAGAAAAAAGATAGCTTTATCAACACCCTAGACTGTAAAAGCTGTCAGGAGAGGATTCCTATCTATTTTGGTCACTTATCTATATCCCCAGCACTTAAAATAGTGTCTGGCACACTGCAGACATGAAATACTTTCAAAGGAAAGAATCGGCCTCTGCCATAGACTTGTGAAATGACCTGGGCCTTAGCACCAAATCCACAGAGGGCTCTGCGGTCCTGGTGCCAAGGGAAGAAGCTGTCGCCGCCAGCGCATCAGGTCTGCTGTGGGTTAAAGGTACACCCTTGCAGGGTGCGGATGCTCTTCATGACTTCAAGTCCGAACTCCCTGGTCCTTAAAATAGATAAAATCAACATATACTTAACATCTCGACCATGGAAAGCATCTGTTTCTCCTAATGACTTCAGAACACAGTTTACTCCATCGGCAAGGCCTTTCCTGCGTCATTTCTCATAAAGAAGAATATCCATGTTCACGCTGCACAACAGAACCCTTTACTTTCCCAAGAACTCACTCATACAGAAATTAGTTCACCTAGGAGGGGTCAGCAATAGACTTTAACAGATTTCTGATCTCCGATGCAGAGTTCTAAAGCTAGGAAGTTCAATTCAGTGGTTTTTATAGGCAATAAACACCACATAGAAAGTGTCATAAAGTCTCCATCTCAATGAGAAGAACATCCATGAAAATAAAAGTGTGGAAAAAATCTGCACAAAAATAAACAAACAAAAAAAATAGTAGGACAGACTCATAGATACAGAGATCGGATGGTTGCCCTAGGGAAGAGGGGTTGGGGAGCTGGGTGAGAAAGGTGAAGGCATTAATAAGTTCAGACTGGCAGTCACAAAACAGTCCCAGGAATGTAAAATACAGTCTGGGGAATACAGTCAATCATACTGCAATAACTGCACAGGGGCCAGGTAGCTATTAGCAACATCAGGGAACACTCTGCAAAGTACATGACTGACTAACCACTGTGCTGTACACTTAAAACTAATACAAAATAATACTGACTATAAACTGTAATTGAAAAAGAAATTTTTTTTTTAAATCTGCACAAAAAAGTCTTTATATTCTAAAAGACGAGACGGTTTTGTTCTTGCTACTCGCTCAAAATCAAAGCTCTTATTTTCGTAACACACGCTGCCTGTATTGTGTACTGCATGCTGGCCTGCGGGTGCTTCTGCGGTGCCTTTGCTTCCACCTGTTTTCTGGAAGGGTCTGTTTTGATGAAGACTTAGCTATTTCGTTTGCACACAGTTAGATTTTATAAAAATTTAATTACTGATATCACTGTTGTACTTTAATGTTTCACTTCTACCTTTTGGAAAGAAATGGGGGGCGGGGAACACCTTCCTTGTACACTTCACCCCGTCACCCCGTGTCCTGCACACTGAGTTTCCGTTCCCCAGGCCAGGGGTCTGTCACTGGGAACACACACAGACTATGCTCACTGGCCAGCACAATGCTATTTTTACAATGTTCATCAATTACCATAAATCATCAGATTTCAATCTTTCTTTGCAAATCGGAAAATGAAATAATACTGAGTACACATTCCTGTGGAAACATGCAGTGAGTGGCAACTGTCTCCTTCTGACAGAACACGGGCTCTCAGGAGTCCTCACAGTCCCCAGCTGTGAGAGAGCTGAGCAAGCCATGCGGAAAAGTCACCTGGAGAGGCCGCGGTCCCCTGCACACGTCCCGCCTCGGCACCAGGCACGTGACAAGTCGCCTTCAGGCGACTCCAACCTCAGCTGCCAACTCACAAGTGTGTGAGGACCAAAGACAGGACCACCCAGCGGAGCCCATCAACCACTCACACTGCGAGAGAGAAAAGGGTTGTTTCAAGCCTCTAGGTTTTGGGATAATAATGCAATGGAGCAATAGATGAGAACTAAGACATAAAAATTAATAATTGTATTAAGAAACTAAATACAATTATTTAAAATAGTTTCTATCTTTTTACTTGGAGCAATATAGATAGTCTCCATCATATTGTTTGTGTTTAGGCAGAAATCTAAAACACAAATGTGCCCAGGGAAGAAAAAAGAAGTGGAAGAAAAGCAATCATTTGGAATCAGCTATTATCTTTTTTTTTTTTTAACGAAGCTGGCTGGCAGCACTGAGGAGTGTCACATAGGTGAAACAGCAGCAAGGAGTCAGAGAGAAGGACACAGTTTGGACAGGGATTGAAGCTGGTTCTTCACTTCCGAGTCTCACCTTCACTCTGTGTTCAGTACCCAGCACAAGGCCTATTGTTTTCTTAATGACTGCATCAACTAAAAGTAGTTCTATACATATTTTTCTGATTGACTGAGGGAATCTGCAGTGTCTTTTCTATCACTAAAACATGAGGTACTTCTGATACAAAAGGAAGGCGAATGCCACCTGCAAAGTAACCAACAAATTGTGGTTCACACAAAATAAGTCAATCCAGAGTTTCCACAGCTTAAGGAGAAGCAGATTCAGGAAAAGGAGAAAGAACTCTTATCTCGTATTTCTTTTTATTTTTTTAAGATTTTTTATTTATTTATTTTTAGAGAGAGGGAAAGGGAGGGAGACAGAGACGGAGAGAAACAGCAATGTATGGTTGCCTCTCACATGGCCCTCACGGGGACCTGGCCTGCAACCCAGGCATGTGCCCTGACTGGGAATCGAACCGGGACCCTTTGGTTCTCAGCCCACGCTCAATCCACTGAGCTACACCAGCCAGGCTTATTTCTTAAAGCTGAATTCTACAGACAGATAAACAAATCCACCCTTGAGTAAATCCTGTGTAAAATGACGGTGATTGTGCATTCTCAGAAAGCGTGTGCTCATCAAGTTTAACAATATCGTCCAGATACTCCAGGTAGTAGTAATCTCTACCTTGTGCCCCGCACAAAATTAAAGCAGCTAATATGCTTTTTCCCAAATAGAACTGTACATCCTCATTTCCTTCCCTTCTTTTCTCCACTGTGACTCAAGCCAGATTTCATCAAGCTATTTTTATAACTACTAAAATGTTGGAAATACAGCAGCAGGCCAGAAGCAAAGTAAAATGCAGCATCCAGAAAAGAAAGAAAATCACGCTGAGTAACTGAAAGGCCATCTGCTTCTCACCGAGCTGCGCTGAGGGGATGGGGAGGGAATCTGGGCTGCCCTATTTGTGTCCCCCCCCAAACCCGGCCCACCTGCATGTTGTCAGTGGCATCCCCAAGCAGTCCTCCAAAAGTGATAGCATTAGTTACAGTTGCCAGATAAATGAAGAGAATTGCTGACAGCGCCTGGATATTTAAAGCGTCATAAAAATCACTGGCAAAAAATGGTGCTTTCCTTTTTATGTCCTTAATTAGTCCACCGCAGAACCTAGGTAGGGAGATAGCAAACATATGACAATGTAAAATAAATTACCATTCTATTAACCAAGAAATCACTTACTAATCACAAAAAATTGTTACTTACAGTGCTTGAATGAATAAGGTACTATTTAACCACTTACAATAAAACCAGAACACTGTGAAAGAATAAATTTTCTTCTATCTATCTCTTTCTCAGTCACCATATTAGATGTCACATACCCTAAAGATCAGACGGTGGGTCTTTAGATGAGAGTGAATTGTCTAGACAAGTTAAAATTTCTCACCTTATGAAGAAAAACATCTAAACTTGTGAGCAGATCATACAAGGACCTTTATAATATTGCCCTAGCTTTCTTCCCAGCCTCATTCATTCATTCACTCATTGACTGAACCATTCATTCATTCATTCATTCATTCATTCATTCATTCATTCACTCATCAGTCCACAAATGTTTATTGAGCATCTGTGATGTGCCCGGAACTAATCTGGGTGCTGGAGATACAACAATGAATGATAGATAAAAAAATAGCCACCCTCAGGAAGTTTACTTTCTATGTGGAATAGACAAAATAAGAAAAATGCATGATGCTAAAACTCAAGGAAAATATGAAGTGGGGGAGAGGATTATTAAGTGCTAGAGTAGCAATGGTAGAAGCATGATAGGGCCCAGAACAGGCCTCCTGACCAGGTGACTTTGGGTAAGAACGTGGAGGAACTGAGAGAGAAAGCCACATGGGTGCGTTTGAGCTGAGCCCCACGGCAAATGTTAGCAGGTCAAATGACTTTTCCATCTGCCCTCCCAGCCAAACCTCACATCTATCTCCCCCCGCTGTTCCTTCTGGCTGCAATGTTCTCCCTCACAACTCAATGGGTCTCTGAAGTCTTGACCCTCCAGTCATAGCTCAGACTTCAGCTACAGGCTATCACACATTTTAAGAACTGTCTGTCTCTCTGGGTGCTCAGTGGCCCTCAGCTGTACTCACTGTACTATTCAGTTTACTTGATCTGCACAGGGTGAGGCAAACTACAGATACTCGGTGCACTTAGGAAAGGTGAAATATGGAAGAACGGAATCTCAGTCTGCATTGCTTTTAAAAAAGACATGCCTTCCTAAAATGAGTATCCTACTTGAAATTTTACTTAACTCAAAATGAAATGGAGAACCTGGCAGTGGAGGAGAAAGAACTGCCATGAAAAGAGACTTAGCCAAAGCAATCTGGGCAACCTGACTTCCCCTCTGCAGGCTGGGGAAACCACAACCTGTGAGTTCCTCAGTTCTAGAACGTATCACCCACGTTGAGTAAATGTACAGGGCAGAGATGGAATCATGAAAGACTGGTGCATGGTTCATTCTCTCTGCCATATACACCCACCCATAATCTCTCTGTTTTTCTGTCTCACACCCCCTCGCTCACTCACTCCACTCCAGGCACACTGGCCCCCATGTCAACCCGGCGCACACCAGGTCCCCTGCTGCCCCTTCCCCCAACCCCACTTCTACATGGCCTGACTCCCACCTCCTTCGGGACTTCCCTCAAATGCTGCAATTGTCTCTAAGGCTGTCCCTGGACACCCTATCTAAAAAATTTTTCTCTCATCACAAACTCCCTACTTCTCTTTTGTTTTTCCTCATAAAACCACAACCACATTCCTCTAAGTGCTCACTGTTTGTCTCCACCACTACAAAGTAAGATCCACAAAGACAGGGGCTTTGGTTCAGTTCACTGCTGCACCACCAGGGGCTGTGACTGTCAGGTACACTAGAAATATCTGTTGGCTGAACAGTTGTGCTATCCAGTGAATAAAATGCTGATAGAAAGATGAAGAGAAATTTAGATCTAAGGAGAACCTCATCATGAGCGACAAAAGAATCCATCAGTTACCGTCCAGTTCTCTGCAATTCTTCACTGTCCCCGTGTCCTCCTCCTCCATGGCCTCCATCATGGGGTGTGTCCCCATTCATCTGCACATTCTCTCCACCCGAGTACATGTTCTTTCTAAGACAACAGAGCCCAAGAGAATATTAGCTTATTGTACTTACCTGCCTCTCAGCTGTGCCATGCACCAGCTAATGAAGAGATGAGCTGAAAATCCTTTGGGAGAAAGGTCATTATTTCCGTCTGCTGTCCTAACAGACAATTCTAAAAGTGTTATAGTTAGAGCCAAGACAAATGACTGGAAGAACAGAAAAGCTGAACAAATTGTATATTCTGCAAGTGGCAACCCATTTTACCTGGAAAATAATAGATTTCCAGAAGATGGCCTCTCCTCAATTATCTCATTCAATTTCTTTTGTTTTTTGACTTTTGATTTTTTCTTTGTATTTCTCTTTATTTTTTATTGTATTTTTCCCATTACCGTTTACAGAGGGAGGGCTAATACTCCCCCTCCCCACCCTGTAGCCACCACATTGCTGTCCCTGACCATGAGTCCTTTTTCCTTTTTGCTCCACCCTCTTCACTCAATTGCTTAACCTCTTAAATCTATAGGGCCACATCTTGAGTACAATGATCTTTCCACATGCATAGGGAGTCCCCAAAACATCTCCAAAAAATCTCAGAGAGCTCTAATCTGTAATCACCGAAGAATATTCATTTTTAGTGTCAATGAAACATATGTGATTCATTTGAGATGAGATAATACATCAAGTTAAATGGGAACCTAAAAATATTAGGGCGGTTGCCTGACTCCATTTCCTTTGCCAAACATAACCTCTTCCTCAAGGTTTCACATCCCCGACTGCCTGATAATTTACCTTTTGTCAGACGATGGAAGACTCTTAGGAGGCTCTATCCTGATCGCCGGATCCCATTCTCCAGGAGGAAGGACAATGACTTCATCTAGGAACTCATCAATGCCAGCAATCAGGTCCTGCCTATCTTTTGCTTTGTAAGCAATGTCATGGAACACCTAAGGAAAAATAAGAGAGGTGCTAACTTAACACAGTAAGTCTCCACATGCCTCACATATCCAGCCTGAAGACTGCAATCCATACCAGCTTTAATACAACTATAACCACACTCAGATTTCCTGTTATTCTGCATGCCCCAAGATATTTTGGTAATAAACCCAAAGAATATATGGAGAGGCATAAGAAAACAAATGGCTGTTTCTTTTATATGTTTTTTTCCTGTCAATACTGTAAAATAACATTGCCCTTCACCTCCCACTGGTACGTAGCATTATTGATATGGTTGCTACGGAAGCCAAATGAAAACGATTTGGGAAAATATACTGAAGAGTCATTCTCTGAAATAAAAACTATCAGGACAAACCATTGCCGATAATTCAAGAAGCGAAAGTTCAAGCTGAGTGTTAAGATTGGGTTAGGACCCAAACACTGCAGCTCTCAAACACACAAGTAATGTTAGCTATTACAAAAAGAAAAATCAGAGTTATACTGGCAACACATAAAGCGAGGGCGTTTAAGGAGCTGACCCTCTGTGAAGCTATGCAAGGCTGAGGGGCTGGGTAAGGGACTTGCAGCTCATCAGCCAGGTGCGAAGAATGGAACAACTGACAAGAGGATTGTGTGCATTCAGGAACGTAGACAGGGCCTCTCTGTTTATCTAGTTATCAAGGCAATAACTGAACCATCTAAGGCAGCAATGCTCCATGTCTTCTATGAAAATATCCAAAGAAGGTGTTTCCTGAATGCATATCATTTAATTAGAATGACGTGGTTGCCAGCCTTCTTTACAGTGAGGTATGGTCATTCACGGCAAACAAGCTGACATCTACGCAATTTCCAAAAGTAAGTTTTATGTTGGAGTAAAACATATTTTCCCTCATTTTCTAAACATTTTTCATTCTTAAACCTGATGTATGTTGAATATTCTTTAAAAAGTTCAAGTCACTGTGGTCACTTACAGCGACACCCAAAGCACAGTATGAAAGCACACAAGCGAGACCTTCGCAGGTCACCATCTTCCTGCGCCCTACCTCGTCAGACATCAAGGTAGCGATGGCTCTGCCAATCTCGTGGTAGGACTTGGCTTTCCCTTTAGGACCTAGGAGAATGAATAAGAACCTAATGGGAGAGGAAAGAAGGAAAGGCTATTAGAACACACATTTCATCAAACTCAAAATACATAAAACTGAGACGCATTTATCCTAGTTCACAAAAGCAGGCCTACAACTCATCTTCAAACAAATGTAATATGCTTGGTAGTATAACAAATACTCTTTCAACTACAGTGAAACATAACCCATTGTTTAGTTTATTTGGAGGTAGCATAGAATTTAGCATGAAAATCTGAAAATATTCTTCACTGAGAAGGAAAGGTTCATTTAACTTTTCTTTTTCAAACTTTCTTTTCTCCATTTCTACTGAATTGCAGAATCTTTGGGAGGAAAAAAACCATTATACACAATAATGAGAAATACTTAATACATCTCCAGACTTTTCTGACTTTTCCTTACCCAATACGGGCAACAATACATGATCTTCTCCAGGCTTTTAATAAATGCTTCTACTCAGAAGTGTCTGGGGGTCAGCAAAAACCAAGTCTTCTATAAGTAAGTCACATGCTGACAGCCAAAGTAAAGAAAGAGAAATAGGGAAAAAATTCAAAATAAAGCGTCAGACACATTTAAGGGATTTTTTGTGTGGGGAGGTGTCTTCATTTTCCTTTCCAAACTTGTTTTCTTGATAATGCTCAAGCACTGCTCTGCAGGAAGTAGGTCCTGAAACTTGCAACAATAGATTTATGCCCATTTAGGTTCACCTCTTATCATGGTGGAAGAAACCCCGCACTGATCACAAGATAAAGATGCATGTCTCGACTAGGGAGAAAGAAGCCTAATATGTAAACAAATAAGAAAAAATATACTAAAGGCAACATTGGATAAATCCCTTCCTTGCTTATGATCACATCTTACGTAACAGAGATAATGCGAACAATAAAAATGATCACATCATATATTTGCACAGCTTTTTAAAGCTCGCAATGCATTTCACATTCATCACCTCATTTAAACTCCACACAACCCTTAGCAATAAGGACAAGTATGCTATTCCTGTTTTTTGGTGAAGAAATCAAAGCTCAAGGAGGTTAATGGATGACCCCAAAGACTGTGCCTGGTAAATATGACAGAGTAGATAGATATTCCTACCTCTTGTTCTTTTCAGCCCACAGTTCTGCCTAATATTACCTGCCCAGCCTATATACTAGGGTTGTGATTCAATAGACAAAGGCCACCCAACAATGACTCCTGAGGTCACCCCAGGGAAAGATGCTGTGGATGTTTAGCTGAGGGCAAGAAATCTTCAGTAAAATGTTCTGGGACCAGGAATGGCTTAGGACTTACTGTAGTAAAATTTTATTTTTTACTTATTTATTTACACGCCTTACTTTAACTAAAAAAAGAATGACAGCAAGTACTCTTCAATGTACTAGGGTCTATTCCAAAATGTCCTTGAATAGATAATTCCTTTTTTTTCCATTATAAAATTCAATCCAAAGAAGAAAAAACAGAAATTAAGAATGTAGGAAGCTATCTGAAAGTACGGGCACTCCAGTTTTATCTCAGAAAAACCATAAAGCCACTCAGTGCTTATTTGCTTAGAAGCCAGTTCTAGAGTGGGGCGGCAGGCTGAATTTCGAGTGTTACCATAGTAGATGAAATAGCAAAAGCAATCAGCAGGCACAAAAATCTGTTCAAGGACAAAGGAAATCATTATTGGAATTGGATTTTAGTTCTTCTAACCCTGAAGTTCAAGTGATACTGGAACTTTTTTTTTCCTTTGAAGTTGGACCTAAATTATATCCTACTACAAGTAGTATTATACAGTGTTCCTTATAAGAGTAAAATGTATTTTTTAAAGGAATTGACCACTGATTGAGTGCAACATATGCAAAAAATATTTGACCACTGAGGCAAAATACAAATTAAGGAAAACCTATTAATACAGGCCGCATTCCCCACCCTACCTGCCTGTCTCCCAGCGGCCGGCTGTCCGGAAGGGCAGCAAGGTGTGGCTGCGGGCAAAGGGGGTGGGTGCCGTGCAGCGAGAGGAAATGCACACCGGGATCTTTTACTTCACACATTTTTAAATAATGATATTCCTTTACCTTCCATTTTTTATTATTTCAATGTATCTAAATACTAATGTTTCAGTAATACACATGTATAGTATCTAAAACCTTTCCAGAATGACTCTGTACCACTTCCTGCCTCTCCCTAGCACCCCCATCATGATAACAATTTACAAACACACATTATGGACTTACACATTTATCAACTGACATGTGAGTTAATGTTCAGGTTGACTACATGGCAGCAAAGCCAAAATACTCTCTTGTTAAACAGTGAGTAAAATACTCTCAGTCACTCATAGTCCTCAAACACAAATTCTGTCAGACAATGGGTGACTATTCCAAGAGCTCATGGCATAATGGAGCCTCTAAGTTAAATCCTATGAGATGAGGGCATACATTTGCTTTTAAAAAAATTTTATTGAACTTATTAGGCTAACATTGGTTAATAAAATTATATAGGTCTCAAGTGCCCATTTTTATAATACATCATCTGTATATTGTATTGTGCGTCACCATCCAAAATGAACTCTCCTTCCAGCCCCACTTATTACCCCTTACCCTCTTCGACTTCCCCACAACCTCCTTTCCCTCCTGTAATCGTCATACTGTTGTCTGCGTCTATGAGGTGTTCTTAATCCCTGCACCTCTTTCACCCAGACCCCAACCCACCTCCCTTCTGACGGCTGTCAGTCTGTTCTCTGTATCTACGAGTCTGTTTCTGTTTCGTTTATTTGTTTGTTTGTTTTGTCCATTAGATTCCACATGTAAATGAAATCATATGGTGCTTGTCTTTCTCTGACTGGCTTCTTTCACTTAGCATGATACTCTCCAGGTCCATTCATGCTGTCAAAAAAAGGTAAGGTTTCCTTCTTTTTTAGGGCTGAGTAGCATTCCATTGTGTAAATGCACCACAGCTCTTTTATCCACTCATCTACTGATGGGCACTTGGGCTGTTTCTAGAGCTCGGCTGTTGTAAACAACACTGCAATGAATATAAGGGTGCATATGTTCTTTTAAATTAGTGTTTTGGGTTTCTTATAATTATTTACTCTGGTTTCTGTTAAACAGTTCCAAAGCATGAATTGAAGTAGCAGACCAATGGTGAATATAACATGTATCATAGCAAAACCCAACATTTGAGAATTATAATATTTCAGTAACTCCATTAAATTAGACACAAAAGTATAATTCCTCTTAGGTAATTTAATTTATATATAGGTAATTATATGTATATATGTGTATATATACATATATAAATAATTTTCTTCTTTGATGAAAATTCACTGAGTGCCAAATAGAAATGACATGTTACATAACAGTTAAAATTTGTGCATTACTCCAGTCAGGAACCATTCAGTAAATCCATCTCCTTAAAATGAAATAGAGAATGTGAGAGAACATCTTGCCATCTTAAAGTAGCAGGAAACCTCACCTCAGGTCGAGAATTTCACCTGTAGTAATGGAGACCCTTAAGAAATCTCTGATTTGGACTGCCTTATTGAAGTGAATGTGAAAGATTTGGGGAGACAGAACAACTTATCAAGTTAAAGTTCCTTCTGCTTGAAACCTGTTCTCTCCCCTTTAAACCTCAAAGAAGCAAAAGCTGTCCCCACTTTTATGATAGCAGTACATCTTGCCAAACCCAGCTTTTATAGTGTACTGAAAATACATGACCCAAGCTGTTTTTTGTCAATGGACAGATGTTATTTTTAACCAGAAGCTTTTTTTCTTTATTAACAAATTAGAATAAACATCACATTTGTGTGGCTGGATGGGCACGGCTGATGTTGACAGCTTGGGGTAAAAAATTAATTTACATTACTGAGTTCTTTTGATTCACTCATAACCAGAAATAACTCATCGTTAGGATTTTTAACAGTGCCTTGTCGTCTCTGGAATCTCCATGAGGCACTTCTACTCTTGTGAGCTTTTCCATATAACTGATCACGCCTGGGGAGGACGCCTGTGGCATTTTCCACAACAAAAATAAGTGCCAGATGAACAGTGTCCGGAACCAATGGACGCTACTCACATTCACAAAATAATTACAGCCAGAAACAGAGCATAATATCAGAAAAAGAGCCAGCTTTCCTAAACCACTCAATCTTTTTAGAAAGGATGCGCACCCCCGCCCCTTTCCTGATATACCACAGCTATTTCCAGAATAAACTCAGCGTT
This sequence comes from Micronycteris hirsuta, assembly GCA_004026765.1. Classification (NCBI taxonomy): domain Eukaryota; kingdom Metazoa; phylum Chordata; class Mammalia; order Chiroptera; family Phyllostomidae; genus Micronycteris; species Micronycteris hirsuta. The sequence continues at coordinate 64,207 of PVJI01000187.1, forward strand.
TACCATCCTTTACTCCCTTCTCTCAAAACAACAGTGAATCAAATAACCCATTATTCATATTTAGCAGCTTCGGGAAATGTGGCTGAACTGCAGCTTCCACAGAGGATTCATGAGGGCCACAAACCAACCATAACCAGCCACATCACTTATGTAAACAGCAGCTAGCAACTGGATTGTTAAACAAGACAGAATTGAACTAGCAGGACCTCTATCCCAAGCCCTCTAATAGGATGTTTCATGGTTTTGACAAAGTACAAACTACATTTTTTAGGCAAATAATTATTTATAACATAAAATATATATTAACTTACAGTGAAACTAAAACATTCTCATGTTTTAGAGGGCTAGACTCCCTGAATTTGCCTTGGATGTGAAAGTCAAGGTCAGGAAAGGACAAACTGATCAGGGGCTTTTATTATTCTTTATGGGAAAACACTAAAGTATTTTATTCCAACCCATTCTAGATATTGCCTTAGATTCTCCCTAAAAGCCTGGCCTTACAGTCAGAAATTGGCAGTTCTATTTCCAGCATTGATAGTGGACCTTCCGCTTGCCTCCATCTTTCAACTATAAAATGGGAATAATAACATTTATCCCCTACATAACTCATAAATATGAGTTAGTAGCAGCATCTCTGGATAGACAAAGATGACAGCAAGCAAAGTGCATGCCAGATGCTAGGAAAATTATAAATGTATCCTACTGAGTGACCAAAGCTCAAAAGACAGTTTGTTTGCCTTCCCATGGATGGCAAGAATGGCCCCTAAGCAGATAGCTTCCCTAAAAACAAACAGAAAGCTAAAATAGATCAGTGAAATAACAGAGCAGAGAAACTTGTGAATGTTACATAAGGGGAATTCCTAGAGCTATACTTCCTAAAAGGTGCCTAGTAGTAATACTATTTACTATAAATAATAATAGTAATAAGCATTAGAGTATAACTTTCCGCTACCTCCAAAAGGGAAAATGATCATACAAGATGTGCACAAAAGCAGACTTTTGGGTCTCCCTGCAGTACAACAGGGTAGTGTGCACGGTAAAGCACATGGCCAAGCAGAGGCAGTGCCTCGCAATGACTACCACATTCCTTGTGGGATTTCCTTTATTGGATTTCACAGGATGCAGCCATTGTAAACAGCCGCACATTACTCACACACAAAAAACCTAATGAGGCTCCCTACTCAGTGATTACAGCTTGCACTGGTTCAGAGGACAGCAAATGGAGAAAACTATTTCCTGGAAAAATGTTAACATGCTAGGATATATTGTTCAGATTATTGCCCCAAGATAGTTTTATGACATTATTGAATTACATTCGCTTGAGTTGCTGGACTCCTTTTGTTAATTCCAATGGTGCTGTCTCTCACCTCTAGACCGCTGCTGCGCTCCAGCACAGAGGAAAAGAAGGAGACAAGCAGCAGCAGATAAGAGGGACCCGAAAATGGTTGTGATTTACTACTCAATAAACTCGTAGTATTGTTTAAAAAAAGTCTTTGAAAGTATTTTTTATTTGTAGCTTTTAAAGAAAAATAATAAAAATGAAAAAGCAGGAGCAATTTCACACTTCTTGGCATATTTTTTTTCTCTCAAGCCCCAGTAAAGTTAGTCCAAAGAGACGTAAATAAAGCCATCGGGTGTTTTATGCAGCCACGGTCTGAGTCAGCGAGCTTGTGCCAGGTGACCGCCCGCTCTGACAGAACTTCAGGGCTCTGCTGGCGTGTTTTCAGGCCAAAAGCTAAGTTACAGAGAGCACAAATCATGATAACCCCATTGACTGAATAAGCAATGATCATCTCCTTTCCTCTGCTCTTGTCCAATGACTGCCTCACAATGACCCTTATTATTCCCATTTTAAGTGTCTAAGAAATAGAAAAATGAGGCAAAAATACCTGTATGATCAGAAAGAATGTCCTGTAATCTATAAATAGGGAAGCAATGAAAGAAATATTCTCCTAATTTTCCTTCTAATTTGGCTCAAAACAAACCTCGAGCTCCTTGTCATGGCCAGTGAATCATGCCCAGGCCATCCGAGATCACCCAGGAGGATTCATATCCCTTCCTGCTCACCTGGGGACACCTAAAGAAGAGAAAAGTCACCTGTCCTTGCTCTGGGACCCACAAAAAGCACACACGCACACACCCAAAGTTCCTATTTATGTGGTAATTTTCAGACATCAATTTGAAGATTACAAACTTCTCTTCAAACTCTACTCCAGCACCAGTTTAAGTGAAGCATTAACTTCTCTTCACTTCCTGCATTCCATAAGTCAAGCCTCCTGACTCTACTGACCACAGTGGCAGGGGGAGAAAAACAGAATTAGTTCGAAGATCCTGTGCAGTATATGGAATACATGGTTATAATAACAGTAATATGCTTCCTTTAAAATAAAAAATTATGCAACATAAACATAACAGCAGAGTGTGAAAATTTAAGAGTACAGCTTTATAATGTTTATGTCTATATATACATATATGCATACACATGCTATCAATTTTCTGATATAAAATGGAGCAACTAAAAGCAACTCTGACCTTTGAACCAATTACCATCTGTATGAGCTAGAGCAAGCTACTTAAACTCTAAGACTCAGTTTTTTCATCTATAAAATTCGTATACCAACCATTTAGACTTTAAAAAATATTATTGTGAGGCTTAAACAGACTAATCCATAAGAAAAAATCAGTACATGGTCCAAGATATTGTTTTAATTGTCATTATGGTACTATTACATAAGTATTAACTAATGGGACAGCATGAAAGTCAGATTAAACCATTATTATAAACCATACCTTCCCGATAAGCTCACTCTGATATGTCCTCATTCTATTGATTCTCTAGCCTGAGGGAGAGGAGATTCCCCTATGCCCACACTGTAGGCCCCAGAAGGTCAGGGATCGGCTTACCTTGTGGGCACAGGGACCTCAGTCAGGGCCCCCAGCATGACAGCCTGCTGTAGTCGAACAAAGGCAATGAAAGGCATATCCAAGAAGTCGACCTCACCAACAAGTACGTTGGAGGCTTCTGCATCTCGAGGCAGTTTTTTCATGAACTTGTTCTTCAGCTGCATGGGAAGAGCCAAGAAAGCACAACTTATTTCCAGAGAAGGGAACAGAAGAAACGTCACTCAAGGGAATTCCTTTATATGAGTCCACATGCAACAGGATCTAGCCGTAACCGTTTTCCTATTATGTTTCACTATTCTATTAAACATTTCTCTGTGCTTTGGATTAAAAAATATTAAGCATGGTTTACATATAAAACAATGTTTACATATAAAATGATTCACTTAATGATTCACTCACTTAATAAACATGTGTTGGGAGTCTAGTAGGAGCCAGGCACTGACCTAAGACCTAGGGAAACAGGGAAGGATCCTTGCGCTCATATTCCTGCGAGAGAGAAATAAAATACGATTTGAAGTAGTGATAAGTGCTAAGAAAAAATAACTAAAACCAGTAAGAGGGTACCTTAGGTAGGGTGGTCAGGAAAGGCCTCTGAAGAAATACACTGGACAATGGAGTAAGGGGACAAGCCATCCAAAGATCTGGACACAGAACATTCCAAGCAAAGAGAAAAATGAGCACAAAGCCTCTGAGATGGGAAGGAAGTTGGCAATTAGAAGAAACAGTAAGGCAAGTATGATGGCAGCTGAAGGAACAACGCGGGGAAGACAGCAGCAAACGAAGTTGCAGAGGTCACAGTGCAAATTGCGAGGAGGGACTAGATGGCGAGGACCTTGAAGGCCTCAGTCAGGAGCCCTGGATGTTTTAGGTGGGACTTGCCTATGAAAAGTCCAAGTGCAAAGGTGGAGTAGTAGAAAGGCATAGATTTCAGAGATATTACCATGTAAATAATACTTACAACCATAGGGCAGAACCACACAAGCTTGGGTGTGAGTGGAGCTAGAGAAGAAGGATAAGATCTAAACTCTGGGCCACTGCAGGTTTTATAGGAACGGGAAGAGCTATCAGCAGAGAACACTGGGAAACAGCAGCCAGTGAAGCAGGAGGAAAATCAGGACTTAACAGTCAGTTGAAGGAAGGGCTCAATAAGGAAAGCATATCAGCTAATCAAAGGCAGCTGAAAGCTGAAATAAACCTGAGGAGGAGAGGACCAATGAGGAAAAAAAAAAAAAGAATGGGCCAGAGAATTTGGGGAGATGGAGGTGCTGGGTGATCTAGACAAGAGCTGTTACAGTGGACACCAGGGAGCCCAGTAAAGAATGAGAGGTGAAGAAACGGAGACGTGGAGTACAGATAATTATTTTGAAAAACGTCGCTACCAAGAAAAGCCAAAAAAATAGGAGAGGAGGGTAACTGGAAGAAGGCATACAATAGAACATTTTTTTAATGGGAAATATGACAGAATGTTAATGAGAATGATCTGGTAGAGGAAGGTTACTGCTGCATCAGAGATAGCAGATAACTTCAAAATCTGCTCAAGCAACCTTGACCTATTGAGAAGAGCCTATCCACACCACGAGTACAGGGGTTATCTTCAGATGGAGAGCTTACCAATCTGAACCAGGGAGAGCAGACTAGATGGGTACAGATGGGACGTTGGTGGCATGAAGATGAGGGCTTCTGAAGACTCAAATTTTTGCAGTGAAATACAAGTGCTCTGACAGTGGGGAGGATGGGGAGGTACATGTGAGTTTGAATGTGGTGGTAAAGATGGGAAGTGGTTTTCTTGGAGAGTGAAGCTTAACACAGTCACTTCGAAAGCTTACCTGGTAGGTATTATTCCTTACATCCCTTCCCAACTCCCACTTAGAATAGGGTTGTTTAAACATCCTTCAGTGAGTGGGAAATGCCTCCTACAGCTCAAGGAAAACATTTCAACAATCACATAAGGATACAGAGATAAGAATTTTGAAAGACCATACGAAAGACAGACTTCTGATATATTCTTATCAATATAGATGTCTCTCCGCTCAAGTCAAAAGTTCCCAGTACACTTAGTATTTTGTGCCATGGATTATCACTGAGATGGGAAGTGGCAGGAATGGCCCAATTTTCCCCATTAAGAAAAAAGTTATAGTAACACTTTCTTTTCAATTTCCATTTAAAGAGTTCTTAATTAGGGAAAATAAGTGTAATGAAAACTGATCTCTAAAACTCCATCACCCTCATAGCATTTTTATGGGATTTTTCCCTTAAATTTTGTACTTTATATGAGAAGAAAACTGAGGGGGGGAAAAAACCACAAGGAAGTTGGGGCTAATAATTTAGTGGAAACCAAAAATAAAAAAGCAAAGGTGAGATATATATATATAGTTAGAAACATGACTACTTCTAAGCAGTAAGGTACTTTTCCAAAGTTTATACCATTACTCCTCCAAGAAGTTAATTTTTTTTTATTTTTTTTAGATTTTTATTTATTTATTTTAGAGAGAGGGGAAGGGAGGGAGACAGAGAGAGAGAGAAACAGCAATGTATGGTTGCCTCTCACAAGGCCCTCACTGGGGACCCGGCCCGCAACCCAGGCATGTGCCCTGACGGGGAATCAAACCGGGACCCTCTGGTTCCCAGCCCGCGCTCAATCCACTGAGCTACACCCGCCAGGGCAAGAAGTTAATATTTAAAATATATTATGTTTACATTGTAAAGATATGAAAAGAGCAGCCACGGGAAGGGCCTAAAAACATCAAATTGCCAACACTACCATTATGGCCTAAAGAAGTCACAGGAATGTACTGTTCTCTGTGACAGTGTGGGTCACGGCCAAGTGGCCCGAACACCTAACAGAGTAACACTGATAGAGGAAGCGTCCTCAGACCCTTCCAGAGAGGCCCCAGTACCAACGACATGGGACGGGAAGCTCTGTACTCATCGGATTTTAAACCTTGTTCTCTCCGGCACCCTTTGCTCTAGTCAGGCAAGTGATCTGATCCTATCCACTTCTTTTGTATGTACTTATCCAACAGTCGTTACCAAAATCTGTCTCACTGCTACCTTTCTAAACATCCTTCAGAGCTCAGCTCAAGCCTCCCTACCATCTCAGCCCACTTTCTTGGGAACTCTGGAAGTATTCATTTCTGAATAACACTTTTGTCCAAGTTTAAGTTTTTTCCCCGAGTTTCTTGAAGGTTAGAATAGTTTATCCCTCATTGTACTGAACACCTACCCACTTTTCACATAATTCAGCTGCACTAAATATTTTGAGGGAAAGAAATGAACTCTGTAGCACTGTGAATCAGACCAAAAGAACTTCAAATGCTCAGGAAAATTAGAGAGGTTTTAAAGCCTCTTGTGCCTAGAGTCGTCACTAAGCAGCTACCTGACTCACAACATATGAGGAGAATTCCAGTCAATTTTACCCTTCCACAAAATCTTTCACTGGTACTATGGTACCTTTATTGAGATCACTATACCATCTTGGAAAATTAGGAGCATATTTTTAAAGGTCAAAGGAAATAAACTGTATTCTATATGCTCTGAATAAAAGTAGTTGTTAGGATAACGTCATTTTCAATCAGCGTATCTCACACTGTGTTAGTGCCACACAAGTGTTCTCAGAGACACTAATAGCTACTATCAAATAAACAGGTGTGGTGCCTGAGGGGCCCCAGAACTCCGTCCTTACATGGCTCTTTTCTCTCTGCACACACTCTCGGGGTGATCTCATCGAGCCCCATGTCTTTAAATACCCTCTATATGCTGATGAATCATACATTTATATCTTTAGCCAGGACACCTTCCCTGAACTCCAGACATAACAACATCGCTACTTGGATGTCTAAAAGGCATTTCAAACTTCAATACCCCAAACTGAGGCCCCTGACAGTCCCTCCAAACTAGCTCTTCCTCTAGTCTCCTCATCTGGCGAATGGCAACTCCATTCTTCCATCGCTCAGGCCAAAACCTTGCTGTCAGCTTCAACATTTCCCTTCCTCTTCCCCCACGTCCATTCTGTCAGCAAACCTTGTTGGATCTGTGTTCAGAGTATACCTAGAATCTGACCATTTCTCACCACCTTCACTGTCACCACCCTCGTCCACATGATGACTGTTCCTTTCCTGGATATGGCTTTGGCCTCCTTGCTGGATTATCTGCTTCTGCCCTTGCACCCAGTCTACTCACCAAGGCAGTCAGAGGACCAATCAGGGCTCAGATCATGTCTCTCCTCTGCTTAAACCCTTCATTGGTCCCCCCTTCACTAAGAGGGAAGACAGTGTCTTTATGACCACCCAGAACCCCAGCATTATTTGGCTTGCTGTCAGTTCCGTGACCTTATTTCTTACTGCTCTCTCCCAGTCTTCTCCACACCTGCTACTCGAGCCTTCCCGTCCTCCCTCAAACACACCAGGCAGACTCTTACCTCAGGGCCTTTACACCCACTGTGGCTCCCTCCCTCACTGCCTTTTCCTTCAGATCTTTAGTTAAAAGTCAACTTCTAATCAGTGAGTCTTTCCCTGGCCACATTAGTTAAACTTTCCATCTCCTTCTCCCCATAGATTCTTCTTATCCCTCTTTCCTGCTTTATTTTTTTTCTTCTTTGCACTTATCAGAGCCAAATATATTATGTTTTACTTATCTTCTTTATTTTCTGCCTCACCTCTACAACGTATGCTTCACGAAGGTAGGAATATCCATCTATTATGCTCAGGGTTGTATCCCTGATGCCTAGGAAAGTGCCTTAGGACAAAGATTCAGTAAATATCTGTTGAATGATGGCTATAATTTCTGCTCTTCCTAAGAGGCTTTCCTAACTCCTCTCTTAAGGTCATAGGTTCCAGACATACCACCACCACCCATGCCATATAAGTGGACAAAATGCCTAGACATGGCCAATATTAATAAACTCTGACTCTGATAACACCAACGGGTCCACAGGATAGATGCACGACTCAACTAGGGACCAAACCCTTTGGAAAACCAATATTTGAATATGTAAACATCACATTCTCTCCCTCACCTGAGACTGTTCCCCTCCCTGTCGAAACAACCCGTCACAGCACTGCCCACATTAGGCGACAACGAGGTCGGTATCCAAAACGAAACAGTCAGAAGCAGGGGAGAAAAACATCTCAAAAGAGAGATTCCTAAGCCCCCAGTCCCTGGCCCCGAGGTCCTGCAGTTTCTTCATTCTGTGAACTCATCAAGAATTCTTACCAGTTACATAAGCCAGAAAATTCCATTTGGGGCTTTATAATTAATTTGGGGTAATTTCTGTTTACTGAAGACCAGACCCTTCACAAAAGTATACTTATCAAATAAATTTTAGGAATTACAGGTTATATCAAATTAAATAAGTTTCTATACTACAGACTCTCAGGGCCTTGAATATGTGTACATGCCTATGAATGCTTTATCTCCCACTTGGAGATAAGTAAAACACATTATGGTGTAGAGACAGAATAGAAAATGCTGCATTGGGCAGAAATGTACTCATCTACCATTGAATCCCACTCTCCACTGCATTTAATTCTCTTTAAACTTTACGAATGCCTACAATGTTTAAGGCCTGGGAGTGGGCACTGCAGAGAATAGACAGACCCGACTCTCCTAAAGTTTACAGTGCATTGGAGAAAAGCAAATACAGAAGTAGCTACAATGAAAGAAAAAAACATAAATACCATATGAAAGGTATACTGTTGAAAGGGAGGTCCCCAAATGCAGCAATCACACCTGGCAACAGAGTTCAAGAAAGGCTCTCCTTTGATTCAAAGTTTAAAGATCTCTATCGTAAAGGTGAGCTCTTCATATGTTATAATATCTCATAAAGAAAAAAGTAATGACTGAAGGATGAAAACCAATTCTGCGCTTATACAATAAATTGTAAACAACAATAAAGCACTAAGAAAAAAGTATAAATATTAAAAAAAAGATGAAGAGTAACTCAGGAATTACAAAGAACAATAAAAGATAATGAAAACAAGAACAGACTCTAAGGGCTTTCAAATCAGGTTGAAAAGCACCCAATAAACTCATCTGGATTGAATTCCAAAGATAAAGCTTGACATTCCTTTCTTATAGATCATTAGTTGATTCTCCAAGGGATACCCAGCCTGGATTTCATGTAGGGTCAACTATGAGAACACACACAGTGGGGGAAAAAAAAAAAAAAAAAAAAAAAAACAGTTCCCTTAGCCAACCTTGATCTCAAAGAAATAGATTTCGAATGGCTGCCATCTGGAGCTACAACTGGTAAGAGATACTATGACTAGTTTAGCGAATTTGTGCCTTTTTTTGTCTTTACCAGGTAACACCACCAACTCTGTGAATTCAGATGTGTACACTGAAGGCTCCTTTTAGACTAGCCCATATTCGTTCTCCCACAGTAACGTCTTGCTATACTTATCCAGAAGAACATGGCTTGCCCTTTGCCATTAACATTTACTCTTAAAATTTCTTAGCTTTTCTTCCAATCTGAGTAGATTTCTAACAACCCAGTGAACACAGTATTAACATACCAAAAAACTAGACAATATGAATGCATAAAGTAGAACAAGTGGACTGATTATAAAATGCATAGCTTATTTAGAATGGCATTTCTGTGTGACAATGGAAAAGTTACACATATACAAATGATATGTTTCATATATAGCTAATTGAGAAGATCAATCTTCCATTCTCCACTCTGTTCTTAAATTCTCCTGCCCTCTTGTGTGGAAGCAGTTTGCATATTTTAGGTTTTCTATAGGGGATGCATTACAAGGTAACTGGTAACCAATGTTAATAACCATTTACTAGGATAACCATTTGATTAACACTGTGCTCTCCAAGCACCTTACCATCACCCTCAGAGCTACAGCATCACCTGGCAAGTAAGTACAGGGTATCATATTATTTCTCAGTCACTTAAACCCTACCTCCTTTTCTCTGCCATCATTAGTCAATGTTAAAATAAGTGTATCTGTAATACAGTGTCATTTATTTATAACCAGGACTACTCACAGTTTGTCATTTGAACCTGATTTATTAGATGGTGATTCTATAGGCTGTTCTTACTACAAGCAATGTTTTAAAAATCGTCTAAATTTGAGTGTACTTTCTCATTATGTTTACAAAGCTTATACCTACCGCCACTGCACTCCATACATTCTTTTTTCTCTTCAATGACAATGATTTTAGTCTCCCGACCTGTACTCACTCTCAGTTCACCCTGCCTAATGCGTCATGCTCAGAAGCTAACACACACCTGCTTTCCTGAGCAAAGAGCAGAGAGCTTTCTTATTGGTGTTCTTTCCCTTCTGTTTTTCTTCGTCTTAGCTTATTTTCTCTTCTTCCTGCTGATTTTGCCCCCTTCCATTCTCTCTGGAAATTGCTCTTTTCCCAAAAAATTCATCTGGTAAGATCAAAATCATTCCAGGTCACCCGAGAATCATGCCCTTCCACTGCAAAGATACCTGTGTTACTAGTGAAGTGCAGTCACCCGACCTACCAGTGTGCTTTAGACAGTCCCGGTTCACCCCCACTGCCCTGATGTAATTATTCACATCACCTTCTTTCACGCTGAAAAGTATCTTGGACTATGGAAAACATTATATGGTTACCTTACATATTAATCTTATTGAGGCTGATTCCTGAGCAATAGCTAAGATATGGCATTGAAGAATAATTACATGCTGTGTGGAAAATGAAGATTCAAGGAACTCAAAAGAATGAGGGGAAGAAGCCTAGGTAAAGTATTTATCCAGCATGAATTTATCCATTTACTACATTAACTGTTAGGGCAGGAACAAAAGTGTTCTACTCACCATCAGTAAGATAATTCTGCCCCCGCCCACTCCCTTTCTCTACACCTTGGAAAAAGAGGCCAATTTGATGGATTAAAGTTTGACAAATTCACTGGGACTTTTTTCTAATGGAAAGTTCCAGTGCTTTGAAGATAAGAAGCAAGCTGACCATTTTCTCTTATAGCAACACAAGTGAATGGAAAAAAGACACGGCATCTTCACCCATGTGGCTGGCTAGATGAAGGCGACTCAGAGCCCCACCTGTAAGCCACAGGCTCAGCTACAGCTCTATATCACGATGCATATCTCTTAAGTCTATGAACCCCAAATTTAGATCCTGTGTGGGTGGCTGTAGGCCTGGAGCTGTGTATTCGGTGAACTAGAAGTTTCCAATCTAAATAATGTTTCTGAGAGACATCACTTCCAGCTATGATAACTGGCTTGCATCATACCAACCCTTCTATCAAGAAAAACTGAAAAGCTGGATTTTTACAATGTGTTTAAAGCAGTGATTTTTCAACTCATGGCACATATAAACTAATTACTAAAATTCTGTGGTACACCAAAAATGCATTTTTTGCTAATATGACAAAAAATAGGTATAACTTTAATTCATTCACACCGAACAGCTACTGCCGTGTCAGCTGTTGCCACTGTTCCTACGGGACGGTCTAAACGAAAAGGGTCTGCACCCCTGACGAAGCGGTCAGGTGTTGCATGTTTGAAGAACTCTTGTGCACACTGTTTGAAAATCGCTACTTTAAAGGAATCAGACAAATACTATGACATTAAAAATTTGAGGAAACAGTGTCTCTCAAAAAGGAAACTATAGAGGTGAGGCTAAATTTAGGGGATATAATTCTAAAGGCATGTGACGACTCCTAAATAGCTACAGAGACTCAGAAATTGAGTGACCGTTCTGCTCTTTCAGAATGACAGGAAAACATGCCAGGCGTCCAGTCGGGATCCTAAAAACAAACGCCCAAGGCAAAGGGCAAACTAGGAATAGGCCAATCCACATAAAGACTGAAACCCACCTACTAATCAGCTCAGTTCCAGAGAAAATATTATGGTGACCTGCCCCTAACCTAAATACCAACCAAAAGCAAAAGAAATCATCTGTGAAGAAAGATAACATCATCAAGAGAATCAAATTATTTCTACTATGTATATCTTATATCTAACATTCAATAGAAATTACTAGGCATACTTGTAGGCAAGATCAAATGAGTGAAACACAAGAGAAAAGAAAACAGAAATTAGAAACAAACTCAAAGCAGAGATACATATTGTAGTTACCAAACACAGACTTTCAAATAATATTTTTAAACACTTATTATAAGATAGAGAATTTCAGCAGAATCTATTTTAAAAACATAGCAGATGTTCTCAAAATTAAAAAAGGTATCATTGACTTGTTAAAGTCAATATTTCTCATAATACAAAAATATGGCATATCGAAACTTGGGGAACACTATTAAACATGTGCATTGAGTAAAATGCATGGCCTTACGTGTCAATACTACAAAAGAAGGAATGCTAAAGTTCAATGATCCAAACATAGGTCTTAAGAAGAAAAAAACTGCAAATGAAACTTAAAACAGGTATAAAAGAGAAAATAAGAAAAATAAGAAAAGAAATCATGACACAGAAAACACATGTACTATGCTGATCATGTTCTATTTCATGATCTGAACGACCATTACACAGGTGTGTTCACATGGACAAAAACATCAAGCGGATTTACAATTTATATATGTGTATATAAGTAAATCACATGAATGTTTTACTTTAATAAAACAATGATAGTACAAAGAGATTTTTAATAAATAACTGTCATTTCACTGCAGACCTGGCTTACATGCAGTGCTCCCTTGGCAGGACGCCCTTAGAGAGATCAAGGAAAGTGGAAAGCTAAAAACATATTCTATGGTCATAACTCCTACTTTAAAAACTTTTGTAAAGATTAGAAGACATGGGAGGTAAAATATCTAGCAATATACAAAAAAATGTGGGTCTCAACCCTCCGTTATGAGTTTCTCCAACATAGAGAGAAAACTTCTCCACTGCTTTCTTTCTTCTTACAGCGCAGACAGGGCAGGCCACCTGGATCTGCTCTGTCGGGAATGAGGCACTCCTGCCTTTACAAACCCTAATCTCCCGCCACTACTGAACCTGAATATAATGTCATCTAATCAAGTATGCTTTCCTCAGGCTAAAGTTAGCCTCCAACAGGGCTGGGATAAAGAAGCAGGCTCTCAAAAGGAACAGCGTGAAAACTAATCCCTGGGATAATTTTGAAATAGATTTGACCTACCACGAACTATGTGTATCTATTTGGAGCACATCTACAGTCTCGAACTCTGGGGACCCTGGGGTATGATAGCTGGAGAATAGTTTATTACCTACAGATGGCTTCTGTGGTTAACTGGTGACTGTCCCTGTCTCCCATCCCTGCCCCTGCTCCACTTTCCAGAAGCCCACAGCTAAGGAAAAGAAGGGCTGATCTTTACTAATCAGATTCTACATCAATTAGCCTACACCAGCTTTTCTCCAGGTACTTGGAAAATAGTTCTCAATGAAAGCTCTGTCTTCCTTTGTAGTAGGGGATTCCCAGAACACAGAGCAGGCCTACTCTTGAGTTGCAAGGAAAAGGAAGCCTGTTTTGCTTCTAAGCTCTTTACAGCTATCAGGATGAGACTGAAGGCTCTGCCTAGTTCATCGGGATTCTGCTTTAGGGTTCACAGCCAAAGCCTCAGCCAATAATTCAGGGTTCCTTGCCCTTTGCTTCTCTGTGTGCACATTTCCCCTGATGATCTCGAGAGAGTGCTGGGCAGAAGACAGGGTCTGGGTGTTCCTGAATGACCTGGACAAACAGCATCATAAACACACCCAGCATCGCACTCCTAAATCTCACTTCTTTATTGTAAATTGTATGATCACCAAACTAGGAAATGGCAGAAGGGAAAAGATAAGAATCACTGTTTTATAAGCTTAAGCAGGTACTGCTTTTTATTCCAAGACCATGTAAGAAGAATTATCTGAAAACTTCTCTGCTAAATAAGGATATTATTTATTCATCTCTTGTGGGATAGGACTTTTTTGGTGTGACCAGAAACATTTTTTGTTTTGTTTTTAATGGAAGCTCTGATTGGCCTGCAGGTCATCTCCAAGCTGTGATTTAGAAGAATATTTCCAAGGCTAAATTCAAACACCACCAGCCCAATGTCTAAGAGGACAAAAAGAGGAACTATTTCTTGATCACCTACAGAATTCGAAATTGAGAAAAACACTTATAATGTTATTAGCACTGAACATTTATGATATGGTCTGAGATTTCCAGAATGCATAAAATAGGAAAGCGTGCAAACAAAATCATTAAATAAGTAGCCGAAAGGCTTGGGGCTACACGTTTTTACTTTTTGATCACTCTCCTACTTTTGCCTATTCCATTTTTTAAAAAAACAACCGAAAACAGTCCCCTGAGGGTGAAAATTTGATTTTCTAATTTTTCCCTCCAAATATAGACATCTCACCACCATTAACGCAAATGTTCTACAAAGCAGCACATTTACAAGTGGCTATTAAACCAAATATAACATTAAGTACAATCCATCAGTTCTGATTTCCCAAATAGGATGAAATTTCAAGTACTGACCTAGTTTAAAAATAAACTTGTCAAAATCTCTAGTCACATTTTCTCATGTCTTGTATCAATAAAAATAATACTGTCAATGTTTATAGCTATTTACAACTTTTGAACCACTTTCACATTTACTATCTTGTTTGAACTCTTACAGCAAGCTTATGGTAAATACATTATTTAACCATCTTACAGATAAGAGAAACTAAAGTTCAAAAAGTTTAAGGGACTTCATAAAACTCATACAGCTAAACAACCAAGCCAGAATGGAAATGATAACATTTAATGCTGTTTACTTCATTGTGCTGTGAAACTCTGATATTCCTGTGAATATATTTACTGCCTAAAGTCTAGAAGATACTGTCCTGAAGTCTCTGAATCTTTTATATGACAAATCAGTGCTAAGCATCTGCAATGGTTTGGCTCTGTACAGATAACCTTAAAAAATGTAATGACCATATTTTAAAGCACTTAACAGTATTTAATTGCATAAAGGAATATGAATCAGAGAAACAAGGAAAACAGGAAACCAAAATAAAGAGAATTCGCACTCTAAAAAGTACTTTAAGAAAATCAAGAACCTGCAAGCTCTGAGAATATTTTTACAGTCCATTTCCTCTTTCATTGTTGTGTCATGAACTCCCCGAATATAAAGGCAGGTCGCCTGCTCCAAGCATCAAGGAAGGAAACCTGAAACACTCATTAATCCATCTGATGGGAAATGCCCCCTACCTGGGCTCCACTTTAATACTAACTACAATTTATGCCTCCAAACTTCAGCACAAAATTACTGGGTGGATGAGCCTGACATAACTCCCCCAGCTAACCTTGACTTTGTTCTACAACAGGACCTTAGCTCTCCCTCTGAGATTGTACTTATCAGGATGCATTCGTTGATTGACCTGGTGGTGCCTCTTATTCAGCCATCAGTACTTTTAAGAAGGTTTTTAAGTACCCTATAAAAAGAAACCATAGACTATTCAACTTTGTTTCCCCAGTGCCTTATAAAGGCACCAGCTGGTGATGTGTTCACCACACGTTTGTTAAACGTATGGAACCCATGTGATCACGCCTGTGTGGCGGCGTGGGTACAGGCCGCCTGAGCTCGAGCGAGGATGCGGAAGGCTCCAGGAGAGACGGAGCACCTTTGGTGGTGGCCAACGTGAGAAGGGTCTCTGGTGGGAAGCAAAGGGCCTTTACCGTAATTTATGAGTAGGTAAAAAATAACTTTTATTTGGGGGTTACTTGGTAGCTACCACTCACTGTTTTTTAAAAATGACTAATGAAGGGCCTTCAAGTCCTACCTACCCTTCTCCAAGATTTATCAGTGAGATTTTAAGGGAGTCCTGCTTTTAGAGAACAGCTACATGTTAAATTCCTTCTTAATTTAAGATTTCAAACCTCTGATCAGTAAAACTGCATTCTAAAGGTATTATCATTACCAAGAGGCACAAAAGTCTTCAACAATAATTTAAAATGATTAGTAGTAATACTAATAATGATGGCTAACATCTTTTAATCAATAGTTCTAGACAGGCACCAGGTTTAGGAACTACACATGCATTATCTTATCAAATTCTCACAACACATCTATAAGCAGTTACCATGGTCAATATTTACCCAGGAGAAAATGAGATTTGGAGATTACACAACTTGACTAAGATTATGAAGCTGGGAAAGACAGAGAGAATATTTAAATCAAAGGCTGTCTGTCTCCAGAGTTGAGGCTTCCACACGCTGAGCTCAGAGATTGTTCTCCAGCTGATTTAAGTTCAAGCAGAGAAAAGAGAATGAGCTCTGATGAGTCAGGCAGAGCTACTCGCAGTCTCCGTTCTTCCTCTTACTAGCTCTGACACCTTGGACACACCACTTCATTTCTCTAAGCTGAGTTTCCTCATCTGGAAAATGGGAATAATACGTAATCCCTTCAAAGAGTTCAGATGAGTAAATGAGGTGGTGTTTGACGGTGTCTGTGCATAGCGCTGGTAAATAATAGGCCACTCAATAATTGTGTTAAATGGAAGAATATTATGAGGCCCCGAAGCAAGAGAACATCAGTGGGAACAGAATGTTGAAAAGAGATTTAAGAAAAATTAAAATCCAGAATATCAGGACTTGTCAAATGCCTAAACAGAGGGAATGAAGGTAAAGGAAGAGTCAGGAATGATGCACAACATCAGAAGTGCACTTCTTCAAATGTCCAATGCTCCCTAATGTCAAAAGTAAATGACTCGCCATTACTGGTGAGTAACAGATGTACCAGTGCTGATTTGGCTGAGCGCCAAAAATATCTATGCCCTGAGCTTTCATTTTATTTTAATCTAAGCAACAGTTGCTGAGAAAACCATAGAGTTACTTATCCTATGCATTTAGCCTCTTTATCTTGTAAAGTCAAATTGATAATAATGTCTTATATGTTATAGGTAATATGTAAAACACTCCTAGTACAGTATCTGAAATAGCATGATAGATATGCAGTAAATGGTAGCACTAATTATTATCATGTTAGAGTTTTAATATAAATCTATAACATATGGAAAACAGGTGATGCGGCAAAATACATTTTATCTCTTCCAAAGGAATGAATTTACATTGGCACCACATTTAGTTCAAAAATACAATTCTCTGAATTATAGAGAGAAATCTCTTTCCCCAGTTTGTATCACAGACTTAAAGGCATATATTCATCCAGTAGAATACCTCTCTAGGTAAGTCAATTCTACCAAGTATGTAGATGCCTGAGTTTTAACTTGAAATGGCTGCAGAAATACCAATCCTGTAGTAGGCTGAAAAATCAGATGTTCTGAAGCCTGCGACACGCATGGGTGGACCAGTGCGGTTACACTGTGAGACAAGCATCATCCCCTGCAATGGTGGCACCGTTTTACCTGTATTCCCCCAGATGACACCTTGTTTTTGAATGAGTGTATTTTCAGAAGAGGGGAAAAAAGCATGAAAATGCTTTACTTCTAACTCTCACCCTTTCTAATAATACCTGAAAAGCAATATCTATTTACAGTCATTCCTCTTCCACCCCAGAAAGAAAGATCCTCAACACAGAGTTTCTTTCCTCTTGCTGCCCCACGATCTCCAGCTGCCACTGGGGCAGCAGGGTTGCAAAAGGAACAACCAAATGAAGGCAAACAAACAAACAATCAATCAAACAAAACCCTAAAAATTAGCATCACAGAGTCAGTGACTTAAAGAGAAAATCATAGTTTAAGGGGAAAGGTTTCGTGCACATTCTCTTTTGAATACATCCTAGTCAGGTAGCTAGTAAAAATTGTAGACTATTCTTTAAAAACGGAAAGTTCAAGGGATGAGAGCTGGGAGGTGGAATCATCAAAAGCAATGGAGGCAATCGAGAGAGTTGAAAGTTAAGAACTTGACAAACACCCATGCAGAATGCTTTTCTTGTGTGGGAACCGAGAAAGCACTGTCCACCACCCCCACTGTTTGCTCCACTCCAATGCAATCCATGAACCAGGCAAAGCTCTGACTTTGGGACCATGTGAACCCTTGAAGCTGGTGCTTCAGGCCTCACACCGCCTACTTTTCTGTCCTCAACCTTACATTCAGTTCCCTCCACTTGGAACAAAAGGGAAAAAGCAGGCCTCTGATCAGAGAACAGAGCAGCAGTCCTGAACATGGTGACCCAGCGGCTTCATGGGCGCTTTGTAATTATATGCGTTTTGTTTGTGCCTACACAATTATTGTGCATTTCTCTGGCAAAAGCATCCATTGTTTCATCACAAACTCAGATCGATTGTTGACATGGAAGGCTTAAGGACCACTGCACTGGAACTGAAGCAATACGTAATGAAGGCCAAAACTGCTGCTCTCGGAGGTTTCGACCTTTATACAGAGTTCATAATGAAAGTATTGGTGGCCCATGGGATGGGAAATTTGGGCTTCTAAGCAGTATGGGAAGACATATGGAGAATGCCACAATGGGAAAAGGAAAGACCATCCCTCTACTCTAGATGTTTATCACCAAAGGAACATGTTTCCCAGATGATTCTTGCAGAATTCTGGAACTGGAAGGAACCTAGAGGGACCAGTCCTTGCTCTCTTGTGTCCCAGAGAAGTGTTCACTGAAGGTCACACTCCTAGAATAGCGGCTGGACCAGTGCCCGGTCCTCCTCTACTTCTGTGCCCCCCAACACCACTGGGACAGAAAACAATTTTTAAAATCACCCATTAAAATTCTGAGCCCTGGCCTGGTGGCTCAGTGGGCTGGAGCACCGGAGCATCATCCTGTACACCAAAAAGTTGCAGGCTCCCTCCTGGTAGGGGCTTGTACGGGAGGCAACAGATCAATGTTTCTCTCTCTCTTTCTCTCTCTCAAATTAATAAATACATATCCTCAGGTAAGAATTTTTTTAAAAGCCATTGAATGAAAGCAGTCAAATGGAGAAGTATGTTCTATTCTGCATATCAAATATGGTGACAAAACTCAGCCTATAAAACTAACAAGTGGGCATACTCTGAAGGCCTGCCTGGTGGATGCTTTAATACTGGACTACTTGGGGTGTAATTAGAAACTGTTACCAAAATGCCCATCCACGGAGAGACCAGAAGGGTGAAGCACACAATCTACTGGCTTCCAAACGGCTGCTCGCAGTTCAGCTGGGAAGCATCTAAACCAGGTCTTTTCGGGGCTGGGATACACACGGAACCATATGGCCCCAGCAGAGCACTTCAAACAGGCAGCTGCAGGGCTATAATTAAATCTGTAGTAGTCGTGCTGTTATTTATTTAGCAGATTTTTTTAATGTACCCTTCACTGAGGTCTCTGAGAACATGAACCAAATTAGAACAATAGAAAACACTGAAGAAGCATAAAAAAAGAAATGAAGGGGAAAGTAAAATCCTGACACAAGAGAAGGCAACAGCTATACACAAACTCGCCTGAGAAGTTCTCGATTTCCACCTGGGGGGCTCTGACTAAGCGCCAGTCAGTTATGGTCACTTTACTGACATGAATACTGAGCTTGAGAGTCTGTTCACTCCTTTGTCCCATGGTGCCCTGCAGTGCAAACTTCTACCTCATCTGTGAATTTTGAAATTTTGAATCCCCATGTGCCATTCATTTGACAATCGTCAAATCAGACAGTCTTAAAAGAACTCAAAGACTGTCTAGCCCAATATCCCACCCAAAAACCTAATATTCCTAACACTCTATATTCCCAACATACAGTCATGTGCTTCTTCTTGAACATTACAGTAAAAGACAAAAGTATTTAGCTCAAGAATTAATTCAAATGTCGCTTCTGCCCACTCCCCAGGTCCTGGCAGAATCCATGCTCCCTTCTCTGGACTAAGATATCCACCACCCTACATTATTTACACATTAGTCTTACAATCTGTGATCAGAACCCCTGAAACAGAGATGGTATCCGATTCACTTCTGTAGCAATAATACCTAATGCAGGTTTAATGCAAAAAAAGTTTAGTGGTTCATAAATAAGTTAGCAATAAGGCTCTATTTCCTAACTAATACATCCTTATGTTAAAATAAAAACTGCCTCCATAAAACATGCACCTACTATTGCAAGTTTATGTCTAGAGCAATAGACAGTAAATCTATTTTTTTTCACCATAAGGCAACCATCTCACTATACTAGTTACCATAACCTTATCCCCTCAACTGTTTTTGAATAATGGGCACCTTTGAAAAATCTAAATCTGATGAGTCATGAGCTTTATGTCCAAATAAAGTAGGATTTTCACAGTCTATACAACATGTATTGAACTTACGTAGCTTACACGTATTCTTGTTAAAGTCTCGGTGGTTTCAGCCTGTCAAGATCACTCTCCTTCTTGATTCTACCATTTGAAATTTAGGTACTAATCTTGTCAATTTTATGTCTCCTGAGAATCTGATAAGCATGCATTGTGTCTTAATCCAAATTGCTAATAAATCTGTTCAGCAGGGCAATACAATCTAAAAAGTGCCATGACATTAAAACTCTTTCTACATTTACAACAGTGATTAATCCACACACTTTGAGTACAATTATTCTGTAGGTAAGAACTCTGTGATCACCACACAGCCCTCAGTTCATCAACATGCTTATAACAACATCGTCATGGATTCTATGGATACCTTACTGCAATCAAGTGTCCAGCTCACGAAAATAAAGTGATGTATAAATACTTATGTTCATCTACTCAGCACATATGGCAGTGATTTAGATCATAGGTTGGCAAACCTTTTTTGGCGGGGGGGGGGGGTAAGTTCAATTAGGTTTTACAGGCAACATACAGTTTCTGTCACATATTCTTGTTGTTTTTTTAACAACTCTTTAAAACTGTAATCCTTCTTAGCCTGCCAGCCATACACAAACAGCCTCCTGGCAGGCTATGATCCATGAACTAGAGTTTGTCAGACATCATATCTTCAATTTTGAAGCAACATTTTACTAAAAATTAAAACAGGCAATTATTTGGTGACAGCTGTGGTAGGTGTCATGATGGAAAAGCATAATGTGCAAAGACAGCTTATAAGAACAGGCTCTGGCCTACATGGCAGAGTCACAGGGGACTTCCCTGGAGAGGTGGCATTAACAGAGGAATAATGGGCGAACACCAATTGCCTGGGCAGGCAGAGAATTTCAGTCAGAGAAAACAGCATGTGCAAAGGGCCCAACACAGCCAGTCGACTGGCACACACTACCTGAGAGACAGGGTGACAAAGGGCTCTGGGGGCCTTGCTAAGTTTTCTGGGCTCACGGCAAAGGCAATGGGTGGCCAGCAAACAGCTTTAAGTCACAAGTGATACCCTCTGTACACACCTTCAGAGCAAAGCCTATCTTACGTTATCGATATATACCATTGCAGTGCTTCACCAGCTTCCTACATTCTCAGATTTAAAAATTATAGCTTTTAATTTAAAAATTAAAAAATAAATAAAAATAAAAATTATAATGGCTTATATGAATGTAAAAATAATTGTTACTGTACTACTAAACTGACTAGTTTAAGAAAGTGATTCATCACTTTCAGAAAAGAAGAGGGAAAAGAGAAAACACCGCCGCAAAATTTGGGTTAGCGCCAAACGTGCGCCAGACGAGAGGAGCATGTGTGTCTGTGCCCAGGGCACTGTTCAATACAGAGTTACTCTAAATTAAGATTTATTCCAATAAAAATCTCGAAATACCCAGTGTTCTAATCTGCTACTTTCTTGTGGGTCACTCCAAAAATTAAAAATATATTGCCTCATTTATTTTATTTGATTCATTTTTCTCTATTTTGTTTCATAATTTATCTTATTCCTCTGTACACGAGGAGGCAGGAGAAGAGGGTAGGAAAGGGAAGCAATACTTTTTTAAACATCTAATTAATCTGTGCCTGATGCACACACATTATCTCATATATTATCTCTTTTTATTCTCATAAAAACATTTAAAAAATAAGTTTTTACCCCCTTTTTAAAGCTCAGAGACATTAAGTACCTCCACAAGCTCTCTCAGCTGGTAAGGAAGGAAGCTAGGATTTGAACCATCATCTTTAGGGTTATAAAACCCAGGCTTTTCTTCTACATTAAGCAAAATATATTTCCTATTATCCAGAAAACTCTGAAAAGACACTCCATCTTATATTCCTTGGGTTGTCTTATTCTTTCCACACTGAGGTACTCCCAGGTGAGAATTCAGATCAGGAAGCCACAACTAAAAGGAAGGAAATACAGGCAATGGCAGGACTTAGCCCATAAAGGCACAGACTAGGGGATACATAAGCACAGCAGCATATGGGCCTTGTATAGCATTAGAGCAGGAGCATCTCGTAGGAGTTTATTTTCCTTTATTCTTGTTTTTTATTTTAATAAAACCTGGATGCTGTGCTACTTCAACACATCTTTTAAAAATCAAAAACTATAGAGAATGTTTATAAATATACCTGGAAACCAAAATGTGACCTGAATCTAGGTCCATTCCCTGAGCAGGACTTCACTCAGGGAGTTCCACGAAGACAGGTGACCATATGAAAAACATGACCATCGTCCCATTTCACAGGTGTTTCCGCAATGTTCTGATGAAAACAGTTGCTTCTTGAGAATTCCTCACTTTGAAAAAGAGTTTCACAACTATATCAAGTAGTAGTGGCAACTGTTATTTTTCTAAACGAGATCTTCCTTCCAGAATGCAGTGTTTGGGGATGCCTTCTTAGAGATCATGATTCAACAAGACAATAAATTATGCCTTTAGTTTTTCTTTATACGATATAAAGGTAACATGGAAATTTCTGGAATTTCCCTTATTTATTTCTCAATATCATAAATAAGCTGATATTGAAACAGGATTCTTCTGTAAGTTTCATCTGAGAAACAATGAGTAATGAAGTCACTATAAGAAGAGATGAACTCTTTCAGTTCTGACCAAAAGGTGTTTTTGAAATAAGTCATCCTAATATATAGATGGATTTCAAATTGACATGCTCTTTTTTATTTTCAATAATACAGTTGGATCTTTATCATAACGCAGTTCTTGGATCTAAACTGTAAGAAAAGGTGAAGTGAAAAGGGGTTAAAATAATGTATAGAACTAGTAAATTCTATAATAAATCCCATTCAAGGATAAATCCAGGTTGGATCTGCCTTAACTATAATTTCACACTATCTCATGTCATACAAAATGAAGTAGCTCATGCCTAAAAGTAGAATGTTGGATAGTCCATGATTTGAAATGTGCCACGCTTGGGAAAACGTAGCAATACCATGTCATTTTGCAGTAGAACATCTTTCTGTGCTGACAGCTGGCTTTTTCAACAGTCCCTGTGACACACTACACTTCATTTTAAAGAAAGAGAAAAAAAGATTTCGTATTTTGTTTAAACTATGTCAGTCAGCCAGTTGTTAACTATGTTCACTGAGCTCTCATTATAATAAAAATGTGCAAATGAATTTTAATAAGTCAAACAGCAAACTATATTTGAAATGTTAGCATTTACGTGATTGTTCTAGATGAAATAAATTAAATGTGTAATATTGGCAAGAATGTGCATTTCAACCAACTGGTTAACCTAATAAAACACCCTGTCAATGATCATGATAAGAAATACTAATTTTTAAAGTCACCAGAATGAAAAGATAAGACAATAACAAATACTATCTGAAACCACCTCTCTCTGAGAAACTCTCATAGACATAGTCATTTTCTCAGCCTTAAAAAAAAAAAAGTTCTGAGAGAAAGGATGAGTACAAGCAGATTGTCCCCGATTAGTCATCATCATTGTTACTCTCAGCAACTAACTTAAGAGACTTCTGCTTCTTCCTCCTCCTACTCTGTCTCCAAAACCCCACTAAGACACAACAAAGACAAACCAATAAATAATAGCAAACAAATAAGTCCCCATGAAGTGACAAAAAGTAAGTGCTGGGTGGTGTTGGAAATTTGAGACTGGAGTAATTAACATGAGCTAGAATGTTCTAGGCTGCAAGTAAGGAGTAAACTCACTTGGTAGGACTCGAAGGAAAAGCAGGACTTGGAAAAGTGGAGGGGAAAAGAGACCCTTGGGTCCAGGGGAAATGAACACACAATGGACATGGCTCATGGCAGGACAATCGGCCCCTGGCACTGGTGCGTGGGTGGAGCAGCCGAGTACAGGAGAGCAGGAACCCCCAAAGAGCCAAGTGAGCAGTGCGAATCTGAAAGGTGAGGAATACACTCTAAAATGGAATTGACTTCCCTCCTACCCAATCTTCAAGCAAAACCCAACCAAAAATGAAAAGCAATGGCACATTTAAATAATAAAAATGAGAATGGCAATGAAGATTTGTATAATTTTTTTAAAGGACATTAAGCTTATTGCTTTTCGGACAATAAGCCTATGGAGAAGGCAGTTTAGACTAAATTATAATGCCTGTATTATGAATCAGGAAACTGAAGTTCAGAGGAGTTAAAGTTTAACGTGTTCATTTAAGTCCTAAATGCTATTCCTGTGATCAGCTTAATGAAAAAAGTTTAATAATAATTGCTTTTCCTTGTATCAGAAAATATTTATAAAGGTTATAATGTTGTGTATCTATCAGACTTAATAATCTAGAAGTGAATACATATCGATAGTGAAAATAAATATTGAACAGCCTGAAAGTTAGGACTCAGGGGGTATTTCAGTAAAGCATGAGTGAGGATTTATAAATCAAGTGAGTAACCATCATGGCCCACGGACAAGCCAACTAGCTAACTAATCTAATCCACTTTCACTAATTCTACAGCTAATCTAACTACCAAAAAAAAAAAAAACCCAACTTAACATTGAAACTTTGTTGTATTTCATCAAATTTGGGGGATTTGGGGCCCATTATTCAAAGAATTTTATAAGTCACAGTACTTTCCATTATCGGATAAACCAAGTCATTCGCTTGTATTGTTAATCTGCAGATCATCACATTCCAATTTATTTCTCACATTTCTTTCCTAACTCTTTCGACATGGAAGAATATTTTATTTGGCTAAAACCCTTATCTTCTGTTATGTTCTCTAAAATGAAAAGATGCTTCTCAAGCCCCGTTTCTCTGTGACTGATGGCTCCACCCACACACTTATCTTGTCTTTCATCGAACTGCTGCGCTTTCCTGCAGGCATCGCACAGCTTATCTGGTCTCTCCAGCCAGAGATAAACGCACCATTGGGGATCATACATTATACTTTAAAAATTGTATCAGCCTTTTCTCACCGACTTCCACCTGCACCACCAGAGGCATGGGCACACAACACACAGTGATTCACTGAGTCTTAATCACGGTAGCAGCAGAAATAATCGGTCACTATAAGACCCTTAAAGAGAGCAGGATGACAGCTAAGGAGTGGGGTTGGGGGCCTGGTTGGGGGTGGAGGGATTGAGCAAAAAGGAAAAAGGGCTCATGGACATGGGCAACAGTGTGGTGATTGCAGGGGGGAGGTGAGTATAGGAAGACTAAATGGTAATGGGAAAAATACAAAAAAAAAATTTTTAATGTGTTTGAAGTGTTGGTTTATTTAATAGCAATTCTGGCAATCAGCCTATTCAGGATGATGTGTGCCTTAAAGACAAACCAAAAGCTAGTAACTATCAATTGGACATGTCATGCTTAGGACCCAGAAAAGACCGTAATACAAATAGGCAGCATTCACTGTACTCATTAAAAGCACAGGCTCCAGTCTCATAATGAAGCTCTACCACTTAGATGCTATTAAACTTTGGGGAAATCACTTACTCTTTTTGTGTCTCAAGTTTACCAATATGTAAAATAGGGTTGATAGTAAAACCAAAGCATTAGTGTGAATAAGTGTCCAATCTATATTAGTTGTTAATTATTCTTTATAGAGACTCAATACTATCAGATGGAACCACTGAATGATCTACAGTGCAGCTGAATTTGAAGTTCAAAGCTATTAAAATGACTCGGTTCTTTTCTAGCCTCTTGTATGTATCTGCATAAAGCACTGATTTAGGCAGTGGTGCCAGCTGGGTATGATTAACCACTGGCTTTCAGATCGTAGAAAGAATTACTGCCACCCTTTTAACGCGGCAGCAGAGAAAAAGGAAGCCTGATTGTTTTCAGTTCAGTTCAGTTCCAGGGAGTGACACCAGACCATTGGTGGTAACCAGGAAGCCCTGCTGGTGATTGATAAGGTCATAACAATCTGCTGAGGCAAATAAATCAGCTAGCCACTGGATCAATCACACAAGGGAGCTGGAAACAGTGGGAAGCCCTTCTCTTTCAAAGAAGAGGAAGAGAAACTTCCTCCCATGGCATGGCCTCTTCAGGAAGCTACTCTGTGGAGGAAGATTCCCTGTTGCGAGGGAAATAGGGGAGCAGTGAAATGTGCAAATACTCTGCACCATGTAACAAATGGTTCACTGATCTTTTTATCAGTTATCCCAGATGACAGCACTCCTTCAAAGCTCCTAATAAAGCATTCCACACAAGGTATAAACTTTTCATTCAACTAACTTTATAGTCGGGATATAAGTTCACTCAAAATTCTCTTGGGGATGGAAGAGGAAGGAGGAAGGAGATGCAAAGTCAAGCTGCAAATGTGCTGAACACTGCTTCAAAGAGAACACTTGTCCAACCCTTCTTTCAATTTTTCTCTTTGTTCCAAATTCTGACCACCAAGAAGGGCTCTTGGATGAAGCCATTTTTGGTTGCCAAGGAAATTCCCACAAAGCCTGAAGGATTTCTCTCAGAGTCCGTAACAGCAACACCTTCTGAAGAAGCAGTAAGAAACATACACGTGGCCAAGTCTACTGCCACTGCACTTTTCACCTCCTTGCCTGGGAACACAGGCAGATTAGCCAGCTCAGCGATGCAATTTGACCAAAGAATAAACCCAGTTTTAACCTCAAAATTTTAAGATGAAAAAAGCCCCCAAAGGGAGCTGAGAGGCAGATGCTAGGGACTGAGATTCTCGCACTTTGAGTTGCTAAGCTTTTAGTGGAGTGAAATAAAGTAGAGCCTCACATTTGAATGGCAAACAGTATCCTAGCAGTGGAGGAGGATTATTAAAGTGTTTAAAAGATCTGGGACACAAATTGGTATAATCTTTTGGGAAGGTAATTGGCAATACACAGTGACAGCAACACAATGCTATATACAGATGATGTATCATAGAATTTTACAACTGAAATCTATATAATTTTATTAACCAATGTCAACCCAATAAATTCAATAAAAAATTAGAGGATCATTTAAACAAAATGATTCATACGCATTTTATAGCCTTTAAGAAAAATAGGATAGACGTTCACAGTGTTTTGTTCAATTTTTTAAAAAACCATTTGCAGCCCTAGCTGGTGTAGCTCAGGGATTGAGTGCCATCCTCAGAACCAAAGGGTCACCAGTTCGATTCCCAGTCAGGGCACATGCCTGGGTGGTGCGCAAGGTCCCTAGTTGGGGGCATGCAAGAAGCAACCAATCGATGTATCTCTCACACATAGCTGTTTCTCTCCCTCTCTTTCTCCATCCCTTCTCTCTAAAGATAAATAAATAAAATCCTTTTAAAAATTCCCATAAAAATCCATTTGCTGAAAAATATGGTCCCATTTTATCTTACATAAATAAACAAATAAGTATTTATGCATAGAAAATTCTGGAAGACTCTAAATCAAACTGCTAACAGTAGCTATTTTGAGGGTATCTGTGAATTTTCACCTTTTATTTTATTAATTTTCACTTTGAATTTTTGTAGCAATTTTGTATACTTTTGAATCAGAAAAAACTAAAGTTTTAAAAAACTCTATAGATACTAACTCATTATTATAGTGGATAAAGAATAATTTCATGTGTATATTTACAACTTATTACAGAGGTTTTTAACCACGCCCTTAGAGTGTTCATCATAAGATATTGCTGCTTTCTGGCTGTGTTATGGATTGCCACTTCCAACGGGAAAATGTTTGTTTTTGTTTTTTTAAATGAGGTCTTGCTCAGGAGTAGGTAACAAGTGAAATGAGAGCAGACATCCATCAAAATGAATGTGGATGGCAGTCTACTGCTCTCTGCAATGTACAGGGTGGGGGAAAAGCAGGTTTACAGTTGTTTGTATGGAAAGTAACACAATAATAAATAATAATATAAGAATAAACTCTGTGTTTCACATACTCGCAACAATAAACGTATTTTTGCTCCACCCCGCATTCTGAGTATATTTGTGATATAGGAATATGAAAGAATGCTACCTATTAAAAAGAAGGCTGGGAAATGGCATTCCAGTTAACTATTTAAGGCATGTAAAACCTGCCGTGCCTTTTATTAAATGTCAAATACGGGCATGTCCTGCAGCGCTCTTGGAGTTCAGTTCTTTCGTAGGAAGAGGTAAGAACGTGGTCCAGAGCCCCACTCCACTGCTCCGTCCTCCTCCTGTACACCCAATGCTCCTTTCTGAACAATGAAGACACCGATGCTTGTCACTGTTCCTACGAGAGGCCTCTAATGGAGGTTTCATGAGTCCCGTGTTTTATCCAGATGACATGTCTGACACCAGCTGATAGAAACATCGAGAGAACTGGAGGTATAGATACAATCACTCCAAAGCTCAAACCTACTACTCTCATTGGCCTACATCCACCTCTAGTGCATTAAAATATTTTTGATATTAATTAATAATTTAATCTAGTTAATAGTACATAAAAGTATTTTAACCAGGAAACTCTTTTTCTTCCTTACAATACTTCTGTGGAACAGAAGAACTTCCTTTGCTTGGCAGGAATAAGGTCATGATGTCTATGGCAAATACATTGAGAGACTGGCTATTAGGTCTGCAGAGCTCTCAGTTAAATGCATTAAGGTGCTCATCCAGTGCTTAATTACAGGAATAGCACTAGATGATCCAGAACACTGGCAAATTCCTCCATCCTATTACATAGCACCCCCAGACA
This sequence comes from Micronycteris hirsuta, assembly GCA_004026765.1. NCBI lineage: Eukaryota > Metazoa > Chordata > Mammalia > Chiroptera > Phyllostomidae > Micronycteris > Micronycteris hirsuta. The sequence goes on from PVJI01000187.1 coordinate 92,899, forward strand.
TCTTTTTCCTTTAAATATTGTATGTATTTATTTTTAGAGAGAGGGGAAGGGAAGGAGAAAGAGGGGGAGAGAAACATCAGTGTGTGGTTGCCTCTCATGCACCCCCCACCGGGGACCTGGCCCGCACCCCAGGCATGTGCCCTGACTGGGAATCAATCCGGCACCCCTTGGTTCGCAGGCCCATGCTTGATCCACTGAGCTACACCAGCCAGGTCCCCAGGGATCTTTTTAAAATGTAAATCAGAACCTACAACTCTTTTGATAAAACTCATAAAATAGTGTCTCACGCTACTCAGAATAAAATGAAAAGTTTCCCCTGCGGACTTCCCTGGCCTCACCTACCTCTGCATACCTGCTACCTTTCTCTGGCCACTCTGGATATTTTCTTCTTCTTCTCCTTTTTCTTGAATACACCACACTCGTTCCTGCCTCAAGGCTTCACTCTTGCCTTTTGCCTCAGCCTAAAACCCTCGTGCCCCAAATCTTCTCCTCCCTGCCCAGCTCTCCTGCCTAAAACAGCGTTCCTATCCCTCGCCACATTGTCCTGCTGAGCTTTCAGGAGAGCACTTATTATTGTATGAAATTATCCTATTTGCTTATCTGTTTTTGATGTTCATTGTCTGTCTGTCCACCAAAAGCATGAAAGCTCCATGAGTCGAAAGACTTAATCTGTCTCATTCACCTCTGGAACCCCACCACCAGGAACATATTCCAGCATAGAATGTATTTTTTGAAAGAATAAACAAGTTTAAATCAAAGTAGCACACAGTTATGGGGTGATCTAGAAGCCCAAATTTATTGCAATGTCACATTTACTTAAAACCATAGTTCTAAATTTTACAAAAGACTCCTCTTTTTCTTACTAAAAATGCAAGATAGAACTTAGTTAACTTCAGACAGGTCTATCTGCTTCATTTTAATGCTGATACAGAATCCATTTTCAAATGATCTGGATAATCGGCTTTCATGGAATAAGAGCATGAAAATGGTCTTATGAAAATGGGAAAATTCAACTGTCCCAATTTTAATGGAACACAAGTTCAAGAACATCGGTTCTTGAAATTGGTATAAATATCGGGACTTCTCAAACACTACTGATAACCACTGATTGTTCATTCTTTAAGAATACGGTAAGGGTGTCAGTTGGGAGAAGAAAGCTATACAAAGTCAAATTCTTTTTTTTATGTTTTATTATTTATGCTGTTACAGTTGTTCCAATTATTTCTTCTTTCAACCCCCTCTGCCCCGCCTGCCCCCCACTTCCATAGTCAAATTTCTCATAGAAAGGGAAAAGATGGTGACAAACATTAGTTTTGTTAGTTATCTAAGTGGCTAGCTAATCCCCTTGGAAAGGGACACCAACGATAATCATTGCAATGACCACACCAGCTCCCGTCAAAGACACCTGGCGAAGGAAAGCTGTCGCTACTGAACCGACAAGGAAGCACACTGGAGTAATCGAAACTACAGGAATTTATGACATCTAATGACTGTAACCACCTCCTCACAACACGCCTCTGTGCTCAGGTTTTCCCAGATTTGGTTCCATCTGGAGCTCTCCTGACACAGCAGCGTTTCACTGGTCCCTGAAAACATGCTAAAGACAAGTATTATAACCTCGGGAAACGGGCCTTTCTCAGCCACTGCACCTTCTCCGAGGGGTGGAGCGAGACTGCCAGTGCTCCCTGTGAGTTAGAAGGTTTTCTGGCTGAGCCATGGAAAAAAAAAAGGAGGTGCTGTTGTATTTTCCTACCACTGCGAATATGAAATAGCTATTAATGCAAAGGGAAGCTTTATGTGAACCTTAGGATGGAAATCTTCAAAACAATGAAAAGTCATCTCAGCTGAATGTAGCTGACTCGCTCCTATATTATACATGCCAGAAAAGGATTATGGGTGGTTCAATCACAAAATGTTTCTTTCTAGATTTCATTTTAAGACAGTCATGGCTTAGCAGTTTCCAACTTCTACATGGTTTAGTGGTTTCATCCATTTATTCTCTGACAAATTATTTAAATTGACATCTAGTTCTGCAAAAGACCAAGACTTCAAAAACAGAAATAAAGACAGTGAAGTATATTTAAAGATAATAGGAAATAAATAGTGTTAAAAATGATTTCAGATAAATAAATCTTAGGCCACATCCCACCAGAAAACCTACAGATAGGTTCTCAGAAAAGCTAGCTAAACAATGAGTGTCATGAAAGTGATAACCAGAGAAGAAGTTGCAAGGTTACGTGAGCCCTGAGTGTCTCCCAGAGAATCGTAAGGTATTCCTACAACTACACCGTATGTTGCAGAGTATGGACCGCAGTTTAACTTGAGGTCGGTCACAGAGCTGCGAGGTGTTAGTGTGTGATTGATAAACCTGGAAAAACAATGCCAAGTCCTTTTAAAGTGGCCATGCACACCAAGCACAACGCTTCCCCCTGAGAGTCAGAGCTAAGAGGTAACGTGAAGAGAAGCATTTTCTTATCCTCACAGCTGCTTCAATACCTACGTGAGAAGGAGAGCTAAACCCATTATATTTGATAAGCACTCACTGCACTACATTTTTAAAAGAACAGAAAAGAAACAAAAGGAGAAAAACGGATCAACCTAAGGTAATTGGGAAAGATAACTGGATAATGAAGGGAAAAAAAAAATCTTGCATAGCAACAAAACAGAAGAGATTATTTATGTAGATTTACAAGTAGATGAGCTCCAGATGTATTTTTTAAAATCTACTTCTCCCCAGGTGTTTTTCTGCTTAATAAATATAACATCCAAGTTGGAATAGTGTTGAAGCATTGAATCACCTAAATTTTGGCTATGCTCTTCTTCTGCTGTTAACTATTTTAAGCTATTTCTCAATAAGGCAGCCGCTACTGAAATCATCAGTGCATAGGCTTGGCAGGGCCAGAAAGAAAATGTACAGCCCACAGATTGGTTTCTTTTGTTTTCCCAAAACAGAATCTCATAAAAAATATGCCCTCAAATCTTGTCACTATGTAGCTGACAGAAAGAGAAATTCTGCCCCTGTTCAAAATTCTGATCATTAAGCCCATTTCTTGTGCTACCGAGAAGCCATGTCGCTCCAGGAAGTTCTGAGGCACCATCGCAACTGTCCAAACTGTATCCAGGCAGAAGAATCAGTCAATCAGAAACTTCAGTTTTTTGGGCCAACTTGGAAAAGCACACAGAACAAGTTTGACTTCACTGCCAAGATCATTTCCAGGACATTGGCTAATTAATTATAAAAGCTTTTTCAAAACAAATTTGAGCCTGGCAACCTTTTTTCCTACCTAAACAAGAGAAAAGAGCAAGTTAAAAATTTAAAAGCCCAAGTTTATTGTGGGTTTTTCTGACATAGCTTCATCTTCTTTGCAAGTCCTTCTTCTTCGTCTCACCCTTTGTATATGAAGTTAATAAAATAGTGGATGTAGAAACTGGAACTACTAGTTCGAATACTCTACAGTGGGTTGTAGAAGAGATGGTGGTCCCGTTACAAAGCTTCTCTTCAAACTCTTTTGTGAGAGCAAAGCACAGAGCTTCTTCCTCTTTGGCGGGGGTGTGAAGAGCTCGCTGCATTAACTATGACTTTGATATTAGATGGGTAGTTACTACTTACTCTATGTTTTAATAGACAAATATACAACTAACAAAACTGCATTACCTTTGCCAAAACTGTACTCAAGAGTTAACAATTACCAGAATTTCTTAGCCTTTTTAATCACTGCACTTTTTCACAAAGTATCTCATTTAATCATCATGCTAACCTGCAGCAGGGGTTGTTATTACTATTTTAAAGCCAATACAACTATAGTTACAAGCTTAAATCACCCCGAAGAATACATCTATAAAGGCTGGAGTCAAGACTCTAATTCCTGTGTTCTGGACTTCAAATCCCTTCACAAACCGCCTCCTGGTCCCCAGGAAAAAAGTGCACAAAACCCATCTACACATACTGGTTCATTCTCAGTTTGGGAACTATCATTTCTAATCTTTTCCCAGCATCTTCTAGATATACATATAGTCTTACACTTCAAAGAAGCAAGAACTCTTGGCTTACCTGGTCCTTCTCTGGTTTATCAGAAATATCATTCAGACTGGAGGAAGTCAGATCCCTATGGGTCATGCCTGGGCTACCTGGGAAAACAAAAGAAAATACTAATTAAAGTCTTCTTTTCAAAAACACAGAGGCTGTGGTTGCGTATTTCATCGGTGCTAGTAGATGACAATGGGCATGGTGATGATGCTTTAGCTACGTCCAGGGTGAAGCACAGTCATGGTTCAATGAAAAGTATGAGAAATCCCAAATAACCTGTGGAAGTTTTCTGCCAGTCTCCATTTTAAGATAAGTTAAACTTTGAAAGCAGCATCAGAAACAAGAAACATGAAAATAAAGTTATTCCTGGTCTGGTTTGGTTTTTGTCACAGCCTTTCACACACATCCTAGTCCACTTGGAGTCCTTCCCTTTTCCCATTCCCTGCAGAGACAGACTCTTCCCTCACGCTGGCAGCGCTGGCCGTCCTCTCTCCCAGGCTTCTGCTGTCCTTTCTGGGACACTCCGCATTAAAGTCAACCCAAAAAGCCATCGGTGTCCCCTTCTCTAGCTAACGCTTTGATCAAGAATATTTCTCCTTAACAGAAAAATATGCAACTAACAAAATCCCCATTGATCCAGAACCCCCATTCTTTGCCCCAGAGCAGTGTTATCACAGGCTCCCCTTACTTTCTCCATGCCCATTTGCCAGACAACAATAAGTGTACCCTTTCTTCCACTCTAACATGTCAAATTTCTTATTCACGTCTAGGGATGGTTTCCTCAGGGATGCTTTGGGAACCAAGCTCTCTGGCAATACAGCTGCTGCACAGAAAATCCACTGGCAATCCAGTCAATGACTTTTTAGACACTGTTAGACAAGACCAGGAGGAAGGACATCTCAAAGAGTGAGAGACCAATTTCAAATAACTATGTTAACCAACAGGCAACTGAACTTCCCTTCTACAGTTGGACCTGAAATTTTTAGGCTTACTAAGCAAAAGAGTAACTTTTCAAAGCCAGGATGCTTGACCCAACCCATGCAGGATGCTGAGTAATGCATTCATCCTTAATCCTCAATGATCTGACTCGGCTGGTCTTCACACCAAGAGGACAAAGGTTGGTTTAAAAAAAATAGCACAGAAGTTCAAGCACAGCTTCATATTTGCTTCCAAATAATTCTTTAGATTACAGACTAATTCCTTCAGATCAAAACTTTAACACATAATTTTACAAAAAGCTACAGTCTACTCCTAATAATTTAATGTCTACATAACAGCAGCTCTTTAAATAATATAATTGACTTTAACTACTAGATCAAAAAAATCATAATTTTCTTGGGCTGGCAAGACAGGATATTTTCCACTCCGTTGCATTTCATCGAGTAAGCATGTCCTAGATCACTTAAACCCTCTACCTGGTGGGATATTTTACTCCAGGAAAATTTGAGCACAGGGCATTTTTCAAAAGAGAGTAAAACATCTGAAAAAATGCTTTATGAGCAAAATTAAAAGACCTTTGAAGGCCACATTTTCTACTTTGAAATGCACACAGGTTACTGGTGTCCCTGAATACAAACAATATCAGGTGCAAACATAAATGACCCAAAATAATGCTGGGTTTAGAACTAACAGGAAATGAGGAGTATATATAATTTTGTACTTTACAAGAAAAACAAAACCAGTTGCTCTGGCCAAGTGGCTCGGTTGGTTGGTTGGAGCGCCGTCCTATACACCAAAGATGTTGTGGGTTCGATCCCCAGTCAGAGCACATGACTAGGTTGCAGTTTCTGATCCCTGGTCAGAAAGTGTACAGGAAGCAACCAATCAATATTTCTCACATCAGTGTTTCTGTTTCTCTTTCTCTCTCTCCCTTCCTCCCTCCCCTCTCTCTCATCAACAAACAAAACCAGTTATTTGATCTATAATGGGTGAAAATTCCACCTGAGTAAGTAAAGGAATCTAAACTATATATCCCTAAGGCAAAGAAGGCTTAGCAATCCTAAATTAAAAGTAGCTTAGGTAAATGCTTAGATAAGACTAATTTCTAATTATAAAGCAATCATATTAAGTGGAAGTACAGAAATAAATTGAAAGCAGCCTTTCATTAAGTCATTTAAATTTCCTGGGCAATATCCTAAACTCACTGATTTGCTTTGGAAACTCTATAAATACTGCAAAGGTACATTTCAACCCAAGCACTGCTCTACCTGCTTCAAGATCTGAAGAGGTAGAAGCCAAATGAATAAGGTTTTCATTATAATGGTAATCTTGATTGATGTCACAACTTTCCAGGAAACCTCATATACTATCTCATCATTTCTGTCATTTCTGAAAGACAGTTATAGTGTGGCTATCTATACTTGCATGACCAGTGGGGAAGAAAGAGGCACAAGTCCAAGGAAGAGATAGGAACCAGATGGGGAAGAAGAGGCCAGTGTTAAGAAATAATCAAATCCAATGTTCCTCCTAACCTTATCTAATTCTCATGAATAAAAGTAGTGTTAATAAAACTTGTATGTAAAAGTAATATTAGTAATAGTCACTGATATTTAACTTCGTAATACACTGGAAGAATTGTGAAGTCAACACTTCTAGGTAAGCCACAAGCAAGATGATCAGCAGTCTTCAATCTTACCTATGTTCCTCCCTAGCAACTCTTCACTCCTACACCCTAACACCTTGAACAAAGACAAATGCTTCCCAATGCAATGCTTCCCAAAAGGTGGTCCCCAGACCGATAGCATCAGCATCCCATGAGCACTCGTTAGAAATGCCAACTCCTGGGACTCACCCCAGACCAACTACATGAAAAGTCAGAGTACGGGGCTTAGCAATGTGGGTATTAACAAGCCTTGTAAATGATTCTGGAACATACTAAAGTTTGTGAACTACTGCTCAGAATAAATCTGTTACCTTAACCAGAGAGTGTCCCAGTCAGAATCTGAGTTGAAAGGGGCTTATGTAAGTGGAAGTAGCCAGAGCAGCAGCTCTGATAACCTTGCTATCCTCCAAGACACTGCTCCAAACTCTTGCATCTCCAGCAAATCATTAAATTAGCATGCTTGTCACATAAGCACACAAAAATGATCAGACTTGGCTTGTTCTCTAAATTCTCACCTACACTATCAAATAAATAAATCACTTTCTTTTGGAGGATCACTGTTTAATCAGCCTTTTCCGGAAACACCTACCCAATTTAAAAAGACAAGACAAGAGCCAAAATAGATTACAAACCAGATTATATCTGGGAACCACAAATGTGCGCGGGGCATTTTAGCAAACCCCGAAGCCATCACACAACAGATCCCTAACAACACCGTTCTGCTGTGGATACTTCATGCCTGACATTCACTATGACACAGTGTCAGAATAAACCAGTGCTCTCTGCTTGGAGTTGTGTCCGATAAAGTAAACTCATTATACGGCAATCATGAGGGAGTAGGGGCAGTAGATAAAAACACCACCTTGTCTCAAAAAGCTGTGCTGTGAGGATACCCTGAAGTGTGCTAATTCTTGCGGCAGCGGGGGTGGTGATTTCCCTACTCAAAGCTACCACCGGTAGACCCTTTCCATCTAAAATCCAGGGCACTCAGATACCTTAAAATTGCTCTTGGTCCAAACAAATTTTGCTTTTTTAAGCTTTAGTTTTGGAAAAGAAGAAAAAGAAGGACCAACCTCCTGTGCATAATTATAATGAATTCCCATACCACTGTTTTCTTGCCATGAGAAAACGCTTTGGTGAATCGCATTCTCAAGCAGTTTCACACAATCAAAAACAATTTCATTTTCAAAGTACCCACTTGGCAGGGACATACTGTCTTCTATAAAAATTAACTGCATTCTGTATTAGGTTTGATAATCATTGTTATTCTTTAGCACATGTGGAGCAATTCGTAAAGTCCTCTGCAATTATATCTACGAGATACAATAAAAAGGGGTGAGGAGAATGTGCAGCGTAGCAAGAGGATGACATTTAAATGTGTACATATTAGATAAAAATGTAAACATGTATGTAATATAATGATACACACACACCTCATAGCTTTATAACGAGCCAAGAGAGAACCTAGGGACAAACTAAAACAAAGATCAAATAGGCCATGAAATAAAGTGGTTTTTATTCTTACCAATAATTACATATTTTAGCATAAAATTAACAAAGGTAACTTACATATAATGGACATTTAAATGAATCTGGGCATAAATGTCAGAAAGTTCAGAGCCATAAGTATGATATGAACTACTCAGGACCACAAAATGACTAATAACTGTAGTTCCAGAATGATACATGCTAATGTGTTCTGTCCCCCACTAACTCACTGATATTCTCCCCCCTCCCCTTGTTGGCATAACCGATACCAATCTACTAGAAAATTTCTATATCTGAGATTAGGGGTCAACCGATCTTGATTACTAGGCACTCTAACTTACATTATCTTAATCCTCATATAAACACTTTGAGTTAGTGTTATTATTACCACTTTAACATAAACAAAATGAACTACGAGGAAGTTAAATTTATGGTTACAAACCAAATGATAAAAACATAATTTAAATCTGAACTTCTTAATACCAATCCCACTGCCTGAGAGGGAGAGAAAAAAAAAAAAACTGGCCTATGTTATTTACATAAATAAACACATAAACTTCATCACTTCTAATGAAAAGTTAATGTATAACTACAAGAATATATTCTATTTCCATGCTAATTATGTGTATTCCAATATTACTAAAAATGCTTAAGGTAGAAATGTTCTTGGTTTCCCATTTTAGTTTTTCTCCAAAATGAAATTTGTATTTCTTTGTTTTTTTTTCATTTTCATAAAGAAAAAAATGGGGGGAGGATATTCAATTTAGCTACTCTGTTTGCCACTGAGATTAAATAGTAACCCCAAACCACAGCACTATAACAAAGAAGAAAGTGTGCTAAAAACAATAGCAATGTAATTATAAAAGAAATAATGCCACATGCTTCTGACTGTGCTAATTCACAGTCGTGGCCAAGTGTCTGTAAAATTCCACAATGGTCATACAGCCAATTCTTCATTATTTCTATATCGGTTTTCCACATTTTGGGTTACTGCAACTGCAATTTCTTCCCATTCCAACCACTAAATCAGGAATACGAGACAGGAGAACAAGTCACAGTAAATTTGACTGAAAAAGTCTAGAAGGAATGGCTAAAAGATAAGCCTGGATTTTGCCAGACCAGTTTCCTAGTCTTCCATGGCGACAGAATTTAAAGAGCGCTCCCCCCAAAAAATAATAATAAAATAAGCATGTCATTAAAAACTCCAACTCATTCTTATTCCCTGCCTCCAAATAAAATACAGAAACATTTAAAATGTAAATATTAGACTGAGGAAACTTAAAAATATTATCGGAAGGAGCTCTCTGAAGGAACTTCATAACTAAGAGAAAAATCAGTTTGGACATTTGTGCTTCTTTCAATTGCAATTATCTTTTGTTTAAAGAATTTTTTGCCATTTGTTTATGATTTAATATACTATAAACTCAAGAGTCCAGAGCCAAGGCCTTCAGTTTATCTTGTTCTAAGTTATAGCCTCTGAGCTGGGCACAAGTGGTGCTTCATAAATATTTGTGAATGAGTGAACAGTAACAACTGGGTATCATCTTACCTCCATTTTGAGTTACTACTATAAACACTCCTGTTCAAAGTCCACTTCCTATGGACGGAGATGCCGTGGGCATGCTCCAAGAGCCTCAGACTTGGAAAGCTGTAGAGTAAATACGGAAGAAGTCTGTGGCTGGCCCAGAACTAACAGAATTACAAGACTCTGCCAAAGCAGCTTAAAGCCTGTCAGTCATCAGCAGAACAGAATGTAAGAAACAATAAAGGGGAGAAAAAAAAACACCCCGTAAAGGAAGAATCAGGAGGTAAGAATGAGAGGAGAAATAAGGGGGAGGGTCAGCACTTCAGTGAAAGGAAAGGAGAGCCCTGGGTAAAAAAGTCTAGGGGAAATGAAATAATTCAAATAATGTGATGGACTTGGAAAGTAAAGCAAATTTGGAGGAAGGAAGAAGACATGAAACGATCCAAATAACTATCAAAGAATGTGAGTAAAGTCCTAGCCTAAAGCTAAAATCACCCCTAATGTATGGGGCGAAGGTAATGGAGAAGACGTCCTTCTAGAGGGAACCGGAAGTGTGCAGAGGCCAAACTACAATGTAACAAACATCCACGCCAATGAGTCCTCACAGCGAATGTTCTTTCGTTTGAAGACCATTCTCTAGCCTTTTGAGACCTCAGCTGTCCATGTGCCCCTTGATAATCTCTCCAACCTCAACTACCTGGCCCTGCTCTTACCTGTTTTTGAGTTTTCTGACTATTCTGTGGGCTTTTCTGGAGACTCAGAGTTAGGTCTTAGACATCTCAATGCCAAATATACAAAGTTTCATCTCTTCTAATTCTTTTAAAATTTCAGTCAGCGAAAAGAAAACGCTCTAACGATGGAGACTCCTGTTTTAATAATATTGCACCGGATATTTAGTTTCTATTATAGTCTTAAATGGATAGTAGACAGTTTTTATTTAAAAAGCATTTTGTTCTCTTTTTACACACAGACACATAGAAAAGATATTTAAAAGATCTTTACTCAGCTGAAGAAACATTCAGAGACAAACATAGGCTGGATAACTTACTGAATAGGGAATTTCCATAAACTACTTCAAGGAATCTGTGGTCCTTGTGATTACATATAGTATTTTCGATCTTATAATAGTTCTTTCTCTATGTCACATGCATATGCAAAAACTATGAACAAACTATGAACAAAAAGTTATTCTGTCCAAAGAATAAAGGTAGAAGTATATAAAATAACATGTAACCTTATCTCACAATAATAAAAAAAGAGAAAAGAATACCATCAGCAAGCCTATGCTATCTTGTGAAAGGATAAGTGGGAAAGGCCAACAGCAGCTTATGACAGAAGTAAACGAACATCTCACTGCCTTATTTCCAAACAGGCACTGACCCAAAGTCATTTTGCTAAATGCCCTTAAGCCAATTTAAGGAGGGATTTCCAATAGCTTCCTGCAACCACATCATTCCAAGCACGTGTAGTAGTGCCTGCTTTCATTAGTTAAGCCTACTCTTCTATATCTATGTGTAGCCACCAGATCCAAGCTACAGTAAAATTTTGTTAATTTAGATTAATAGAGAAATTCTCTGAATCAATGAAGTGTCTAAATTTAAAATAATTTACGCAGGCTACAAATTCAACTTACCATATATATGACTTAGCACATGGATTCATCCCTATCTCTTCCTAGAGTCTCTTAAAATGATAGAGTAAAAAATATAAATATATGAAATCACATTAATTTTAAAAACTAGTACAAAACCAACAGAAACAAGAGACTTCAAAATTTTCTGAAAAAAAGAAGAGCAGATGGAGTATTAGAACCTGATACTATTTGTGATATATAAAAATTAGTGTAAAATATGTGTAGAGAGGCATGCAGTCACAAAAGAGATTTTCCCTGCAAAACTCCAAAGGAGCTCCACACTGGAAGTGGCCAAATATAATAGAGGCTGAAAGGGATGAGTTTACGGAAAGTCTCCGCACAGAAAGTTCGCCATCACCCCAGTGGGCAGAGCACCCAGCAGCTATCGACACCACAGGGCTCTTTGCTAAAGAGGTGTTAGAAAAGACCAGGGTAATTAGTGTCGGTGTTTATACCTCACAGTAAAGTCTTCTGAATTTCTAGAATTTAGGGGACACCTCGGGATAACGTTTTCTACTCACTCAAAAACAAATCCTCTTTCTTAAATATAAATGAATGACGGAGGATCATCAGATATTTGAGAAAGCCCAAGACTAAAACACACACCAAAATGAACCAAAAACACCCACACAACTTCAATGAAAGAAATATAATTTTAAAAATCTAAATGAAACTCTTATGAATCTGCAGAGAGATTTGAGAAGCTATTGTATTTTATAAAACACAAAGAGGATGTTATAAAAATAGAACAAGAAAAATGTTTTAGAGTTCTAAGTACTTCTAAGGACTATATATAATTGCAAAAAATAAAATCAAGAAAATATTCCAAAAAAGTAAGTGTAGAGGAGGACAAATAACAAAACACACACACACACACACACAAAAAAAACAAAAAACTGAGAATAACAATCAAATGAACAGAGGCTTACTCCAGAAAGGCCACTATGACTATGAGGAATCCTGCTAAGCCAGAACAATATATTGAAGAAGAGAACATTATTAAAGAAAATATACCAAAGCTAAAGGACATGTTTCTTCAAATCACAAGGGTCCCTAGAGAAAAATAAACAAACAAACCACACACACAATCCAGCCCTGTATATAGATGAATCACTGTGAAACTTAGCAATACCAAAAATGAAGAGAATAAACTATGATTTTCTATCTAAAGAAGAAAATAAGAATCAGACTTTGGAATTCTCTTAAGCAACCCAGAATCGTAGAAGAGAGTGGAAACATGCCTTCAAAGTTCTGGAAGGAAAATTATTTTCAACCTAGAATCCTATGTTTTCCAAACAAAAAAATTTTAGGGGATTTAAAAAAATTAAAAATGTCAACTTTTATATGCCCTTTCATACAAAGTTACTTGAAGTGTGATTTACCAAAATGAAAAAAACAGGCTAAGAAAAAGAGATTAAACAATCTGGAACTCAGGAGATCAGGAAACAAATGCCAGGACAGTCGCTGTGCAGCAGGTCCGAGGCCCCGGTGTCTTACAAAGCAGCAGGAGGCACAGAGGAGAGCCAACGAGGAGGAGGGACGGCTCTGCAGAAAGGTGGTATCCATAGGGCTTACTAGGATCCTTGAGATATTGAAAAAGTGTGGTAATACAGCAACACTAGGTGATTCTCAAAAATGTAATTTAAAACTCCAAGGTTAAAAAAAAATGTACAGGAGAAAAAATGTAATTATAGCCCATTATACAGTTTTAGAGTAAATTATATTCATATAGTCATAATAACATAAATGCTGTTATGGATTTCTGACTTTAGAATCAACCAACAGAAAAAGTACAGGTTGTATTTATACAGAGAGACAAAAATATAAGTCTAACCAACACTGACAATAAATACCAGAAGCACCTGCAGCAGAAGCCTGGAAGTGCAAGTAGAGCGGAGAAGAGCAAGGAAAGGCAGGGAAGCTACCATCCTTTACTTCAGGTAATAAGTCTAAAGATCCCACCAATACTTGCCAAATAAATAAATAAGATTTATTTATTTATTTACTTATTTAAAGCTAATTATAGAGCTATGAAGAGATTCATGACAAAAATTTTTTTAATTAACTAATTTAAAGAATTCCCACTATGGGGAATACATCCAAAGGAACCCAAAACACTAATTCGAAAGAACATAAGCACCCTTATGTTCACTGCAGCATTCTTTATAATCATCAAGATATGAAAGCAGCCCAAGTGTCCACCAGTACATAGATGGATAAAACAACTATGGGACATTTACACAATGAAATACTACTTGGCAATAAAAAAGAAGAAAATTTTACCCTTTGTGACAGCATGGATGGACCTGGAGAACATTATGCTAAGTGAAATAAGACAGTCAGAGAAAGACAAATGCCATGTGATTTCACTCATATGTGGAATCTAATGAACAGACTGAACTAACAAGGAACATGGGGACAGGCTCACAGACGGAGAGCAGGCTGACAGCTGGTGGGGGAGGAGCTGGGGCGGAGGGACTGAGCAAAAAGGAAAAAGGACTCATGGACATGGACAACAGTGTGGTGAATCCTGGGGGCAGAGAGATATAAGGGACTAAATGATAATGGAAAAAATGCAATAAAGATTAAATCAACCAACCAATCAATTAATTATAAAATTACACAATTTAAAGAATTAAAAGTAGTTGCTATGGGGGCAGACCTAGGAATAAGGAAGATAAAGCAAAGCAGTTCATTTTTCATTAGAAGTCCCCTGTGCTCTTCAATTCCATAACCATTTTTACATACTTTAATAAAAATATAATATGTGTCTATCAATCATATGATAAATGTTATTAAGTCTACTTTTATTATTTCTAATTACTTGAGATTAAATTGAAACATTATTGCCTACTATACAACCTTGAGATATATAATTAGATCAAATTTTAATGTAAACATTGAGATCAAAATTTGAAAGAGTTTAAAGTCACTTTTAAGTAGTATTTACATACTACGTGAAATAATACTTACACTATTTTTTTAAATTATAGCAAGGGAAATTTTTCCTGAAGATTCTATCTGAATTACCAAAGATTCTCACCTATGGCTTTAGTTAACAAAAACCCTTATATCTGTAAAATATATGCAGATAAAAAAGCATGTGCAGAAAAGCAAGCCATTTAACAGTCCTTCATCTGCAGCCAAATAAATAGAGATATCGATGTCAATGTAGACAGTTCATAAGTATTAGATGTAAGCATAGGCATAGACAGAGACACAGACATAAAACTTTAAAAGAGTGATAGACACACTGTCTGGGCCTCCACTTACAAATGCAGCCCCTCCTCACTGCTCTTGACTCACACAGTGATTTGGAAAAAGCCATTCAAATTGGCTTCCTGGTGCAGTAACTGCAGTGGCCTTGATGACGCACGTCCAATTAGTTAACACACATTGGGCAATCGATGATCACAGGTCACCCCCAACTCAAAGAGCAGCCTCCAGAAAAAGACACAAACATGTCTGGGCCCTTACTGCCAGTATGCCCCAAGTGGCCCTGAAGACTCTCCACATTTAAGTACCGTGTGTCTGAGCGAGAGCAAAGGCATGGGACAGCACTCATACCCTCATTTTCTCCCCCTTGGAGAGGTTTATTACACAAGTCAGCCGAAGTGACCTCTAGGTTCCAAATAACGTGGTAGCTTTGAGGCCTCAAGTGATGCTAGAGTGACTGTGTGGAATTTGATCAGAACTGAGATGGGCCCAGGATTTCCCTCTTATTGAAAAGCCCAGGCTAAACTGAGATGCTTGCAATTCCAAGTTGATACTATCCTACTCCAAAATCACTGCTGGTTCTCTAGCTCTAAGAAATCCCAAGAGCAAGGGGCTTTAACTCCATGACACAGACTTGGATGACACCAACAGCCACAGTCCCCCATTCTTCTGACTGGTTGGCGGGGAGTGGGGAGGAACAGTGTGGTGGTTCGCGCCTCACCTCTCTCAGATGAACTGAATGGGTCCATAAGGAGAAATACAGGAAGAACCCCAGAGATAATCTATCAGCACAATATCATGGAAAGATAAAGTCAGAAGAAGAAAAGATTGTAAAATAGAAGTAATGATCTTTCACAGGACTGTCGAAAGGATTAAGCAAAGAAACATGTAAGCAAGGGTCCTACACAGGTGTTCAATAAACGTTCATTTTTTTTCTTCTTCCCTTTGGCCAGCAACCACAGGAATAAATCCCCTCTGAGCTCAAGGTCCTCAGGAAACTGTGAAGTCCAATTGCCATGGCAGGATCCCCCCACGTGTAATTTCCCGGCCTAAGAAGATGAGTTCAGAGAACTGAGAGGTTGCAGTTGGCGGTTGAAATGATCTGAGCTGAATCAAGAAAAGAGGACTGAGGCCTAACTGTAGCCATTATTCATCACACAGAGGGTATGCGGTGACTTCAGGCAAACTGAACTTAGAGGGCTCCCAGGAAAAGTGTTAGATGTCTCACTGAGCGCAGAGGTCGTTAATAAACATTTACGTGAGACACGGATATAATACCCAGCTTATCATGTGTGTTACATCACAGTGAGAGAAAGTTCTTAAGGCAATCCCTACTGTTTTCTGAGGAGACCGTGGTCTTAGTTCATTCTAGCACCTGTCCTTCTGATGTCAGGGCAACACACACCTTTCTATATCTACCACTGTAGTGGTGTGAGGAATGAAGTGAGTGGGACAAGAGCAAGTGGGAAAATACATAAAGACTCAAACAACAACTGAAAAGAAAAAAGATGCAGGCACTCAAAGAATGTTTCACTGGCTCTAGTCATGCTGTTTATCGACTGCTTAAATCAGTGGGCAAAGATATTTTCCAGAAAACCTATTTTTCTGCTAAACCAAAATGAAGAGGAAAAGAAGCAGAGAATGAGGGGGGAAAAACTCATATCAGTAATATCTGACTCAGTATCAAACTTTAGGCTTCAGAAATTCATTTAGTACAGTATACTGGGACTTTCTCATAGATACACATTCTCTTTAGAGCCAGAATACAACAGAGATGATGTAAGTTTAAAGGCCCCACAGGGTATACACACTCTGGAAGGTGGGGTATGTTACTACAGATGTGGCCTGTAGAATTACAGAACTAAGAAACACCTGGAGATCATAACCAAGCTCTTTCCCAAGCGGTTTTTCTCCTGTAACATCAGACAGAGCCAGTCTCTTAATGTCCGCTCACATACTTTGGGTGTCAGGAAACTTGCCACATAATGAGAGAATCAGTCTCACTGTAATAAAGCTCATACTTACATGTGGTAAATTTCTCAGGTAAGCAGCAGTATCATGTGGATGGACGAAGAGACTATACATGCCACCCAAAGCACACCATGCTCAGGAAGAGCTGGCTTTCATTTCAATAGACATAACTTCTTAGAAATAATGTACGACCTCATACATTCCCAGGCTTGACTACGGATTTTCGTAAACAGAGTCCCTTGCTTTACCTGTTACAATGCTCTGGCACTGGGGAGGTGGCCCCTACAGCTCTCATTCCCTCCCAAGAAGCTGTTGAAACAAAGGCACCTTGACAGGAAAAGTCCATGTCCACATACAAAAGGGATGGGGCCACATCCCCGTCGGCTGGGCTTTACCAGCCTGGAGCTGGATCAGGGCACTGATCCCTCGGGGAAATCACTGAAATTCATGTATTATGAACATCAAAAGTACATTCAAATCCCTATGTAAAACATCAAGAGTCCCAAGTCAATATCTTCTCCCCTAAAATGGTCACCCACAGGGCCTGGTTCTGTTCTCTAAAGCAACAAAGTCTACTTTCCTCCACATGTTTGCACTAAGCCAGCTCTCATCATGAACCCACTACGCTGACCTTCCTTCGATTCCTCCAATCAGCGCTCCGTGGCCGAGTCAGATCTCTTGCTATCTGAACAGTTTCTAGGTGGTCTCTCTGTTCTCACGCTCCACCTTCAGATGTGACCCAGTCTCTCTACACACACTTCCCACTTTGCTCAGGAGAACCAGCTTATCACAAACATCACTCTACCCTTGGTAAAAACAGCTCTAACCAGTAGGTCTCTGAAGGCAGGGACTCTGCCTTGCTCCTTGTATTTTCCCAGCATCTAGCTGAGCACTGCCCCAAGAGTGGTACTTAAAAATATTTAAATGAATGAATGAATGGACAATTTACATGAGTTAATATAACACCCCAAAACTCTATCACTACACCTGGATACGGAAAACTTAGCAGCACCAAAGGAGAAGGGATACTTCCAATTCAAGGGATACTTCCAACACAATATTATCATTCTTACTGAAGACAACAGTCAAAACCATCACTGACATCATTACAAATAAAAATAACCTACACAGCCTCTGCCACTAGCTAGTTAAAAGGAAATGCCACTTTCTCACAGGCTCTAGGTAGTTCCCTAGAAAGACAGACAAAAATTATTCAGAGATGTCCTTTAGAAATTGAAGAAATGATTCAACCTTGACACCTACAGGTATTCTTAAAATCCAGACTCCAGCTGAAGTGTGTGCTAGGAGAATCGATTTTTAAAATAAGACATTTACTGAAGGAAAAGTTTGTCATTATAATTGAATTTACCCTATTCTTCCTCTTAAAAAAGGATGCTGATATTACTCTCTCCACTACATTCCCCTAACAAGACTGTTCTTTGGTTTGTAACCATGGTTACTACTTGCAGAACCCATCACAGTGTGTGGGCTCTTTCTAAGGCAAAGGCTGATCATGGCCCATCAAAGCGGTGTGTTCCAGCTGTTTCCTGGGGTTGATATGAATGGGCCTTAGAAAACAGAACCATCGCAGAAAATTACACTCTGAATGCTGACTTGTTGCCTCTCGTCAAGAAAGACCAGGAATTTCATTTTCTGACTTGAAACAATAAAACTCTGGGTCATCAGGGTCCACACCTCTTGTTCACAGACAAGAGCACTACCCGTGGCTGAGAACAGGGAGACCTGAAGGCAAAGAGACTGAAAAGCAAAAAGAGAAATAAAAAGCAACCATGTCATCCGGAGAGTCTACACACCAGAATCCAAACCCTGGCGCCCCACTTACTGGGTCACCTCAAAGACTCCCCCTGCCACACAGGCAAGGTTACAGTAGAAGATACCCCAGATTCTCGGGGCCTAAAACAACAGTGACCTATTTCTCACTCAGGATAATGTGCATCATGGACTGGCTGGGAGTCTGGTTTTGCATCTCTGTCCCTAGGCCAGGAAGTAAACGCATGGAACCACTCTCTAGAACGCTGCTGCTGTGAAGGAAGAGAGAACAGTGACACGTGTACTGGCACTGAAAGCCTTCCTTAAAAATGACACCCAGGCCCTGGCCAGTGTGGCTCAGTTGGTTGGAGCGTCATCCTGTAACCAAAGGGTTGTGGGTTTGATTCCCACTCAGGACACATACCTAAATTACAGGTTTGGTCCCGAGTCTGGACTAGTACCATCCCCAGTCAGGGCACATACAATCCCCAGTCCTGGCATGTATGAGAAGCAACGAATCGATGTTTCTCTCTCTCCCCTCCTCTCTCTCTCTAAAAAAGCAATGAAAAAAGTATCTTCAGGTGAGGGTAAAAAAAATCTTTTTTTAAATGACACCCATCATTCTGCTCATGTATCCTTTGCCAAAACAAATTACGTGGTCACAACGAACTTCAAACGGGTGAAGAAGCAGAATCCTCACATTTGCCCAGAAGAGAAGGAGCTGCAACGTTTCTGACTTTCCCTGATGATTACGACAAGTGCTAAGAGACTCACTGAGCCTCTCAGAGTCTTCACCCATGACAAGGGGTTAGTGGTACTTGAACTTCATGGAACGTTTTGTGGGGATTAAATGAGACACAGCCAGGTGGAATAAATAAGAGCTGGTAGTTGCCTGGGTAGTGATATCTCAACCATGGATAGAATGATGTAGTCAACAAGAAATGAAGCCCCTAACCTAGGAATGCAATTCTCAAATTCTGCTACCATCAGCAGCCGAAGAAAGCAACAGAGCTTCCTGGTGCCACCGAGGGGGTTCAGTTTTGAGTGACGTGACGACTATGATCTAACGCAAAAGAAACATTTCTGCTCTAGATTGTCATATTACCTGTCTTTTCAGTCTTTTCTCTCATTTTCAGTTTAAGTATTCATTTAATCAACAAATATTCATGAAGTCTCTGTGTGCCAGGTACCATGTTAGGTCCTGAGTGAGTGATAAATCACAGTTTTCTCCAAAAGAGCCCCAATCTATACAAGAAGAATCACAATTCATGGTTCCAAAACAACCCCCCACACTACCGCCACCTCTCATCAAAAAAAAAAAAAAAAAAACTAAGCCAAACAAATAAGCAAATGTAGCTGAATTTGAGAAGTGTGTCATTATTCCTTCCAAAAGTACCCCACAGTCACAAACAAAATTGGAACTGCCTACTGTTCCCAAGGTTTGTCTCAAGGAAATGGATGCTACACACTTTGGTTAAGTAGATGCTACATATTTGATTTCCTCTCCTGTGTTTTTAGATTGACAAAGTTCTTAAAGATTGTTTTCACAAGCAATGATGAGAATTGAAGTAGAGCAGCTGCGACGGAGATTCGGAGAAGGGCAGGAAGGAGAAGAGCGGAGGGGGATGGAGGAGAGAGGACAGGGCAGAGTCGGGATGACTGGGGCTGGGCCTGACCGGAGGTGGCGGAGCAGCCACTGAGACGGAGGGCGCGTCAAGAGGAGTAGACCTGGGACCTGAGTTACCAGAACAACTGTAAACACCATGAACATTGAGTTTACCACAAAAAAGAAAAGCCATATTTCTGAAGATTCTGCCAGCAATTTTCATCAAAGTAAAATTCTACTGCTAGCTGCCAAGAAGAAATTTCATTATTAACTTTGAAATTGATATCTGCAGCTAGAATATTACATTTGCTTTTCCTCCAGTCTCTTCACTCACATGTGTACAGACATACTAATTCAAGTAGTTAGATCTGACATTGTCTCCAAGAATTAAATCCAGACATTGTTTAGTCTAATAAGAGTGGCTTACTGTATATCTGCATGAAAGACTCTCCAGCAGTTTCAAATTCATCTAGTCTACCTCAGAAGTCCCCATAAAACCACAGCCCCAGTGGTTCTTCAGTAGACCTTGAACTGGTAACCCAGCCCTCCCTCACTATGAGAAAAGCCCTCATCCTCCATCTACATGAGTATGCAGAAGGAGAATATTTTCTGTGCACTGTTCCACAGCTTCACATTGTTCTCAGCATTTTCAAAGAGGGCACACTCCAAAGTCAAGGCTACAATTTCTGTTATGACTGCAAGATCATCATTAGTGCTGTCTACCAAATATTTCTGGATCTTCATCTTCTGAGCACCTAGTAGAATAACAATTCTTTAAAGTTGGGTGTAAGTATATGACTCACTACGGAGAATGAAATGCGAGGGAAACTAACACAGGCCATGGCTAGGCAGGAGTTGAAGAGGCGCTGAAGAAGCTTGTGGAAGCACAGGCTGAGAGAAAGCTCCTGGGAGTCTGGATCCTCACTGACCATGGTGAGCAGAGCTCCCTGAAGTTCCACATGACACAAGTGGTAATATGAGTAAGAAACTTCTGTGATGTTAAGCAGCTGAGATGTTTGGGGTTAGTTGTCACTGCAGCACACGCCAGCCCCTCCTGACTACTAGTTGTCATAAAAGAAAATATGTCAGGAAGACCGGCTCTGTTTCTTACCCCTTCAACTTATCCTCACTCTCCTATGCCTCATCAGTGTTCTCTGGGAGGCAAAGGGAATCAAAGTTATAAACATGTAATAGACAGCATTTCTTTTTTTTTTTATTATGACATCATTTCTTAACGGCTCTTACTTATACTTCCCTTTCAACACTTTCCATTATTACCACTGTACTTTAATTTTAATTTGAATTGTTCGGTTCTGTTGTTCATTCTTCATCATTTATTGCTATGAAAACGGCGCTCCGCTAGACACGTGGAGCAGGAGTTGCCAAACCTCTTAGTCTCGGGTCATCATTACACACTTAAAATTAAGAGTGTTTATCTCTCAATATGTACCATATTATAAACTAAAACCATATTTATCTATTAATTTCTCTAACATTAATAAACCCATTACAGCCCTGGCTGGTGTGGCTCAGTGGATTGAGCACGGGCTGGGAACCAGAGGGTCCCAGTTCGATTCCCAGTCAGGGCACATGCCTGGGTTGCAGGCCAGGTCCTTGTGAAGGCCATGTGAGAGGCAACCATACATTGCTGTTTCTCTCCCTCTCTTTCTCCCTCCCTTCCCTTCTGTCTAAAAATAAATAAATAAATAAAAAATAATAAACCCATTACATGTTAACATAAGTAATGTACTTTATGAAAAAAACTTATCCAAAACAAAAATTCTAGTAAGAAGAACAGCATTGTTTCACATTTTTACAAATCTCTTTAATTATGGCTTAATGAAATGCAGCTGGATTCTCTTGTCTGCCCCTTGCTCAACCTGTTGAGATATGTTGTTTTGGTTGAATAATACGCAGAAAATCCTAAGACCTTTCAAATGCTTTGAAATGATCTCAGGGATACCCAGGGCTCCCCAGTCCCCACGTTAAGAGCCAGTATGATAGTGCAAGGGTCAGAATACTTTTTCTATAAAAGGGCAGCTAATAAATATTTTAGACTTTTTAGGTCATAGGATCTCTGTTGCAACTACGTAACTCTACTACTGTAGCATGAAAGCAGCTGTAGGCAATACATCAACTAATGAGCATGGCTGTGCCCTAGTAAAATTTTATTTACAAAACCAAGCAGCAACAATTTGGTCCATGGGCCACAGTTTGTCCATCCCTGTGACAGAGGGTATCTAAATGGATTAGACCTGGGTCCTGCCCTTAAGAAATGTATTGCTAATAGAGGCAATAGTATACATACCCACACAGTATAATACAAAGCAGAATGAGATAAAGGTCATGTGAGGAGTCTCAAGACAGTTGCTTTCAGAGTTTAAAGAGTTTGGTAGAGAGCACCTCAAGTTGGGAAGACTTCAAGGAGAATGTGGGTCTTGAATGATGGGCAGAATTTTGACAGAAAGTCTCAGGAGGAAGGAGGGTATTCCAAGTGGAAAGAACATCTAGGGTTCTAACCGGTGTGGCTCAGTTGGTTAGGCACTGTCCCCCAAAGCAAAATTCACTGGTTTGATTCCTGGTCAGGGCATATGCCTGGGCTGCAAACTCCCAGTTTGGAGTGCTCGTGAGTGACAGCTGATTGATGTTTCTCTCCCTCTCTTTCTCCCTCCCTTCATCTCTCTCAAAATAAATAAATAAAATCTTTTTAAAAAAAGAACATCTAGGGCAAAGACACTAGAGGAATTTAGCAAATTCAAGTAGTGGTAAGCAGCTGCTGAAATGTAGAGTAGATAAAGGGAAATACAGTAGCATGAAATGCTGCTTAATCAACTTTAAGTCACTGTGCAACGGGCCTTGAATGCCAAGCCCAGGGGTTTGGATGTTGTTTGAGACGCACTGAGTCGCCATCGACCATTTCCACATGAGAAGGTAACTTATCGACCATTTGTGGTAAGATTAACTGGAAGCAAAGTGTCAAATGTAATTGTGTAAGTCCAACTATAAGTGGTGACCTGAAATCACAGGCTACTGAATTAGACTAAGCAAGAAGAAATAAGGACCGGAACCAAAGCAATGACAGTAAGACGATGATGAGGACAGAGTACGTGACAGCAGAGAGGTCATATTTAACAGATGCAGTGGGCCAATGAGGGAAGAGGCAGAGACGATGCCTGATCGAAGACGCCGATAAGGTTCCAAGTCTAACAGGAGGGAGAAAGATGGTAAGAAAGAGGAGGGTCAGGAAAAGGGAGAAACTAGGTGACAAGAAAAAGAGCGTGAATATGAAGATAGTCTACACGTCACCATTTTGCCAAGCACAGGTGAATGTTCACGAATACTAAACCGTCCTTGTTGAGAAAAAAGTCTATTTTATAATTCCAGCAGATTGTTAAAGCTTTTCCAAATCTGTGCCCCTTAAATTATCCTCCAAGTCTCCAGCACTCTGTATTTCTAAGTTTTTCTAAGTTTTTATGCTTTATCCACTTGGATTCTCTCAATTTTAGACTTCTGGAGTCAGCATATACTTTAGCCCATTGTAAATACAATCTTAGATATCAATAAAATAACTAATGAGACCTACTTCAGAAGTTCAGAATAAATAGTAACTAAATCTCACCCTGACTGGTGTGGCTCAGTGGGTTGGGTGTCATCCTACAAATCCGAAGGTCGCCAATTTGATTCCCATCAGGGCATGTGCCTGGGTTGCGGGCCAGGCCCCCAATGAGGGAGTGAGAGAGGCAACCAATCAAGGTTCTCTCACACATCCATGTTTCTCTCCCTCCCTCTAGAAATAAATAAATAAAGTCTTTAAAAAATTGTAACTAAATAGCTTTTCATTTTTGTAAGTGGTTAGGACTGTCTGTGTTTGAAGAATGTTGTAACCCATTCTTGGAAACCATGTAAGTTTTCTGAATGTCTGATGTTAGCTAAAAAGTCTGAAGGCAGATGTCAGGTTGCTGAGTGATTTTATTTCCTATAGTCTTTTGAAATTTGTGACTATGAAAAACAAGGGAATTTTGAAAGTGGTTCTCGGATTTCCTTTTGCCTTTTAAAAGGCCAAAAATGTATGTGAAAATGGTACAAATAATATTTCCAATCAAGAAGAACCCCAGATCTTTAACCTGATGAGGAAAGAAACAGAGGGATGGAAGGTTAAATGATCAGAATCAAGATAAAACTGCTCTAAATTCAAAGGCAATAAAGAGCTACAGCTGCAGTGGCAATTCTCCACCTCAAAGGGAGATTTAGATGGATGTGAAAAACTAAGGTGGGAATGAAATAACAAAGCAGAAATATAAGAGTCTTGGCCCATGATAAATCATCAAAAAGTCTCTTCATGAGATTTCAATCTCTTGAAATATACCCTCGAAGGTGGCCACAGCATGCGGGACACGCACAGAAATCTGAACTGCCATTTGTAAACCCCATCCCTTTTTCCAGGAACAGTTTCTCCCATCTCCTGGGTTGTAAGCTCAAAACCTGAGGCATCCTAGATTCCTTCCTGTTCCTCCCCTAACATCTGAACTGTTTTCAAGTCCTGCAAAGGCCATCTCTATCACTGCCATCGCTCTGGCATTGTCCCTTCCTTCTCATTTTGACAAGTCCACCGATCCTGACCCTCACTCTCTACATCTGGTCTCCTGCAATCGCCTCCCAACTCTCTCCCTACCTCAAGCATTTCCCCTTTCTGTTCCATTCAAATAACCTCTGGAAGGTTAATTTCCCTAACACACAGCTTTCATCATGCTACCTCCACGCTAAAAAACTTGCATAGCCTTCCACAAAATGGCTCAAATATTTTGCCAGCTTAACACCCATATGTGCTGTTCTCCTCTCTCTCTCTGCTAATCAAATGCGGCCACTTTACCTCACACAAACTCTCCTTTTTACTCTCTCAACAGCTTGGTGGCTTTTATACTTTTCTCTTGGACTCACGCCGTCTTTCAAGGTCTCATCCTGCCCTTCCTACAATCTCCATTTATGGAAGTATAAGCCATCTTTAAGGCCCCCTGAAAAGCAGGTCTCTGCTAAGAAGAATTAATTTCCCAATTCTCTTTTTGTGCCCTATTATCCATCCTTCTCATAAATATTTTCAGAGAGTACAATGCATGCGACTGTGCCACACACTGTAGGCAACCAGGTGTGCCCTCGTCCTCTTCGGGTGACACCGCCGCCTCTCTCAGTCGGCCTTACCCATGAACTTCCCTCAGCTCCTTCTCTCCAAGTGGACAATGGAATTGGAAGTTAGAGCTCAGTGAATAGTCGATGACTTATACTTATTAAACTGCACTCTCTGGGTTCACCACTCTCCTAAAGAAATTCCAAAACTTTTAAAGAAAAATCTAGAGCCACAGCAAATTATCATTTTTTATTTAGTCAGTGAACTTTGAAGCAATTGAAAGACCACGAATTATTTAATTTCAAAAATGCCCAAAAGGAAAGAAAAACAAAAGGGTTTTTTTTTAAGCAAAAAAGTCCCACCTACAATTCAGTTCTTTAAATTCTAATGTTAACTATGTAAACTGCTCATAGGATGAAACAAGAATCCTCAGTTATAACACTGTGGCTTCATGGGGGAAAAAAACAGTATTATTATTATTACACTTAGCATAGTAATAACATTTAACACTGGATAAGTACTTTCAAAGCAAAGCCCTAAACTAGACCCAGAGGTCCCCGCCTGGTAGGTTTACCAGCTAGACAAATGGTCACAACACAAAGGAAAGTGAAGACAGATGCCGGAATGCGCAGAAGATGGCAGGATCGAACCCTAAACCTAGTTTCTTCTTTGAAGTTCAGACTTAAGAGTCTGAAAAGCTGATCTTGACTGCCAGTAACTGCAAGAGGACATGAGTGATTTCTAAGAGCTCAAAGGATGCCGGCTGTTAGGTGTCAAACTGAATTCCTAGATAAGCGGGAGAGTGAAGAGCCATTCTTGATCTACCAAGATCGAATCGGCTCCCACACACTGTAACCACAGCAAAGCAGTTAGTCGGGTATTAGCTCGTCCTGAAAAGTAGAGGTGAAAGCTTCTCTTTTGTTCTCAGTAGTCCAGGCTGGTTTCAGACCTGCCAGTGAGATCTGTAAGAGGAAATCATTTTTGGTTTTGTTCCAACTTCTAATTCAATACCTTGGCAGCATTTGAAATGGTAAAAGCTGTAAGCTCATATCTGCCTCAGGTGACAACTAAGATAAGAAGCACACAATGTAAAAATGATGAGAACTTACTCCCCAAATCAACTTGAAATGTAGCTTTTTGAAGGTAGTTACTTTAAGTCACACTAAGCCTGAAAATAGCTTGGTAAGAATACTGAAAGATTAAAGTATTGGAACCTGGTTCCCAAACCTGTGTTTTAGCTGATATTTTGGCAGTGTTTTTGAAAAATAATTTCATGTTAACTATTAGAATAAACTGGTAATCAAATTCATCAGACCAGGATGAGCAGAAATATGAGGAAATCATTTTCGCCGGTAGTAAACAATATTCATTTCTGGTTAATAGTTTACTGTGGCCAAGACAGGCCCTAGTGAAAACTGAGCTGTTGGCTTTTTTTAATATAAAGTCCAAGTGTCAAGAGTCGGTAAGTGTTTACTGTACAACTCCCGTGTTTCAAGTGCCCCCACTGCACTGGAAGACACATAAAAGCATGAGAGACAGCTCCTGCCCTAATGGAGCTTTCTTATATAGTTGAAATTTGAAAAAAATACAAACAATGCAGCATCAGAGGACCACATAAAATAATACATGGTAAATCTTCAATTGTGAGACACAGACAATAGGAACTATAGTTTTAAGGCCTAGAAAGATCTTTTCTGTTTACTAGAACTATTTTATGAAGGAGATGGAACCTCATTCCGACCCTACTGAATAGTTTTGAATAGACATACTTTAAAAATTTTTTTTTTTACTCCTTACCTGAGGGCATTTTTTCATTACTTTTTAGAGAGAGAGGAAGGAAGAGAAACACTGTTGGGGAAGAGAAGCATTGATTGGTCACCTGTCATACTCCCTCGGCCCAGGGATCAAACTCACAACTCATGAATGTGCCCAGACCAGGGATCAAACCCACAGCCCTTTGGCTATGGAACAATGCTCCAACCAACTGAACCACACCAGCCAGGGCTTGGATAGGCATTCCTGAAAAGGCATTCTTGGAAGGGCAAAAGTATCAATAAGGCACCAAAGTCAGACTTGCTACAATATAAGCCAAAAGAAAAAAAGGCAAGCCGATTAGACTATTAGGCTCATACTCATAAAAGATGAGAATTTGGTTGGATAGGTAGGTAGACCTAGGAGGATTTAGCACCACTTTGTACACCTTCATTATTTAATGTGTGAATTAAATTTATTGAATTGATATTAATAAGAAGCCCTGAAGAAAATGATTAAGATTTAAATCAAAAGTTGTTTATTTAGGGAGAGAATATATCATATAAATAGACAATGAGAGAATCCTCTCTTATGACTAAAATGTGTTTTTTAGAAGGATTGCCCCAGGGTATAGTCTTTGGTTGATTTCCAAATAGTTACCATATTTTCATATCAACAAAAAACTGAATAGTTTGGTCAATTTTCTTGATGCTTTATCGACAACAGTATTTCAGGGTCTAAATGAGTTAGAATCAGAGGCTAAGACCAGCTACAACTTCTTGAGCAATTCCTATAAGCACGTTACTAATAAGAGTGATGGTGGATTTATTGAGTGCTGAGCAATATGCTAAATATCTTACATATTTCTAATTCAATTCTCACAACAATCCTGTGTTGGTAAGACTAACTCAACTTTATGGTTGAGAAACCCTTTCCAGTAGAGAAGAAACTTGTTCAACGTCTCGAGGCTAGCAAATGGCAGATGCCGGATTCAAACCCAATCCTGCCTGACTCCAAACCCAAATGACCAAACTTCTTACCTAAATGTATTTGTTCCCCAAGAAACATCGCTGAGGGGAAAAAAGTAATTTATTAGAAGGAATGAATGGTTCTCGCAGGGAGAAATCGTATCAGTGTCAAAGCTTCATTGTGGGGTCGGTAGATTCTTTATGACAATCTAACCATGTGAATTTCTTATACTTTAATTCCAATTTCAATAAGTCATTACCCGTCAAAGTTATAGATGGAAGCACCATATGATGAAGTTCAAGTCCTGCCTTAGACACTCAGTATCTGTGTAATTTGGGCAAGTTACTGGAGCTCTCTAAGCCCCACTTCTTCATCTGCAAAATGTGGATAGTATCAATAGCTGTTCCACAGGATTGTTCAGAAAATTAAATGATATTACATAAAGTACTTCACCCAAGGCTTGTACCTGAAAAGTAATGAATTAATGTTTGCAACATTTATTATTCATCAAGTCAACTTAGACCTACTTTATAGCAGAAATCATTGCAAAGTTATAGTTCAATAGGGGGCCCTTCCTCCAGTTCTCCCAACACCAAATTCCTACTTTCCCTTTAAGATTTAGCCCTAAAATTATCTACTCCAAAATGCCTTCTACCATCTCAACTCCCAGGCCAACGGACCAGATGTTCCCACAATCCTGTGTGTGCAAGCGTGCATGCATGTGTTTTGTCATTTCACTTAGCATTTTCTGTCATTGTTAACCCTGAGGAAAAAGACTCGCTTATTCATTTCCAAACACCTCATGCATTTATGTCCAGAATGGAAACAAAGATTACTAATATGATTTCTAAAAATGTCAAATTTACTCCAATGAAATTCCTGGAATAATGTGTCACAACAAACAGCATTTGGGGATGAACTGAAATGCCTCCCACTAAAGAACTGTCTCCCACTGGAGAAAGACATCTTCCTAGGACAGTGAAACTTCCTCACACTAAAAATAGTAAAAGCTTAAATCAATAGGTGTATGGTAATAATACACAGTTAAAAGCTGAATGATGTCACCATGGATGGGTTTCTTGACGACTAAAATTTATATCATACATAATCAAACTTGGAATCTTACGGGAAAGTCTGCGTAGTTTTTTGTGCATGTTCTTTTTTTAAGATTTTTGGTATATAAACCTTGTCCTCTTTAGCAAAGCTTTTTATTTTTAAAAGTAAAGATTCTATCTCATTTTTTTTCATTGTAATACCTAGTCCTTTTTGGGCACATAACAGGAATTTTGGGACGGTTTTTTTTAGCCCATTAACTTAGTAAGTTTCTCCTTTTACCTAGCACTTGAATGCTTTCAAACCACCTTAGAGATCTCATCTTAAGTACCTTCTTCACAAACCTCTGAAGGAAACCAGGCTCCCAGCTCCATGGAGAAGACACTGTCAGCACCAAGCCTAACAACTCCATCTCAAACTTGTTCTACTGCCTTATAAGGCACTCAACTTGAATTCAGGATGGCAGATCACTCAAGAGATTGCATGATTACTGTACAATGTGGTAGTGGCAGGAATAAATCAGTAACTGTAAGTTCAGCAATGTGTAAGCCTTATCCTTTCAGGCATTCTGAGGGTTCCCTCCACTCAGGACCATCCGCCCAGTCTCCCTGCCCTCCCGCAGCCCGCCACCGCCACCATCCTTGCCATTTCCCCAGTCATGGACTTACTTAGCCATCCCACGCTGGGAGTGCGCCGCACTCGAGGGTCATCGTCCAACGTGCGGTTTGCTAGGCAGGGCACTGAGTTCTCAAGCGGGCTGCGGGCTTTAGTGTCAGAAGCAGAAGACAGGAGGAGGAGGAGGACACATGAGCAGCCACAGCAAGGATGAGGATGGAGCATTAATTAAGAAGAAAAAAAATACTAAAGCAAATCACACAGGTGGGTTAAAGGAGAATAATGACACATTACATTGACACACACCCCCTCCCAGGACCCTGCATCTTTTGATGGAACAAATTCCAACACGGAAAGAAAAAGACAAGAAAAATTACATTCAATCATTATAGTTCCCCACGTACCAGTCGACAGATGATCTGCCCCACAGTTCCAATACACAAAACATGGATCGTATCCAGAGGAAAGATTCACATGAAGAACACTCATCTCAAGACGTGAGATCAAGGCTGTTACCATTTTGCAGCACGTAAGCACACACACAGGGAGTCACACACAGTTTTGTGAAGCGCAGGGAGCAGGGTACTGTATTAGCAAGGAGCTTTCTTATGATCTACCCAGCAGACCCTTCTATGGATCCTGTGCACAAATGCAGAAAGCAACATTCCGTACTTCCACTTTTGAAATATCCCTTGGTGAATACAGAACTTGTTTTCAAGATTTTTGCCTACTGTTTTCCAGCCTTTCAGAAACATGAGTCTGGGATATAAATAAATCAATACCTTAATACAAATCTATTTAGAAATGCATATTAGTCCTCATTTTCTGGTACCCTTTCATACTTACTTTACTATAACTTTAATATGTGGTACGCCAATGCCAAATTTTAAACCACACCCAAGACAGAAGAATGACGCAGGCTAAGTAGCATGGTTCCTACAGAGTCTTCATCAACTGGACAGAGCCATCAATTTCTGTCTGAAGACAGTTTCTTCTGGGTTTCATGTCATCTATTTAGCTATTCTTATCAAATGCCTCATTCCAGGGCTACTAAGAAATAGGCAGCATAACTACTCTTCAGGGAAGGACAATGAGGTTGGAAATATGTAACCATCACACTGCATAGAATGCAACAGGAGAGAGTTTCTCCCCCTTAATAATACAGACAGTCACTTAATGATGAAGGTATGAAGCAAAGCCTATCCAACCAAAAGCAAAGATTAGATTATCTATTCACACAAGTGTACGAACGACAGGGCAAACAAACAGTCTTCTTAAGGCTATCAGTGACTTGGGAGGTCAAGTTTTAAATTGAATCACTTACAAGTTAATGTAATTTTATAACCAAATTTGGGCATTCCGCACATTATAAAACCTAGAAACATTTTTGTCAATTTATCTGTGCTTAAACGCTGTAAATAAAGCTAGCACTTGTGAGTGGGCCATCTGCGCCAGCACCTGTTTGAGGCAAGTCTGATGTCTTCTCTTTGCAATCTGAATTTTTAATTGTTTCCCATAACTGAACTTCTTTGCAAGTTTTTATCGCACTAAGAAAAATGATACAGGAAAATGAACCAGTTGAGATTATTCCAAAATTGCTTTTGTCAAGAGGGGGGCATTTAGAAACATACAGTATCATACTGACCAAGTTTTACCTTCTATTTCTTTTGACAAGCAAGAAACCTGCTTCAAGAGTTAATATTCCTACAGGCTTAGCTAAAGGAAATGAAAGAGGCTAGACAACTTGCAGCCATTGATCTAAACCCAGGCAAGAAGCTACTGAAATTCCAGATCAGTGAGAACTGACAGCGGATGGTAATGCAAAGCAAATTCAAATGAATGTTTACATTCTTTAACTTCTGATCAGTATGTAGCTCACTGATACCATAGCTTTCTCCTGAAGTGAATACAAGAAATCAGCAGCTGCTCTAAAACGCAGGTGCTTATAACAAACTTTCCCCAATAGCTTCTCTCTCTTCTCTACTCAACGTGTCTAAAGCTGGAAACTCCTTTTTGCATAACCAGCCCCCACCGACACTGAGCCTCACCATCAAGAACTCAGTGGAATGGAGCCTGGCACACACCAGCCAAGAACCTGGCTCCAACGACAGGCATGAAAATGAAACTGCCCATAGAGACTTGGCACCTGCGCTTTAGCGAAGCTGATTGCAGCCATCTGGCTGCCTACCATCGTGAAAACCGGGAGGCTCGCAGCATCCATTACTTATATTGGCAAATTCCAACATTTTGATTTGTTGGGCCCTATGCGTACTTCTGTGCAGAAAGAGATACAAACTCTGTAACCCTTTCATGTTGCTTCTTTTCTCTTTACGAATTTACTCCAAAGATAAAGTTTTGAAAAGTTGTTTCCAAAGCTGGAGCCAAATTTTCTATAATTATAGCATGGCAATAGTATATTATTGAAGGCTTTTTCTAAAAAATGCTTTTATTGTGCCTCTTCTACACTTAAGCTATATAATAAACAACTTAGCTTTGCTTCTGTCTTACATGTTCTCTTTTAAATCGCTTTTGCTTAACTTCGGGCATAAACAAGGTAGAAATTGGTTTATATGATTAGGACTTGATAAGGAAAAATACATGGGTCAAAGATTTTGGGGTGGTGGCTACAGTCCAATCTACACTGTAGGAAACATGTTGTAAAGAGGACTTTTTTTTTTTTGATGATTCATGTTTCCCTTGGGAATCACTTGTCCAAAACCATGGATCCCAGATCTGTTCAAGTGAGGAGGGTGTCCCTACTTAAATTATGCAAGTAGACCAAAAAATCACTCCAGGAAAATTCTTTAATAGTCTTATTAAAAAGAAAATAAATTTTACTTATGTTCAAGTTTTAGGACTCTTTCAGGATTGCAGTGTTGTATGAGCAAATTATTGAGCACCTATAACCATTTCACACCGTTGTTTACCCAAGAAATTTAACCCAAGAGTATAGCAGCTTTTCACCTGCAAACACATGAGGCAGGCTGTCTTCGAAATTCCATTTGGAAAGGCCAATAAAGACATCCAACTGCCATATTGGGTATGGATTCTTGCCTCACCATACAATAACCTCCAGAGCCCTTCAATGTCACAGGATTACACAAAGAGACCCGGACTCACTGATGTGCGGGAAATAAGTTACAGTTGAGGAGGAAGCTCATTATCCACTGTAGTTGAATTAGCATATTGTCATTAAGCAACTAGATTCCTCCATTTTTTATGTTTGGGCAAGTTATCTTACATTTTTGATCTTTAGGTTTTTCATATGCAAATAGAGATAATGATATATACATTAGAAACATCACAGAGAACAATGCCCGGTATACAAGAGGTGCTCAATTAATGGAAGGTTTTATTATCATTGCTACTAACTACTCCTGTCATTGACGGAATGATGCCTTCTTTGTTCAACATCCAGAAGGGTGCTGGAAAACACTAAAGACAGTGACCTGGGCCTACTATTAATTTAAAATGTGATTCTTAAGAAATCAGGTTTACAAACTTGAAAAAAATCTCCTTTTTGTCTTTTGCATTTGCACTGAAACAGGGATTGAGTAGAATGAGGCATGCTTAATCATTTTTGGAAGACTTTAATTTTATTCCCCTTTTTTTCCTTTTGGGAAGGCATGATAAAGAGTCCACAGTGCTCACACTTCCTGTCTTCATTTTGCCTTTCCTCCTTCCCGCATGTTTCCCTCCACTCTTCTATTCCTATTTCACAGACACCAGGACATAATCCTAGATCTACACTTACTCTCCTGTCTACTCTTAGAGCAAGGTAAGGCTCAGGAAAACACAACTTCACAAGGGTGGCTCTGTCAAGGGCCTTAAGGCTTGAAATAAGATTTACTTGGGGCTGACAGCAGCAAAGCAGTGAAGGGCCCTTTAAGTATGTGGTTTTTGCAGAGAGGGAGAAATAGGGAAGAGAGTACATACTCATATGTGGTAGGAAATGTGGTAGGAAATGTGGTAGGAGAATCATTTCGTCCTTGACTCTATCACAGACTCTGGCTATTAAAACAGACTGTCAATTAGTAACGTATTAAGATAGATTTGTTTCATGGTAACATCCTGTGATACATATATTACTTACTGGGAGCTTAAAACTGTCATTGCTCAGACATAGTCATCAATTTCCGTACTTTACATTAAAAACATTACAAAGCTCATGAGTGACACCTCGTAAGTGTTATCTGGCATCTGTAAAGTTGATCATGAAAGTAGCACTGTTTAAAAATAAAACTCTAAGAATGTTTTCATATATGGAGTAGTGGAAGGAAAAAAATGAGAGACACAGAAAATAATAGAATACAAAATAAAGGCGCCGAATTGAAACTCTGTGCTCAGTTTTAAAGCTGAAAGGCATTACATTTGCCCTTTAAAATATTTCTGAGTAAGGCTTGTTCCTGTTACACTTATTAAATACTTTCACAAAGATATCTTACTACCGGTTGTATATAGAGAATAAGACATCACTGCCCTTATTTTATAGATATGAAAACTGAGGCTCAAGAAGTTTATCTAAATTGCTCAAAATCACACTGCTACTAAGTATTAAGTCCAGGATTAGAATGAAGCCTCTGGAAAAGACAGCACCATTTTCAAGATTATAAAGTAAGCCTTTTATGTCAAAATCTAAATCCTCACTTTGATGCTAGCTCTTAGGCCTGACTCTTCATTGTCGTAAGAGTAGAACAGACTACCACATACTGGGAGGGAATGACCCTTGGAGAAAAATGTGTTATTGTTTATTTCAAGATCTGAACATTATAAATCTGGAAGATCGGTCACCTACCTGGGTTGGGGGGGAAATGGAAGATAAGAATGGGGTCTGATAAATAATTAGAATATAATGAAACAATAATAACCACTGTTATTTGGAAACACTTTCATTCAGGTGCTTTTCTAGAAACTTTAAACAGACTGGCTCGTTAAAGCTAAGGCTGAGAAGAGCTTGATCCCTGGGTTCCGGCCAGGACGCACATCTGTGCTGTGCGAATGAGCGCAGAGTTAGAGGCCTGACCTAAACAGACAGATGTACACTGTTGGTTTGGGAGACAGCTGATTGTATGCAGAAGGGCACCCAGAAGATGACTCATCTTAAGGTGATATGGACCTGTCAACAGACCCATCTCAGAACTAGAGAAGCATGATGGCCTACTTCAGAGGGATGGAATCTTTGAGAGAAGTAAGGGAAATGCCTGCCTCACCCGGTGATTCAGGGACCAGGTCTGAATTCAAGGATGGGGGGCAGGGACAAAGTAGAACCACCCAGTCAGAGACAATTAAGATAAGCTGGAATCCAAAACCTAGACAAAAAGCTAAGAATTTCTAAAGAAATTGAGAAAGCTGCCAAACCTGG
This sequence comes from Micronycteris hirsuta, assembly GCA_004026765.1. NCBI lineage: Eukaryota > Metazoa > Chordata > Mammalia > Chiroptera > Phyllostomidae > Micronycteris > Micronycteris hirsuta. Next base: position 127,610 of record PVJI01000187.1, read on the forward strand.
CAGTGGTCCCAGCCAGATCCACCACATGCCAGCATCCAGGCAGCTTTATCAAACAGCCAAACCAAATAGCTTGAAGACACCCAATCTCGAATCAGATCCAAAGCAACAAGAGCCTCACTAATCCCACTTGTATTGCAATGAGACCTAGAAGTACTGCTCACAAAAAGAATTGACTTCTTTCCATTGTTTGCTCTATGTTGTCAACCACTGTCTAAGTCACTATAGGTAACAGCAGTAGACTTTTTAAAGTATCTGAAGGTGGTGTGTGCTTATGTTAGAAATAGCAATGCAGCAGAAAACCAGGAAGCAGCATCCTGCCTGGTAGATAGCATTGAAAAGAGGAATCCAGAGAGAAAGTAAGGGGTGGCAACAAGTGGTGGGAGCAAGTGGATCACATTTCTCAAACTGGACAAGGAAAACAAACAGTGGTGAACTGAAGATAAAACCCAGAGGTTCAATCCAGAGCATTCTATATCTCAGTAAACAGTACGGAAATGACATATTGCACCAGGAGAAAGCCCGGAGGAAGCAGCATGAAGCCTTGGAGCCAGCTGCCCTGGCCTGGAGCTGCAACCTTTCCTAACTCATCTAAGTCTTAGATGCTCGTGTGCTTCAGTATTTCCCTGGAAGCCATTTAGCAAAATGTGAAACCAAAAACAGGGGCAGATATTCTATAAGAGGGCTGGGATGAAAAAGAGCTCCTACCTCTTCCACTGCTGACTATATGATATCCATATCACTTACCAAAGGCAGAGGAAATAAACCAGCATTAGATCCATAAGGTTCTTCCCAAATAGTAGCTACAGAGCAAATATAATTCTAAAAATCACTCTTAATATGAGATTGTCTTCCTTAATTGTGTTTAAACTTATTATATATAATTTATTATAATTGGTTGAATGATTACTATGTGCCAATTATCATTCTAAACATTTTACATATCTTATCTTACTTAATTTTTATTATCTCTGTTTTATAGATATTGAACCTCAGTACTAAATTACATTTCTAATTTTTTTACTTGAAAAACTAATGAAAAAGGAAATCATGAAATTGTATTAGGGAAAACTGACATTCAAGGTGTAGGTCTGATTGGATAACCAAAGTCACTTTCCCTAAAGAATAGCTGTACTCTCAGACCACAAAAAAACACGGATTCACGTTTATGATCATTTAGGACAAACTGATAACAGCTTTGCCCAAATTTCCTCAAAGGTAGTGAAGCTGATTACTGAAATTCAGGTTCCCAATTGATCATGGCCCTCAAGTCAGGTCTGGTTTATCTTTTCTAAGCGATCAAAAGTACCATGTAAATGGTAAGTGATATTTTTAAAAATCAGATCATCCTATAAACCATGGCTTTTTAAAATAGAATTATCAGGTAGTCTTGTAAACACTTACTAAATAGTTTTTGAATAAATATTAATTACATATACACTTTCACTTTCTAATAAAAAGCAAACTAAATACATCTTCCTTGATTTTTAAATACTACTAAGGAATGTTTCTAGGCTTGAATCTCATTTTTTCACAGTAAACCACAATAATACAGGACCTAAGTACCTTGGGCCAAATTATTCAACAAAATCATATGAAATTACTGACAGTCAATTTTACCTTACCCACAAAAATGGCAATTTCGTATGGTTCGACCTGAAACAATAGTGATAAATAGAGTATGTAAAGGAAAATCCAACACCAGAGGAAATGATAACCACATTCATTAATTTCTTCATGCAACACTAACTCTATACAAATGCCTCAGCTAATAGATTGATAAATTGGAGCACTCATGCAAAATTTCGTACCTGGCAGACACATCCATCAGAATTCACAGATGTCTCAAACAAGTGGCAATTTCACAAAAATTAGTATCTCGGAAGCTAGCCTGATTCTTCCTTAATTCCTAACCAATAAAAATGTTTATCATTAAAAACACTAAATTGTCTTGAACTCTGAGCCAGTCAGGACCCTGGCCATGAGAGTTGATCTTCAGCTATGGCTAGACAGGGACGGGACTAGCAGTGAATGCGATGGTGACTGCTGGGAACCCAGCTCTCCACCAGGACGAGAAGACTGGTGGGCACGTCACGTGTGTGCGTGCCTGCCATAAACTTTACTGATGGGAACGATGTGTGGCACACGTGCGAATAATAAAATACACAGTCATCTTGTAAATGGTCTGCCAACAGCCAGTGGGTTCTCATAGAATGCTTTCGTTGATTTTTACCAAACTCTTCGGTGACCAACTAACTGTGGCAACTGGCAAACAAGCATAGTTCCAACATCCATGCTGAACATCGATTATCATATATGCCAACAAGACAGAAGCAAAATCATGGAGACATACGTCAGACTTCACTTATCTGTCAGTAATGTCAGTAACTCCTTTGCTAAACTAGATAATAATAGTTTTTGAATACGGGAGGAATAATTCCTCAATTCTTTGTGATATTCACATTTTAACAGCTGCGATGGACTGAATGTTTGCACTGTCCCAGAATTCATATGTTGAAATCCTGGAAGAATACAATACAAATAAATAAATAGAAAGAAAGAAAGAAAAAGAAATCCTAACCCCCAATGTCATGGTATTGGAAGGTGAGGCCTTTGAAAGGTAATTAGGCCATGGGGCAGAACCATCTTGAATGGGATTAGTGCCCTTAGAAGAGAAGACAAGAAAAAGATAATCTCTCTCCACCATGTGAAAATACAGTGAGAAGGCAACTATCCACCTATGAGCCCAGAAGAGGGCCAGACCTCTAGCACCTTGATCTTGGTCTTCCCAGCCTCCAGAACTATGGTAAATAAATGCAGTTGTTTAAGCTACAGAAATTTGTTACAGCAGCCAAGACAACAGCTATAGACATTACACACTTTTAAGTTGAATTTGTATTATTAGCATTTATTAGCATTTGTATTATCACTTTTTTTAAGTCTAGAGACAATTACCAATAAATCAAGCCCTGATTTGTAGCCTGTGCTGATTCATATGGTGTAAATACTACCATCATGGACGACTTCAAATTACAAATACAAAGTCCCTGTATGCAGAGTTGGGAAAAGGCACACAGTAGGATATCATTTATAGTATTGCTACCACACAGGCACAATGGATGTAAATAACCTCAAGAGCATAGACTACAGTAAAATAAGTAGGAAGCGATGAACTTTGAGTTTTATTACCTTTATTTTTAATGTAATTAAAAATATTTAAGCATGTTTATATAATTTAATTTTTAATAATAGCTATGTTTAACAATCAGCTTATACAATTCCTGATAACAATTGACTCTTATGAGTAGATAAGAGGCGGTTCCAGCACACCGCTGTGAAATAAAAAAACTTCCAATTCTAGACTTCCAATTCCTAATTCATGAGCGTCAGCTATAATTACATTGTTGCTCTCACAACCAAAGCTGACAGTGTCGCTGAGTCTATCTTCTAGACTACGACAAGTTTCTCTAGGTTTTACATACAGACATCAGAATCTTGTTTTGATTACAATAAATACAAGATTCTGATTTATTAAAGTAGTAGCAAGAGTTCCATAATTCTTTATTTTGGAAATTTATCCTAAGAATATTTCATAATATTAAAAATATTAAGTAGTTAACTATAACATGCAGAAGTAACTGAATAAACTTGTAAGTTAAGTGCCTCTAGAAAACCAAAATTTACCATCTGATAATTTGTATGAGTGCACACCTTGGAGGCACACGAAATCCATGGCTATTGAATCTCTCAAAGCCAAATCTTGCCTCTGGATGTTTTAAATGAGGTGGGTAAGGCAAAGGTCAATAATAACATATTTAAAAAGTCCTACTCAAATTCCATGCTTCAGGGTGTAAGCTGAAGAGTTAGAAAGGAAAAGAACTGCCCGCCCTTCCTAGTTGCTTTTTGCCCAGAGTATATAACATTTCACAAGAGAAAAGGCAAATGAGAAAAGCAATTTCAGCTTTCTTCTGAAGGGCAAAGATCTACTGATAGGATAAAAGTGATGAGACGTAGCAACTGGTTCGCTGTATTTCACATCCAAATACTTTCTCCTAAAGCACAAGACGGTGGCCTCCAAGATCCATCTGTTCCTAACCCCCCCTGGGCCTGCAAGTCCACGGGGTGAAGCTCACACCACACTGGTGGAAGACCCCCCACTCTGTCGTATCTGCTCCTATTCGCTTTGCAAATAGACCAATATTTGAAAAAAAAATGCACTTTCTTGATTCCTTATGCTACCACCAACTTCATGACAAAAACAAATCTCTAAACATAGAATTTCATTTTACATGAGAGAATAATAAATAAGATATAAAAGACAGAAATGTACTTTAATTGCCACAATGTTAAATACATGGGGTGCTTTTAAAATGAAATATTTGTGGCACCAGTCATAATGATTTCTTCATTCCAAAACATTTCCAATGATTAAACAATGCCTCTCTTTAAAAATACAATTTAAAAACTCACAAAAATCAAACTGTGTCTAGGCAGCAATAGTATTCCAGGTAATGGCAGAGCCATCAAATTGTAGTAGGAATGTTCTAGATTAGATTCTTTCTTTAGTGAATGATTTTTATAAAGAGATTTTATTTTAATTATTTATTTATAACTGGTTTTACTTTTAAAAAACATGTCACTCAATAAAACTGAACTTCTCATTTGGTTCTACTTAGGAACTAAACACTCATTAAGAAACTACAATGATGGAAAGGTTCAAAAATATACCAGATTAAGTCTGCTAATTGTAAGCTTTCTTCCAAGACTACCATTTCTTTTAATATTTAGTCAGAGAAACCAATTTCCAGAAATGGACTGGCTGAGTTAGAATTCGGTTTTTACCACTCGGTTAACATACCTTTTCCGTGACAGTATGTTTTATGTTATTCTGAAAATGTAGCTGAGGGCAGCGAATTAGAAGCTCCCTTATCTACTCACTTCTCTTAATACTAAAAAAAGGCTGGGGTGGGATGGGAGAGACCTACTTCTACCAGCTCAATGCTTAGCGACTCTATACTCCACGCCTCCATTTTTCAATACTCCATGGAAATTAATTTCTCTGCTCTCCGATTGTATCCAATCATGAAATTTATTTGAAACAAAGACAAAGACACAGAAGAGAGACACTTCACAGAAAACTCTAGTAAATGCAACAGAGTATAAATAAGACAGTGTCTTTCCTATGGCTATATAATGAGGTTAATATCCCCCCTTGAATCATTACTCTCATACCTAATCATTAACATCTAACAAAAGAACAGGTGGTTGTTTCAAGTAGAAAAATAATAGCGAGCTTTATTTTGATGAATGATCATTTATAGGCTGGACACCATCTCACGTACCAAGCAAATACTTCACGATACGAGATTTCAGAACATTCCTGTCTTAGTCTGTCCTCCTGATTCCGACAAACTACCATGTCGAAGGCATATTCCTTGATGTACTTGGTAATCTAAAACTCGGCTGATTCACCTCAAACCTTCAGCTGTCCTACCACAGCATTATCGCCAAACCATCTCAGTCCATCAGAACAGATGTATACGGAGCAAGCAAGACATCTTGGCATTGGCAGCCTATGACCATCACTGAAATCTTTCCAACAGGACTGCAAACCTGCTCAATGGGATAGAAAGTGTCATTATGAAATGGCTGTGGCACATGAACTTGAGGGAAAAAAATATGGAGGGGGGTTTTAAAAGAAGATGCCAAGAGATGGAGCAAAGGTGAGTGGGACTGGTGAAGAGAGCAGCAGCCAGTCGGCCCTGCATTACCATTATCAGGGTTGGTAAACATCCTACTTGCGCTGGAGACTGTCTTCCCGATGTCAGCCAGGGACCGAAGGTTGGACTTCTTGGTCTGATGCCGGTGTTTCCGGAGCAAAGTGTAGGTCACCTTATCCTTAAGGTCAGGTTTCAAAAGGCCTGTCTCAATCTGATGGTCAACAATCATCTCTGATGCAAAAACAAAGCAAAACAAAAACAAAACTCAGTCACAAGACCGCAAAGTTAATTTTTTACTCTGAGTGTATAGATGGGATCCTCAAATTTAACATCAATATACTGTTTTCCAAATTTCAAGCTTCCCACTTTATGTGAAGGGTACAAAGGATATTGATACAGGGTACAAAGGATATTGATATTAATGACAGAGTTATAAACATTCCAGTATTAATTACATTTTTGGAGAGGAAAAATTGTCTTGGTCGTTTTTTAAATCCCAGTTAATAGTGACTTCACATTTATCAATTCTTCTATGAGTAACACAGCAAAATCAGTAATTTACATTTTTCAATTCAGAAAAAGGGTAAGATTAGAAAGTTTCATGTACTGGCCCTGGCTGGTGTGGCTCAGTGGACTGAGCACCAGCCTGTAAACCAAAGGGTCACCAGTTCAATCCCCAGTCAGGGCACATGCCTGGATTGTGTGCCCCCAACCTGTATGCCAGTAGGGGGCACACAAGAGGCAACCACACATTGATGTTTCTCTCCCTCTCTTTGTCCCTCCTCTTCCCCTCTGTCTAAAATAAATAAATAAAGTCTTTTTAAAAAAAAAAAAAAATTTCATGTACTCTCTCACAGCATGTGTGCCAGAAATATAAATGACATGAAAAACACTTGAAGAGCACATACAAAATTTAAAGTAGCAACATTATTGATTTTTTAAATCTAGTTCTCCAAATTCTTCTGTCATGTTTTATTTTCTTTATAATAAGACCAAGTAAAAGAGAGCAATACCTTTCCCCATATCAGGTTATTTGAACACCAATTAATCCAATAATGCAATTATACTATAAAACTATGCCTTACTCTTACATAAGAAGAGATGCTTATTTAGATCCAACTAAAGCCTTTCCAATATATTCCATTAGTCATTTTAAAGTATAACCTGACTAGAATTTTCTATGAAATTTTAACATCTTAGTCTTACCATACAAAATTAAATTTTCTATGAGCTCTTTTAAGAGTGGGCTTCACTAGATGACTATGTTTCATGGAAACCGCTCCATGGGTGGCTCTGCTGACGGACAGGTTCCCTCTGACGGAAAATAAGATGGGTCCGGGGATGTAACGCGCAGCACAAGAATGCAGTCACCACTATCGTGGTAACCACCTGTGGTGCCAGGTGGCTGTGGAAACACCTTGTAAAGCATACGATTGTCTAACAACTCTGCTCTACACCTGAAGCTAATACAAAACAATACTGAATGTACACTGTAAGTGAAAAAAATTAAAAAGCGAGAAATTCTCTTTTTCACACGTCAGCCACAAAACTGGCCTCACTGCCTTTGGCTGGAAACTAACGATTTACACAGTGTACAATCAACTCTTTGGGAGCCAAGCAGGGGCTGAATCCAGGACTTGCCATCGCGTGCCCCACACAGGTGCCGTAAACGCCACATAATGCTGGGCCCCTCGGGAAGGAGCCCGCACGAGGCAGGAAGCTTCTCCCACAGGAAGGTTTTTGGTTTGACAATGGCCTTTAGCTCTCAGTATTTTTAACTATGCAAACCCTCCTCAGTAAAACTCTCAGAACAGATTCTATAATTACAATTAAAGCTCTGCTCCACAGCAAAATAATTAAGTGCTACTAAATACAACCTCTCTACTTTCCCTTTTAAGTCTTGTTCAGTGTAGAAAGTCCATTTTACAGAAGAACCATAAAAATAAACAAACAGCCCCAACATATCTGCTGCAAGTGTTATCAAACTCCTACTCTAATTCCAGGGTTGTGGGTTAAAGTGTTTCTTATCTATCCTTCTGGGTAGGGCCTCCCTCTATTCCTGCCCTCCCTTGTAATTTCAAACCAATCCGACATGTGCCACAGCCAGCCCTCTGTTACTAATGCCTGGAAATCACCAGTTAGAACAGGTTAAAAGATCTGTGTGGCTTATGCCCTTCATTAAGTTTCTATAAAAACGGCCCACATTGCAGGGATCTCTTTAAGCGTAAACTACAAAAACTTCCAAGGAAAGTGAGGGCAGTCACATTTCACAGCTACACTGAAATTAAGCCTTCAGTGTTCAAAATCCCACAGACGTTACCAATTGGGAAGGAATGTGCCAACCTTAGATGACAGCAGAGCTGAAGGGAACCTCAGGGAGTGTCAAGTTCAACACCTTGTTACACAGATGAGAAAAGACAGGGCAAGAGAGACCTGCTCACGGACATAGCCTAATTAGAGGCAAGCCCCCCAAATAAAACCAGGTTTTCTGATTCATAGTTTAGATCTTTTTTCCATATCACACAGTACTTTTCTTTATTTGAAAAGGAAGATCTAGATTAAAAAACTGATATATACAGAGTTTCTGCAAAACAACAGAAAGATGGCCATGAAACAAACAAAAAAAAGAAGGCCAAAGGTGACATTCTTCAAAGAAATACAAACATCCAAGATATATTTAACTTCAGACTCACAGATGATTTAAATTCATTTATACCATATAACAAATCATGAGATATCTGTTAATCCATGAAAGTGGAAACTTAAAGGGCTAACTCATCCCCAGTGACGTGAGGGACGCGTGCTGCAGGCAGCTCCACACACCGATGACGGCTGTGGTAACCAGCACACCCTTCTTGAAGGCCAAGTGGCAACCACGTAACAAAGCCCTTTCCTATGTTCGAGCCCTTTGAATATTTCACCATTAGAAATCTACATTAAGGAAATAATTTCACAAACGCATGACAAAAACGTTTCCTTTAAAATAAAAACTTGAAGGTGCCATGTGATCTCCATTTCTGTGATTCTGTTCCTGTTCTAGTTGTTTAGTTACTTTGTTTTTGTTTTGTTAGGTTCAGTTGTTGTTGATAGTTGTGGGTTTGTTGTCATTTTAATGTTCATAGTTTTGATCTTCTCTTTCTTAGATAAGTCCCTTTAACATTTCACATAACAAGGGCTTAGTGATGATGAACTCCTTTAACTTGACCTTATCTGAGAAGCACTTTATCTGACCTTCCACTCTAAATGAGAGCTTTGCTGGAGAGAGTAATCTTGGATGTAGGTCCTTGCCTTTCATAACTTGGAATACTCCTCTCCAGCCCCTTCTTGCCTGTAAGATTTCTTTTGAGAAATCAGCTGATAGTCTTATGGAAGGTTATCAGCAGGGAAGGGGAGGGAGGATGATGGGGGAAAAGGTACAGGGAATAAGAAGCATAAATAGTAGGCACAAAATAGACAGGGGGAGGTTAAGAACAGTACAGGAAATGGAAAAGTCAAGGAACTTGTATGTACAACCCATGGACATGAACTAAGGGCGGGGATGCTGGTGGAAGGGGGGTGCAGGGCAGAGAGGAATAAAGGGGAGAAAAATGGGATAACTGTAATAGCATAATCAATAAAATATAGTTTAAAAAATAAAATAAAATTTGGGTAATCATAAAAAAAAAAACTTGAAGGCAATTTCAATGCCCAATGATAGATTTTTAAATATTTTGCAGCCATTAAAATGTTTACACTTATATTTAATGACATGAAAGGATAATTTGTATTATGTTTTTAAGTTTAAAAAATTAGATTAAAGTGTTATAGGATGATCCCATTCTGTAAAATAAGTTTCATGTGTGTAACAGATGTATAGAAAAACTGCCGGGAGGCTAGCTCTAAAAGATCAGATTGGTGGTATTTTGATTTTTGTGTGTTACATTTTTCTGGATTATATAAAAATGAACATATATTTTTGATAAAAGATAAATATATTACCATTTTGAAAATAAAAAAGGTGTAAAAAGCAAAAACAACTTGACTAACACATCTGCCAACACTGACAGCCCAGGAGCGCCTTTAAATATAAAAATGAGAACTCCAAAAACAGACCTACATTTTCCTGATCCATTTTCCATCATAATAAAAAATATCTGAAATGACTTATAATTTCTTTAACTTAACAGAGGAGGAAAATTCCCATGTCCATAGCTTCATATGTGAATGACACTCTTTAAATGTAGAATTATAAGGATAGTAATAATAAAGCTACTAAAATAATCAGTGAAAATGATGTTTTATGCTTGAAAGATACACTTTTCTATCAGCATTAAAAAGGGTTTCTTCATGAAGAAAACAAGAAGAGTTCTGAGGAGAATCAGAATTAGGCTGAATTTTTATTAATTTTTTTAATTCTTTTTTAAGGATTTTATTTATTTATTTTGAGAGAGAGGAAGGGAAGGAGAAAGAGAGGGAGAGAAACATCGATGTGCAAGAGATGCATCAACCAGTTGCCTCTCACACACTGGCAAATGAGGACCTGGCCCACAACCCAGGCACGTGCCTTGACTGAGAATCGAGGCTGAATTTTTAAATACAAGTGTGAGAAGTAAAATCTGCTTAAACAGTCTTCCACTGCTCATGTCCAGGTACCTTTGCCCCTGCAGGAGGGGAGATGCCTCTGAGATCTCCATTAGATGCCACTAAGATGCCGCTAAGGAATAGCATGTGGACTGCAAAAAGGGATAAAAAGCTTGCTATTGTTTGTTTGATATAATCACATTTACTATTATGACTTTTTCTTCTCGTTTGTTGACATAAATTTGTTGAGATAAATGGAGTGGAAGGGAGATACATCTTTTAAGACTTAGCTGCAGGCCCTGGCCAGAAGCTCTGTTGATTAGAGCATCATCCCAATTTGCCAAGGTGGCAGGTTTGATTCCCAGTCAGGCACATACGAGAAATCAACAAGTGAATGCATGGAGAAGGGGAACAGCAAATCGATGTTTCTCTCTCTCCCTTCCTTTCTTTCTAAAAATCAGTAAATACTTTTAAAAAAAACTTAAAAAATAAAGACTTAGCTGCACATAATTCTAAACTAGATTCAGGACAAAACAACTCCACTTAATCTTCTGCTAAAAAAAATCATAATTTTTGATAACCAAATAATGACAATAACTCTCTAAATTAGCATGCCATCTTCTGCCATTTAAAATAAAATAAGGGCTTTTTTTTTTCCTTTACGTTTTTTAACCCTCTGCAAGGTTTAGGTTGTTTCAGAGGATTTTTAAGTATTTCTTTTCAGACACATGGACAAAACCAAAGGGGGGTAGGATCAAGGGTGGGAAGTGGGGAGGGCTGGGATGGAGGGGAGTCGTGGGGGGAAAATGGAGACAACTGTACTTGAACAACAATAAAAAACATGAAAAAAAATAGGGGGATATTAAGAATAGTACAGGAAATGGAGAAGCCAAAAATGTGTATGTATCAGCCATGGACATGAACTAAGGCAGGGGGGAATGCTGCAGGGTGGGGGGATGGAGGGTGGAGGGGGATAAATGGGAGGGAAAAAATGGGACTACTCTAATAACATAATCAATAAAATATACTTTAAAAAATATTTCTTTTCAGCCAGTTACACACTCTCAAACATGTTCTTCTTGCACTCGGTAAATCTGGTCCTTTCTTCTTCCTCTTTTCTTTTGCTTATGAATTGTTTATTGACTTATAAGTTGCTTCTGAATTTTTTTTCTGTATTATCAGCTCCAGAATGACACCACTGGCTCTCTGTCTGCTTGGCCCAGGGACTGAAGAGTAAACATATTACTAACTGATGATACCTCACAGTAACCTAGTAGTGCCTGGTTTTAAAATTTAGAGATGATTTTTTAAGTAAACGCATGGAGGCTAGAAAACAAGTTCAGTTCATAGCCAGTAATAAAAAGTAATGGGAAACTAAAGTCAGAACACAGAGTGCTTGAAGAACCTTTCTTAAATACAGTGCGGTAAATACCAGAACCTCTCGGGTCACTGGCTGACATGTAATGTGGGACTGTCTTCTACTTCACGTAAAAGAACAGTTAGTTGCTGAAGACCAGAAGCTCCCTAAAATGGTTCTTTCTGATGATGAGGATCCCAATGTTAATTTTACACAAAAGTCCAAGTATATAACTCAACTTTAACTTTCATCACCCATACTGACCAACCTCAGGTACAGCAAAGAAACTGTTATTTCCAGTTCCATCCACTACTTCTTTCAGAATCTCCTCTCTTGTCCACCAAGTCCCTGAGCATCTCTCTCACTCTGCCCTCTGCTAGCTGACACACAGAAAGACCTGGATAAATGCATGCACACTGAGATAGTTACGTAAGTATATAATAATCACACCAGATGTCCTCCCTTACTTCTCACAACAACCCTGCAAGGTCCACCTTCATCCTGCTTTTACAAAGGACTAAAATGAGACCACTGAAGAGTTAAGTAACTTGCCTCGTTCATCTTATGATCATAAATGCTAGTAGGGTAGACTTTCACTAAACCCTCTTCAACTTTAAATTCACCACCCTTTTTACAACTTCACGCTGCATCTCATGGAATTAATATGTGACTTCTGTCAGATGGCAGCGTACTTTAACAGAGGACTCTCTGGGCTCCGTGAAATGAGTCTCCACACGACGAAGTTTCAGGCAGTAACAAAAGACTATAGTAAGACTTTTTCTTTTTAATATAGGAACCTTGCTGGTGACCTCTAAACCACACAGCTCTCCTCCCTTCAGACCGCCTGCACACGCCAGGTCACAGTGTCACGTCTGCCTTGCCCTGCATGCATGCATGTCTGATGCACTTTTTCAACTTTTCTGGTTTCAGAAATTTTTGCTCCAGATGAGTTCTTAAAGTCTAAGAATAAAGAAATTCTCACTCAAAAACTGGATTAATTTTCCTAACCATGATACTTTTTTAGATAATAACCTCTCATGCAGCCTTTAATAATGAGTGAAAGAAGCCGTGGAGGACTGACACACGTGTGTGTTTAAGAGTGCGCTCTAGTGTGAATGGCTATTTCAGGAGGATACTCATGAAACAATATTGGCAACCTGTTATCTAGGATGCTTTCAGTTCTGCAAGGTGCTTGGCCTATGTTTTTATTTTCTAATTAGTATACAATTATAAAACTTTAAATCATCAACATACAAATTATTCTGTTAGAAGACCTGTTTTTGTTGTCCATGTTTCTGTTTCTGCTGAAGTATGACTTGTATTCGTATCACTGAGATAACTTATTGTTATATCCTAGTTCATTCATAAGATGTCTTGTAAGAAAAGCTGACTTATCATTCACTGTATGTGAAGAACAGGTGTACTATGAAATGAAAGCCTTTATTCAACTTAGAATCTTAACGTTCCTGATTTTACACTCTTGTTGCTGAGTTGCAGAAGAAGCCACAACAGGAAAGAAGGAAGACTCCTTACCCTTAACGTCTCCAGTTCAAAGAATTGTTGGCTAAAGTAACACAGTCATTATTCAGCTATTGAATTTGAAAGCCTCAAGAGTTTCAATGATAAAAATATTTTTCAAAAAATAAACCCAAACAACATAATAAATTTTCACATAAAATTACAGTTTCAATTTAGTTTTTTAAAAAAGTCAGTGGAACCAATCCCCCGGGAAACCACTCCTTCTGTTTGCTTCTGTCCTGGTAGACAGGCTCCACCTTCCCTTGGTATGACAATCCAGGATCTCTCCTCATATGTCAAATGTCCATTTCAGCCTCCTCTGCCTTGTCAAACATGAAAAATTCTACATAGAGGAGTATTTCCTACATTATTTCCTAACTGCCTATAGAGACATGGATTTGTGACTTATCTCATTTACAAAGTAGTGGATTTGCAACCTAATTCCAGGGTCTGGAACAGTGAATGGCACATGGTAGAAGCTCACACATCACTGTCGAACAAGTGCATGAACTGATTAATTCTGTCTGCCCAGCACCTTCACATTAGTCTTTCTCCCTTCTCCTTTTGCACTTTCAATACCTCAGATGCATGAAAAGTGTGAGGCTTCCTTGCAAATCTAACTAACAAGCTCTCTGAAGAATGGAACACATACACATACATCAGCTAGATATATGCATTTGACAACTAATTTTTTCTTTCAATATAAATGCTACAGCTTTCCCATTGTCTATTATAAAGACGCAGATGTCACAGACAAGTCTTTTGTCTAAAGACAGTCAAAGAAATTTTGCAGCAAGGCTGTAATTACACAGAAATTTTAGATTGGCCACTTTCTACAGAGCCATGATCCACATCCTCGTCCCCATAATCCCAAGGTGGGCACCTTACAGACCCCGTGGAAAAGGGCAGTCATCCAAACAGGCCCAGTTATGGTCACCTAGTTATGGAATTTTCCTAGGGACAATAGGCAAAGCCCTTGCACCTGTTTTTGAGAGTGTGCTCGATGAATAACACATCTATGCTGTGTTCACTACACCTAGATGTGAAGGTAATAAGGCCATATACTTGCTAGAAAATCAAAACAATTACTACTATTTGGAATGTAGTGACATGTGCCCAAAGTGTTCAACATGACGAGTGAACATTCACTACACAACACTAATTCCAAAAGATGCCAAAGCTGCCCTGCACCGTTAGGTTCACTGAGTCGCAGGGGGTTGTACAAATGCTACCAGAAGCTGCCGTGACCTGACTCAGTCACTAACTCATAAGTTAGTGCTTCTTGCCTCACACGGCTTTTCCCTACATGCAGTTCAAGGAGCTTGACTTCCACCTCCAAATCAGTCCCCTCCTAGGAACTACACTATTTTCCTTCCTACAGAGGATTTAAACCCTGTTTTACAGATGAAAAAACTGAGGCCCAGAGAAGCTCAGTTCTGTCTAAGTTCAAAGAGTTCTAGAAATCTAGTGTCCAGAAATCCAGTCCAATACAACCAAGGATTGGGTGGAGGCTCCATTCAAAATATTAATCCTATGCTAATAAGCGAAAGAAATAAATGCAAATCTGTATATACACAATATAATCCCAATATTAATTTTTATAAGATAACATAAAAAGTGAAAAGCGTACGACAGACCATTGAGAAACAAAACTGTACAAAAATATGCCAAAATGTTAACAATGACTCTGAGCAGATATAGTTGCAATGATTGGCTTTTTAAATTTTCTTCTTAACATTTGTCTGTATTTTCCAAATTTTCTGCAATAAACCTTACTAGTTTTATATCATAAAAAAGAAAGAATGTTCCAGAATATTCAACTCTGCTTACACTAGAAGTCATCTGCATTGATGGAGACTCACAAATAGGTAGAAAAAGCTGAAAAAATGATCGGTACTTAAAACAACATACTTACCCACCAGCTGTGGGAGAGAAGAAGCCTCCCTGTCAAGCATGATGGATCCTTTCTCCATGCACGTCCTCAGTTCAAACAAGCTGTGAAGGGATAGCGTGGCCACGTGGGGCTTGCTCCATCTCTCCCCGCCCTGTTCCACTTTCTCTTCGAACTTAATCCACCTGGGAACAAGAGGTTAGTGAATGGCAATTAAAAGTGTCCGGCTACCTTGGGAAGAGCAACATCAGCCCCTCCATTTCCACCCCCAATGGCACTACCAACATGTCTCCTTTCCTGGAGTCTTAAAAGCTTATTATATCATTAATTGTTTTACTTTTATAAATACACCAAACAGAGTCTGCACCCTTCCCTACTGTTAGCAAGAAAACCAAAAGGAACCAAAGTATTCCTGGTTTTGTATCTAGCAGTAACCATGGAATCCTTAAGGATAACTAAATTTTTAAAACAAGGTAGAATAAAATATGCCTTATGAAATTTTCCACTTAGGTAGAGCCTACAATGTGTAAAAAATACCCACTAGTGTGAGAATTCTGTTGCAACTTCACAAGGCAAGTTTACATAAGGTGAAATATCAGTTATGGACCAATATTTATCTTTTTTAAGATTTTCATTTATTTATTTTTAGAGAGAGGGGAAGGGAGGGAGAAAGAGAGGAAGAGAAACATTGATGTGAGAAATATCGATTGGCTGCATCTCACCCACGCCCAACCATGAACCTGACCCGCAACCCAGGCCCATGCCCTCATGGGATGATGCTCAACCCTCTGAACCACAGCAGCCAGGGCACTATTTATCTTAAATATTTGAAAAACACGGTGTTTGAAATGGTCAGATGCATATAAAATTCCCTTTTAATGCCTAAAGTCAGTGAGCATGTGTTGCTATGTCTTACTTTAATATATTACATATTTCTCGGCTGACCCATGTTCCCTCCTTAAAATCTGGCTCCACACATGCTCAAAAATACACAAGCTCAATGAACACATCTTCTGATTATAACAGATATACTAACCTTAGCAGTGGAGCTAACAACCCTCTTGCATAGCTTTTTTCTAAGACTCCTGGACACTGTAATAGCTTAACAATCTATATGTCGACAAAAATGTTTAATGGAAATGACAGCAAAACACAGTTGACAGTTTTTATGTCCCACATACCACACATATAGACTCTTCTTACACTGATAAAAAAAAAAAGCATTATCATTTCACTACTATCATGACCCAAAGAAAAATGCCCTTTTTATATCACTTCAAACATTCTGAAAGATATTGAAAAAGATAAACAGAGGGATTTAAAAAATTGTTTTTCTACATTCTTCACCCAAAGGTTTAATGATTGAAAAATGTTTCCCTAGAAAAGCTAAATGCTCACCTAGCTCACTAAAGCTAGAGAACAAAGGGCAGAGATCAGAGGAAGCTCTACATAAGATATTTATAGACCGCTCACCATCCCCAGAGGAGAGAGAAAAAACACATTAGCAGAACCAGGAGTGAAAAAAGATCAAGAGATCAACCACAGAGTCAACAAAAATTAGAATTTTAATCAAGCCCAACACTCAAGTGACTCAGAAGCATTTTAGCCCTATTCCAAGAGCCCACTCCTTTACCCGTCTCAGGAAGCCTCTCCCAGCCAAGAAACTCCCCATGTCAATGGCAACCTCACTCCCAACCTCACCCTCCACTCTAAGACTCTCCTCATTTCCACTGCATCCCAAAAATGTAGGCAGTGGAGATTTTTACAGGTTTTCCTCACAAGTTAAAAAGCCAACATCACCACCAAAGTTTTAAATGTTCAGAACCGGACCTTATTTATTTCTACAAAGTGGTTGCAAAACACTCCAAGAAAGAATCAAAGACCCTTAATATTCTTGTGTGTGTGTAAATTAGTCCTTCACTTTGGCTGGTATTAGAACCACAGAAATAGAAATGAGAGAAAAATGACAATTTTAGATCACACTCACTGAATTCTATGCATTTGTTGAAATGATAAAAGGTTTGGGGTTACTTTGAGTCATCATTTTATAAAGTATATTACATTAGATGACTTTCGGTATATTTTTCTTTCTCCCTTTTGTTTTTAATTCTCACCAGAGAACATGCATATTGATTTTAGAGAGAGGAGAAGGGAGGGAGAAAGAGAGGAAAAAAAACATCAGTATGAGAGAAAAACATGGATTGGTTGCTTTTTGTACATGCCCCAACCAGGGACAGAGATCACAACCTAGGCATGTATTTTGACCAGCAATCAAACCCGCAACCCTTTAGTTTGTGGGATGATACCCAACCAACCTGCCAGAGCAACTTTAGCTACATTATCTTTTCATGCTTGCTCACAGAATATCCAACCATGTTTGTTGATAATTACTATGTGAATCACATTTACATTTGATGTTATAATTTATTGCTGAAAATAAGACTCTAGTAGATAGAAGATTCCATAGTACATAAAACCAAGACAGAGTTATATATAATTATGTCATCTATACAGAGTGTACTTACTCCTTGTTTTTATTCTAAGAATATTCTTATTAGTTGAGGAATAAACTCTTTGGTCCTAGAACTTAAGTCCAAGATGAATGACAACAGCCAGCTAGAAACTCAGTAAAGGGGAGTGTTTTATGTGGCCTTCACTTCCCACTTATCTTTCTTCCTAAGTTAGTCCCCTTTTTATCAGCTGCCATAAATCTATATTGCCAAACCATTTCTTAAAAGAAAACTAAGCCTAACGTACATTTAACATATGACAATGGCTCTTTTTTACTATCGTTCGCAACTATCCAAACAGTATGTTTAATTTTTAAAAAAAAAGGTAAAGGGCAAAACTACTAGATTCTTTTGTGATTGATCTTTTATTTCATTCCTGTCCATAGTATATATTGTAGGCAACTGGATTGGACTTCAATACATCTTTGAACAAGTTTTAAAAGTATATTTAGAAATCATAAATCTTAACTAGCTTGGATTTATGAAATAGCATTACTCACCCTCCTGGAATACACCAGCTCTTTAAGTCTGGATTTAACAATAAAGGAATGAAATGTAGTCTCAAAACTAGCCAATTCCCAGGGGATGAGTATTATCTCACAGTTCAGTTTAGCATCTATTTCACTTTGAATTCAGTAAATATTGAATGTTGTGATGATGTCATATCATAGCACAGCTAACAGCTTAAGAGAAACCGGAATAATGGCTATTCTATTTCTTTGAAATGTATTGCTCTAATTGTTCAAATAACTGATCGTTCAAAGTATTTCTAACATAAGCTTTCAGGCATAAAGTAAGAGTTTGCCTATTTAAACAGATTATTTGCAGGCAGTTTTATTCCAGAAACTAGATATTCTATGTCTATCCTCCTCACATATCAAGGACAAATTCTGAAAAAGAAACTAAACTATTCAACTCAAATAGGACCCATTAAAGAAAAGGCTAAGGCCTGGGTACCAAAGTTCAGCCTTTCTGAGTGCCAGTGAATTTGTAAAGGTGCTTCAGAACCATGTAATTACCTTTGTAAAAAAACAACTGATGTGCTTATTGTAAAATGTACAAAAAGCCACTATGCACCCTTCATAATAACTATGAATAACTGTATATTTGCAATAAGTTTATTTTCCTTCTGCTTGGTACTTGACATGTTATAGGAAATTTAATTTCAGAAGTTGGCTTTTTAATTGCTTGCCATTACAAAACTGTTGTAACCTTGGAAGAGGGGTTTATTAGGTGAAGTGCACTTACTCCTAGGTCTTAGAGGAATAATGACGAAGTACACCGCAGAGTAATACACTTTGAGTGACTGCCAAACAACAGTATTTCAACTCATTTCTTGAAGAAACGGAAAACCCAAGGGAATCACTGAATTTTGCAATTTTCCAATCAGATGATTAAATATAATTCATAAAAGACAAGCCCTCTAACTTAAAACATGACAACTTTACTGTGGAAAATAGATGTGACCTTGGCCCTAGATTATAATCCAACTTCATAAAACTATTAAAATGATAATAAAATTTCTTGCTAACTAGTAATTACTTCATCACACATGAAAGAAGCCAGTGCTAGCATGTATCTGGGATAAATGATATTTTTAAGGAAATTCTTAAATTTCTAGGTCAACTGTGAAAGTTATTGCAAAAATTATATGTACACTGCTATAAAAGTTATATGTATGTGTAAAAGTTATCTAAAGTTATACGTATGCATACTTATGTAAAATTGTATGTATGTTATAATTACATAAATGATTAAATTTCTTTTCCCTCAGCCTTTTTCTTACAGAAAAAATAAACTTGATCAGAAATGAAAGTTTCCTCGGAGAAAGAAGTCAGCGTAGATGGGGAAAGGAGCGGCTCCTCTCCAGACGCCCCGGAGAAGTGCTCATGTCTGTTTCAATGGCCAGGCCTGACCGCGGGCACTGCAAAGGGATGTCAGTCCGTCTGCAGGGCGACCTGGAACGAAGGGGCGGTCCTTTGCGCTGTCCCACCAGAAGTAAAACATCAATCCCCCTTTCCTCTCTTGGCTGTTGCATTTGTTGAAACCAGCAAATTTTTACCCAGGTGTGGCAGTAAAATCTGAATCACTCTGTGGGAATGATCTTTAACATGTTTTCTTACAACAGTTCACCACTGACAAATGTGCCCATTTGAACAGTCGCTAAAATAAAAGTGAAAGCCAATAACCACCTTTGCAGAGATATCACTGACCCAAAGAAATAAAGAGTTTGCGGATAATGGTGGCCATTCTTCCTGGCTTGGGGCCATCACCCAACCTGGACCATGACTTATTCTTTTACCAGTTTCCTCCGTAAATCCATTAGCTAATACCTAGTCACCTAGAAATTCTTAATCAGAAACATAGGCTTCTTCCCTAATACCAACTATTCCACTATAATTACTGCTACATTACTGAGTATCAGTATTTTAATGACCTAACACTTAGGAGTACTCTTTAAAACAGAGTGACCTCTGCATTCCACTAACCACATACCCATCTGAGGTCTGATCATTTTACCTTGGCAGTCTTAAACTTGTGCTCTGTTGGAAGAGCCAGTGAAAATTCGAAGTTCTAACTTTTATGAAAGGGAAAAGCAGGGGAAAGATGTGAGAAAAGAAGGTGGTAGAGTTGGCTGCACCTCAAACTATATAAATAAAAGCTTTCCTTGTTTACACTTTTACATGACTACTGTGATTTCTAAAATGTTAATGGGGATATTCTTCCTACTACTGAAATCATTCTCCTTCCTTTCTGAGGCACAGCACTAACTTGAATTTCCTTAAGTAGGACAAAAACTACAGTAATGCTGAGACTCGATGTAGGATCTTCTCGGTGGTATCAATCATTAGTCAACTAAAAAGTATAGAACATTAAAAGGGAGAGTATTAAAATGGGCAGGGAGTGCAAACAGTAGAAACCACATTAAGCTGAAGAAGTCTGGTAGGTTAGTTCTCTATGGAATAAAATAGTCTATCAATCAAGTTATTAACAAAAAAGCAAAAATTCTCAATTTTATAAAACTGCAGCATGAGGCCAGAAAAATACCCATGATGCAATTTTATATATAAAATGAATTCTTTCTAAGAACTATATTTTTATTAGTATGGTAGGTTTGAGAGCTTTTCATGGGGAAAAATATCCTTATCATGTCTGGAAACTGGACATCATAAATAACAGTCAGAAATCACTGCAAACATATTCTGAAACAGAGTATGTTGAAGGAAGTAAAAATTACTGACAATCTAAATCATTTCTGGAGACACAATCACCTCCAAACCTCCCAAAAGGATTTAGGTAAAGCAGTAAACTAAGAATCAAGGCTCTACTTCTCCATTCATTCTACTGGTACAAATTTCTTGATTGCAGACTGTGTGCCAGGCAGCTGCAGGCATGAGCAGTGGTTAACAAAACGGCCAACAATCTCTGCCCTCATGGAGCTTCGACTTCATTGGGAAGACAGAACACCAAGATATGTAATATGCTAAATGCTGAGAAGTACTAAACAAACATTATGGAGGATGGGGGATAAAGAGTTTTGAGGGAAGGCTTCATTGTAGAAAGGGCAGTCACTGAGACGGCAATATTAAAGGGGACGAGAAAATGGCAACAGGGACAGAAAGTGCAAAACCCCTGACGCGGGAGCACGACTGGCCAGTGAGGCTCAGGCAGAGTGATGAAGAGGGACAGAAGTGGCAGATGAGGTCACAGAGACCATGGTGGACAGTATATGAGGAAGTAAGGACAGGTGTAGGGAGGTAGTAGACTGATAAAGAAGCACTTGCAGTAATCTAGGTGAGAGAGAGTAGTGACTTGGACCAGGTTATGGCAGTATGAAATGTGAGATATGGTGAGATTCTGAATATCTGAATATTTTTGAGGGTAAATAGACAGGATTTGCCAAAGGATCAAGTAAGGGGTGCAGAGAGAGACAGGAGTCAAGGAAGACTACAATGGTTCTGGCTTGAGCAATCCAGAATATGGCTGTTCATTGTAGTGGGGAACTCTGTGGGAGGGGCTTATCTGAAGTAGATGTATTATGCTCAGTGAAATAAGCCAGGCAGTGAAAGACAAATACCATATGATCTCACCTGTAAGTGGAACCTAATCAACAAACAAACAAGCAAACAAAATATGACCAGAGACACTGAAATTAAGAACAAACTGACAGTAACCAGAGGGGAGGTAGGAGGGATAATGAGGGGGAAGGGGTTTCAGGAACATGTATAAGGGACACATGGACAAAACCAGAGTAGGGTAGAATCGAGGGTGGGAGGTGGGGATGGCTGGGTGGGGGGAGTGGTGGGGACAGATGTACTTGAACAACAATTTAAAAATTTTTTTTAAAAAGATCAGTTTTAGACATGTTATTTTGAGATGCTTATTAGTTAGGCAATTAGTTGTTTTCAATCAAATAAGGCAAGAAGTCTGGCCTAGAGACCTAAAAGTAGATGGCATCAGCATATCGAAGAATTAGTTCGGAACATCAAGCATAGGTCCCCTTTTGGGCTTTCTCAATGATGTGTTGGGTACCTTGGGTCTGTAGTCTAGCGGTCTATCAATCCGAAGTGGATTATCACAGAACTCCAACTTTGGTCAAGTAGTACTTTTAAGAAAGTATTATATATAGAACATTTGTTTCTAAACCAATCCACTTTCAACTAATCACACTCAACAAATATTACTGACCACCTATTATGTATCAGGCACTGCGAGGCACTCAGGTCACGGTAGTGAAAGACAGACAAGGCAGTCCCTGCCTTCAGATGAATTGGTGTAACGAGGGAGACAAATTCAAAACAGTAACATTACCTATATGATTGATTGATTAATTAATAGCCATGGTAGCAAGTCCTATACAGGAGAAAGTATAAAGAGCAGACTATGTGTAAGTACATTTCTACGTGGAGAAGTGTGGTTTCTCAGGGACCGGAGCCATTGCCAACATGACATGTATGCTTCCAAAGAAATACGGCCCTTAAGGACAGCGAAGTATTCAAGACCGCCTTAATCTTTAACAGCCTTAAAGGAAAATATCCATCTCTCTCAGTGTTTATTACCTATGCAGTGAACTGTTATGATCTTTCCACAGTCTGGGACCAGGGATCATATAAAATAAAGTGTAGTCTTCACTTGACTGAAAGAAAAACTGAATGCTACACCTGAATTCTAATCTATATAGGCACTTGCACAGAATTTTAAGATAAAAATAAGAGTCAAGGTAGGTCTTCTGCTCCCAGCTAGTCAGAAGCATACTTACAAATAGTGCACACCAGTATACACACAGGGGTGGAATTTTAGAGCTGTAAAATATGCATGATGTCAGAGAGGATGCAACCCAACACGACCCTCATTTGATAGACCCAAAAACTCGAACTCAGGGAGACTAAATGACCATATGACTTGTCCAAAGTGAAACAGCTAGTTAGTAGCAAAGCCAAAACTAGACCAAAATCTTCCCAACTGTACCATGGCAACTCTCTCTCTTTTTCTGTTAGAAAGAGAAAAGAAAGAATGAAGCGGAGGTGGTAATAAAAGTTTTCAATTCAAAAGCCTTCTTTTGCAGGATGTTTTATGAGAGGAAAGTATACTTTATGGAGGACTTCAAACACCCAGGTGATTGGTACTGGGAGACGGAATAAAAGACAATGACTACATCATGGAAAGAGGCCCTGGAAGAGTAAATAACAAAAATACTTATTTCTGTATTCCCAGTGCCTGGAACAGTACCTGACATATATATACCATGCATTCAAAATACACTGGTTTAATTTAATTGATTTGAATTAAATTACAGACTATAAAAGGCATATCTTAACATCATTCTGTTTATGAAAGTGAAATACGTTGAATCTCCATGTAATGACAATGAGAGACGAATAACTGCATTATACCAAAGTCTTCGTCTTACATGAAAGGTAAGGAGAGAATCTCAAAAGCAGCAAGAGGAAAGGAGACAGTTACCTACAAAGGAGTGCCCATTAGACTATCAGCTTATTTCTCAAAAGAAACCTTACAGGCGAGGAGGGGCTGGCAAAAAGTACTCAAGGTCCTGAAAGGCAAGGATCTACATCCAAGATTACTCTCTCCAGCAAAGCTCTCATTTAGAATGGAAGGGCACATAAAGTGCTTCCCAGTTAAGGTCAAGTTAAAGGAGTTCATCATCACCCAGCCCTTATTATAGGAAATGTTAAAGGGACTTATCTAATAAAAAGAAGATCAAACATATGAACAGTAAAATGACAACAAACTCACAGCTATTAGCAACTGAACCTAAAACCAAAAACAAACTAAGCAACAACTACAACAGGAATAGACTCACAGAAATGGAGATCACATGGAGGGTTATCAGTGGGGGAGTGGGAGGGGAAGAGAGGGGGAAAAGGTACAGAGAATAAGTAGCATAAATGGTAGATAGAAAACAGACAGGGGAGGTTAAAACACTATAGGAAATGGAGAAGCCAAAGAACTTATACGTACGATCCATGGACAGGAACTAAAGCGGGGAATGCAGGTGGGAGGGGGTGTGCAGGGAGGAAGGGAATAAGGATGGAAAATGGGATAACTGTGATAGCATAATCAATAAAAAATCAAAAATAATAAAATAAAATAATCAAAAATAAAATTTTTTTTTAAATCTTCAGCTTACATAATTGTTATAGGGCATCAAAGATTTAGTGTGGAGTATGTAACTAAATCTATATATGGAAAGAAAAAAGGTGTTATTGTGAAAACAATGAAACCTTAGGTATTTGTGTTGTACTTAACAATTTATAAAAAGTATCCATATATACATACATACATATGATGTATTTAAACATATATTGTATGTTATATTTACATATATTACATATTTTATAAAGCATACATATATGTAGTAGGCATTATTTTCCACTCTATTGATAATTAAATCAAAGTTCTGAGAAACTAAGTGTTTTGCAGCAAGAGGTAATAGTCTCAAATTGAACTCGGGTCTCTAAACTCCAAATTCAGATGAACCTTCTGCATACTTTCACTACATATTTAAAAGTTGACAAGTTTCTACTTGGAATAATACCAAGTTTGTGGGCACCAGATACTGTCTTTGCAACCTCCCTCCTAGCAGGGAATGGATAATAAATCAAACATAATCTCACAAGATACTCTGACATGGGGAGACTGTGGACACATATCTCTAGGTTATCATGTTGGAGTACCTGAGTTTACCTCCAAAATATTTCACCACTAAGCAGTATATGGATGGAGATTTACTCCTAATTCCTTATAAAGGTTAAAATTATAACAACGCAAATCACTGAAACAATGTTCCAGCAGTGAAATAAAGGGTGTCCTGCATCCATGTCAATGGGAAAGAGAAGAAAAAGAATCGTGTTATTCCTTAACCCAACCAACATCACGCTCACCAGTTATTCAGAGAGCTAAGATCAGAGAAAGGTGCGCACTCACAGACTCTGCTGTCTTGCCCACCCTTGTTCCCCCAGGCCAGTACTGCACACATCAACCACTCCTCACCTCGCTGTCTCCTTCCACTCCATCTCCTGCCCATCCACAGCCAGCAGCTCATCCAGTTCGGTGAAGAGCTGAGGAGGGGCTGGGCTGTCATCCTCCTCGCCCAAGATGAATCGGATGCGTTCTGCGGCCGGAGAGACTGCAGAAGTGAAAATACTGCGGTTAAACACTGGCTGCACAACCCTGAGGAAAGTGGAGCTCCAAGCTCTTCCTCTGTCCCCAAAGCTGTTGGGTTTCCCTTCCACACTTTCAGTGGACATCTTCCTTGCTTATCCCCAGCCGAAAGACAAAGAGAAATCAAAGCCTGTCTCTATTCACTTGGTTCTAAACTGTATCTCAGCTCTCTGCTACTGTCCAGAAGGACAGCACTCCATTTCTTTGTGGTGTGTGACCAGGAACTTTTAACCCTCAGATGAGCTGAGGTACAACCTCATGACCTTCCCTCCTTCCCCACTTATGACCCATCCAAAACTATTAGACAGAAACCAGCTTGATCCAATCATTTTTTCTACAACAGTGGGAGGGGGCAACAGAGCACCCCAGTCCTGCGTTTCTCCCAGGTGCCCGCCTCCTACCCACCCTCCCTCTGTCCAATGTCTAATGCCCATACCCTCGAAGGCTCCTCACTGCTCATAACTGGCTAACTGCAAAGCTGATGGATGAATATTTAACAAGATGGGGCCTCTTCTTTACATAATGGCAGTACCCGAAAATGTTTAGTCACACTTCAATGCATTTGAAAAACAAGCCCAAGTAAAATATTGTACATCTGAGAGGGGGAAAAATTCCAACACGCTCAAGCACATAATTAAACACTCTACTAGCTCCTTTTGACCCCATCTTCTGAAAAAAATAATGTAATGGAAAATTAGCTAGCATGTCCGCCAAGTCATAGATCATTTTTCTCTTCTTCTTCTTTTTTTTTAAAGAATAGCATTTAGAAACTGATGGTCACCCTGACCAGTGTGGCTCGGTCTGTTGGGCACTGTCCCACACAGCAAAAGCTTACCAGTCCGATTCCCTGTCAGGGCACACGTCTGGGTTGCAGGCTGGTCCCCAGTTGGGGCTCATGTGAGAGACACCTAATCAATGTTTCTCTCCCACATCACTGTTTCTCTCCCTCTTTTTCTCCTTCCCTTCCCCTCTCTCTAAAAATAAATACACAAAATCTTAAAAAGTTAAAACTAAAAAGAAACTGATGATCATGATATAAAACTAAAGCCTGCAGATACTTTTGTAATCCCTAGCTAAAACTAAGAATGCTATATACATATGAATGCAGCTCAAGCACAAAGACATATATACATATGTGTGTGTGCACATACATACACATAAATACATAGGAATATATGTACTCAAGCAACCTAAAAAAAAGAAGAAAATCCCTACCACCTGAAAACTATTAATATAGGACAAGAATAAAACTCCATGGATCAAAATATATTTACTACAAATAAACCCATAAAAATATTCAACCTAACTAGTAATCAAAATTAATCATTAAAATAAATTACATGCTTTACCTATTAAAATGGCAAAAATTAAAAAGAATGATAATGTCTAACTAATGTCAGCAATGGTTTAGGAAATGTATGTCACTGATAGAAGCCTAATAGAAAACATCTCTCTCTGAAGGGAAATTTGGAAGGATATGGAAATGTTTTAAAAGTATATGTGCCCAGTGAGCCAGTAATTCTACAAAGTAATCTGATGAAGTAATTTCACTATAAAGACATTCATTTTGAATAAATAATAGTCATTATTGCAAAGGCTTAGCTACAGGGGCGCCCACTACAGCACTGTTCATAACTGAGAACAATAAAAAAAGTCAAAATGTCCAGAAAAAGGAGGACTGGTTAAATAAACAATAAAATACCACGTAGTCATAAAACATGAAGTCGAGATTATTATTTTTGATGTATATATCACATAATTTTAAATAAACAAATAAAATTGCAAATTCATATACACAAAGTGATTCAGTTTTAGAAAAGAGAAATACACATATACACATAAAATGGCCTGGAATTGAGGGGACCCTTACTTTGCATGGTTCCAATGTGTGTAAATTTCAATTTCCACAGTTTAGTTAAATAATACTAGTCCCCTAACAACACAGTAAAAATTTTAGTTAGCATTTAGTTTACTTTGTGAGTAATTGCGTGAAGTACAAAGTACAAACTTCACTGCTACCTCTTCAGCATCTTTCAAAGTCTGACAGTGATTGGTTACCACACATTTGTTATCCAGTTCATGTACAAACATCAAAGTGTGTGGTTGCATTGCCTTCTTGCCTCTCAATGATAAATTCATACAACATGGATACTCAAAAGAGGAAGTTAGCCAGCAAAGATGAAAGTACGGCACAGAAACAAAACGTGATGACACTGGTAGTGAAATCTGTAGTCACATGTGAATGGAGTTATAGAAGACCCAGCTGACCGTGGAAACGTAGACAGTGCTGCCCTTGGGCATTTGAGAGACTCTAGATAGACAGTGGGGGAACTCGGTGAAGGCGTCCTGGTCAACATAAACAAGGAAAGTGGTTGTTAGAAAATAATGACAATGTCCCAGAGGGAGGAGGCGATGTTGGCAAAAAAAAAAAAACCTTCACCTTAAAGGAACTCAGAGACATTGCTTGACGTGGAAAGCACAAAGGATAAAATGTTAGAAGCTGATCCAAATTAGAGAGGCATATGACAATTCGGGCGCAGAAAAGATACACATTCCATTTCATTCATTGAAGAATAGCAAGGAAGCAAGCACTATTCAAACTACTTCTGAGGAGGTTTTACAAAGGCATCAACCACTTTAATCTTAATGTTTCTAATGTTTTTTAAAAAATTGCATGCATTAAATAAACATTAGTTTTACTACCTTTTTTATTTCCCTATGCCATTCTAGCCAACAGCAAGAGCTTAATAATTCAGTAAAAAATTTTAAAAGTCAAAGAACAATAGTAACTTTTCTCATTGATTATTAGGTTTTGCATAACTTCAGCTTACATAGTCATTTTTATGGTCCTTGAAAAGCAAGAACTGCCTATCTAGATATCTTTCAAATGTTTATTTTTAGGGCTTTCATTTTCTTCCTTTCATTTTTCTATGAGTTCTGAAGTGGGCACAACCCATTCATGTATTCACTCAGCAATAGTTACTGAGGACTCTCTGTGCTCTAGTAAGCTTTGGTTCAGGCTCTGAAGACAAAGTGAAGAACTAGGCAAAAAGATCCCGGTTATCAAGTTTATAGGAGGGAAAACAAGCATTAATTAATTAATCAATTAATTAAATTGAACCGCAAACAAACAAATCTATGAACTGTGTTTGCAAAACATTAAAACAAGGTAATTGAATACATAGTATTCCAGGACACAATATGTTTTACTTCTGTAATTAGAGAAAGAAATGGCTTTGAAATTTCTCAATATCTCCGGGATAAAAATATCTAAAGTAAAGTTCCAGGGCTTTGTGCAAATGCATTTGCAGTGCCTTTCCAGTCAAGAAATGGGACATGTGATTATCTTAGAGGATCAGGGACAGCATTAAAAAATTAAGGGGAGAATTAAAAATGACAGTCAGAATTTGGAATCTATACAAATACTTCTGAAGAGTATAGTGGAGCTATTGATCACAATGGTTCTGAAACTGACAATCACCAATTTGACTGACTTTTCATCAACATTCAACACCAAAGATCCCTTAGGTAGAACTAGCTTTTGAAAGGGAGAGTCTTGTCCATTTCTGAAAGATGTGACATGGGTCTGTCCCCACCTCTAACAGAGAAGAATAAATGTTTCTCCTGCTTAAATAACAGCATTTCCTGCACAGACAGCACATAACTCTGCCCAGCTCCAATCCACAGAGCACCACTCTGAAGTCTGGTGTCCTCGAGTTAGGAAAACACAATTCACTGCTTGTCAAACAACAACTCACCTATGACATCTGTAAAATGGAATGGAAGAAGGGTGAAACATTACCTCCAAGTCTCCTCTCCAGGCACCTTGTCGAAGTACCTTTCTTAAGTTGTCTTATTCAATAAATACAGCCTCTGAGTAACCAATATAGCAATTGTCCCTTGGGGGCAAAATCCAAAATCATGGCATAAACCAGCTTGCTACTCTAGTAAATTCTTTTCCTCAGTTGCTCCTCCAAGCTTCCCCAGGAATTAGAAGTACAAAAGAGGCCACAGCAATTGTATTGTAAATATCCACCTATGGGAGGGGCATCCTCTGTGGCCGGCAAAATAGAAATCCCAATTTCTAACATCATTCTTAACACAAAGATAAGCTCAGTGAGAGCACCCCTAATGAAGAACATCAAGAATTCATTTTTCCCGTAACTTTTGATCAAAAGGTTAAATGAGCTAAACACAAGACACAGTGCATTGAGAGCAAAAGGAGAGACTGGAGCCAAACTGCCAGCGCTTAAATCCCAACCCTGCTACTTATTTACAGTGTGACCTAAGACAAGGTAATTAACCTTAGTGTCTCAAGTTCCCCACCTGAAAAATGGAATGATGATCATCGTTATATAGTAGTTACATACAAAGCTTTAATTAGTTTAAAAATTGCTGTTCCTTACTAATAAAACCTGCCTAGCTTCTAAGAAAGAAAGCTCTCACAGATACTGGCCTTGAGAGCCCCTATATTATCTTGAAAATATATAAGGCAGGAGAGAAAAAAGCCAATAGTTCTGCATGTATCGCTTCAGTGAATTAGGTAGCTTCAGTAATGAAAACACAAAGATTACCCACATTCGGAAAAGCAGCCAATAAAAGAACAAGAGGAAAATAATGAAACCGCTAATAGCCTCGCTTTAATACCTGGGAGTGGGGAACATCAGAAAATCAACTTGCATTATGATGAATAGATCATGATTCTAAGTAATAACTAACCTAGTTTCATCATATATTAAAAAAAAAAAAACCCTGGAGACAGGGACAGATAAAATGAGGGAAAGAGAGAAAAATTTCCAATTAATCCAATCAAATTGGTCAGTACAAAAGACCTGTAGATCAAAGTCAAGTTAATGCTTCTCATCTGCCTTGATTTTTTTTTTTTTTAATTCTGTTCTCTGGTTAAAATGTGTTTCGGTTTTTATTTATTTTTCACTTATTTACTTTTTGAGTAGCTGTAGAATTTCCTAGAGCGCCCTGCATCAATGCGGTCATCCCTGGCCAGTGCTCACCTGCAGAGTTTGGCAAGACCCGGGGCTCCAAAACCCCCACTGCTAATGAGGAAGGCAAGTATGTGGCCGGAACGCGGTCCCTACCACCCCCACAACCAGCACTCACAGAAGACATCACTTACATGTCACCACATTCACTCCTGCTGAGCCTGAACTCAGCCTCGGGGCAGCCACCGTCCCTCAGTCAGAGCTGGTGTATGAGAAGAATCCTCTCCGCCACGCCTGGCTAGAAGACAGTCTACTCTAGTTCGCCTGTCCCGTCACTCTGGCTCCTGGTTGTGTGCCCAACCTTGTCTTCCTCAGCAACTCAGAAGTGTCTTGTGACAGAACATACTTGCTCATTTTCAGATTTTTTCCTTCATTTTTCCTGACTAGATTGTTCTTTTCTTTCCTCTATAACTCTGACTCAATTGCTAAGGCCCAGTTGAAAATTCTATCTTTTCCAATAACGTATGTTAACCATTCACAGAAATGTGTCTCTCCTTTATTTAAACCGTAACAATGCTTTGTGTCTGAATTGCTTACTGTTAGCACCACCAAACATACAGCTTGCTCACGATTACCTAACTTTTGTAGATGTGACTTTTCTTTCCAAATAGAGCACCAAGGTCCTGTATAACAGGGTCTGAGTTTTATGTTCTTCCCTCAAAGATCTACCTAGTACCATGCACCCATCAGTCACTATGAATAGTAATAAATTAGACATGGCTTAATAAACTCGGACATTTTCAAGTACATAAAAACATAACCATTTGCAAAAGGAAGCTTACATTAAGAACCCTGAAGTGAAAACTAAGTTTTAAAAACTGTCTTTATTCATCTTTGCCTTTGCTGCACAGTGACCAAAATACAGTCACTATTCACTGTTGAGTAAGCCACAGATAAAAGAATAAACACTTCAGGTAAGTTATGTTCCTCTGCTTGATTCAATCCCTCCTACCTTAGGGACCACAACGTCCAATCTGCACTTCTATGAAGACACTCAATGCCCGCTGTTTTGTGTGGTACCCATTGCTATCTTTTGTCTTTGCACCTTGATCAAGCCAATCAACTGGCTCATCCCTTACTTCCACAATTTTTAGTGCCAACTTAAGGCACAGTGAAGTTACACAAAAAAGAATGGGTAAAAAAATAAGACAATGAGTTAAAAAATGAGTAATGTGCATTCTGCCCCAATTTCTCACAAGAAGTCTTTTTCTGCTTCTTTCCTCTGTGTCTTTAGAAGTGCAGTGGGAAGACGGCATGGTGTGAAAATGGAAACGCTGAGGCTTAGCAGTAACTGGAGTATGGTTCCACACTTTCATTTTGTAACTTAATATTTACTAGTTTTTAGTACATGCAATACACTACAGAATTTCTTAAAAGAACACAAAATATTTTTAAGAAAAGTTCCCTGTCCTCAAGGAACTTACAAATGGGAAGATAACGTATAATAGGAAAAGCGCCATGAATAAACATGTAATAGGCAATAACTAACATTTCTTAATGGTTGCACTGTTAAGTGCTTTCCATGTATTATGTCATAGGCCAATGACATATCCACTATTATTCTCCTCTCATATTACTCTACTGAATATAAGAGGCTAAGGACTTCCCCAAGATCACACAAGTAAGGCCTATGACCTCAAACCTACCCGTGTTGATGGCCAAGCCCATTTCTTAGCCACCACACTCTAATGAACGATTTCATTAAGAAGCAAAAGGCCAGGCTGCCACATGAACAGAACAGAGAGAAACACACTGGATTCCAGAAGAGGCAGAAATCATAATGGCACATGAAATAGTCCTGAACTGAATTATTGAGCATTTGGTTCATTACCCGCCAAACGGTACTTTGTGTCAGTGCCCTTTTGTTTTGGTCTGGGAAGCATCCCACTGTGGTCACCCTGCAGGCTACCATGAAAAAATGTTTTCAATAAAAATAATGATCATAATGAACAATTCAAACTGAGCATGATACATTTATATGCAAATTTACTATTGCGGGTTAAATGAGGATTCTGGATTCGGTATGTTCTCCTGACAAAGTCCACCATCTGGTAAAGTCTCAGCTCTCAAACCAAAGTGTGAAATGAAATAACTATTTATTTTGTTAAGCTATTAATGTGCTACCATCAACTGGTTTACAGAGTTATCATTTTAAGTATTCATTTCACTTCTGCATTCTGAGATACAGTTGGTAGGTTGACGCCAGAGTTGGTAAGGACCCCAAAATTTCTCTAATCATTAGACCACTGCAGTATCTATAAATACACTTAAATATATGTACACAATCCTCAAAGTTCATTTTCACATTCATAACTGTAAGAAATGAGAAATAACTGAATAAAACTTCATATATAATATAAATATTATATATACACAGGCATAAATCTTTAACACACACACACACACACACACACACACACACACACACACACACACACTGTAAAGACTGTCTGGTACGCCTGGCCCTGAGCAACTTAATCTCCTTGTCTGCTAACAGCATCCCGTCTTCCTTTGGAGACCCATCTTTGCACTTGCAGGTTCACGGAGGCTGAATCCAGCCCTTGCGATACAGGTCTGTACCATAAGAATATCACAACTCTCGGCCACAGCAATTAATTTTCAAGTGAACACTTTACCTAATCTAGGCCAATCAGAGTAAGGAAGTGTCAGCCTTTTGTTGGAACTTCCCAGAAACACATTTTCACTTTATGCTAAGATGCTAAATAGAAATAAAAGCTTCGAGTGCAGATGGCCATCCTGCAATCCTAAGAATAAAGTAAATATGGGAGAACTTAGAGCCAAGGTAGAGGCAGGTTCCTAATGTCATCATGTAAGCATTTAGATTCAGTCATGCCTGAAGTCCATACTTTTCAAACATATGTGTGATTTCCTTTCAGCTTAACATAGTCTGAGCTGATTTTTTTTGTCACTTGCAACCAAAAGAGTCCTGATACACATGTATATGATTCCATTTTAGCTGTTTAGAGTAAAGGTAACTCGTATTGACCACCCATGTGTTGGCGTCTTCAAAGCAACTGCATCGAAGAATGTGTTTATGTAGAATCCAAGTTTCCTTGGAGTGGCCCGGACAAGTCATCTACACCTTCTTCATGCTTTAACCTACTGCTCCCACGACAAATCCAGAAAATGACTACTGACTGTCATTTTCTACTGTTGTCATCAGAGAATGACTCCTGATGGTGCTGGCAGATTCTAGACAGGTAAATTGGATGGTTACCTTTTCTGTTTCAAATTAGCTAAGATGTTAAAATAGCAAAACAGCACTCATTAAGATAGATAATTTTAAAAAATACTTAGGTATCCATATATTAATAAGCTCCTATACACGAAAAGCTGCCAATTATCACAATTATCATAAATATGCTATGACATTATAATTCAGCTATAAAGAGTCAACAGCACTAAGATCTGGATTTCAGAACACTACCAGACTATCTTACTTAAGAACAGAATAAGTTCACTTTCAGCTAGCAAGAGGTAATAAAAATTGAAACTTGCTGAGACACTTCTGGGAAATATCTATGTTGTCTTAGCTTAAGTGTTGAAAAGATATTTTACCTATAGTTTACATTACAAAGAAGTTATCAGGACTCAGGTCATATCTATAAGGTACTCAGATTTCTTTAGAATAAAAAGGCAATAGCCTTTGAATTCCCCCAACTAATTCTGTCTTCCTCCTTCATAATCTCAGCCAACACAGAGGGGTGGAAAAATTAAAACGAGGCTGTCAGTGGCATTAATATGTGGGGTTTTTTTTTCCAAAATACTAGTAAGCCATTCACCAATAAGTAGTCCCAATTATGCTCTACCAGTCAAATAAATTTTGTCTATAAAATTCCAGGGCAGGCTGTATTGAGAGAACATTGGCTCAAAGCCTTTTGGTCAGCTGATTGAAATGTTATTTCAATATTTCAAGAGTCTCTATCAGAGAGGCATAAAATTCACATTAGTCATTTTGGGGTTTAGCAACCTCAATGATGACCTGTAAGTAACAATTATGGACTGTCCCCAGAAAATCTATACATAAAAACCCCAACCCCAAATGAGATGGCATTTAGAGATGAGGCCCCTAGATGGTACTAGGTTTAGATGAGGTCACGAGGGGGGAGCCCTCATGGTGGCATTGGTGCCCTCATAAGAGGAGACACCAGAGCTTGCTTCCTCCTTCTTTCCACTGTGTGACGACACAGTGAGAAGGCTGCCATTCATAAGTTGAGAAGTGGGCCCTCACCAGGGAACCAAACCGCCTGGCACCTTGATCTTGGACTTCTCAACCTGTAGAACAGTAAGCATTTAAACCACCCAGTCTATGTTGTTTTCTTATGGCAGCATGAACTAATGCAGTAACTAAACTAACTAATGGTGAAAATAAACATTTTTACTTTTCTTCTAGACTTTACTTTCTACAATATCATCTTCCCTGCTTTGTTTAATCCAGGTTTACATGGAATTCACAAGCCTTTGGGAGGAAAAAATGGGCTCACAAAGACAGTAATAACCAAATTTCACTGACTCCTGCCCCAGTTGTATATCACAAGACCGTATCTCCTCCCACCCTCCGATAAATCTTCCTCCCAGGTATTTGCTCGTCTTCAACGGATGCTTCACTCTTACTCATCCTTTCAGCCCCAGACCATTGTCGATGCCCTGTATCCACAAATCCACCTGGAAAGGGTACCACTTTATGACACTGTCAACAGGGCCCAGCATGGTAGTGTCACTACCCTGCTACAATACCATATACAGGTGTCCAATCTTTTGGCATCTCTGGGCCACACTGGAAGAAGAACTGTCTTGGGCCACACATTAAATACAGTGCAACATGTAACCCCAAAGAAATCTCATAATGTTTTAAGTAAATTTACGATTTTGTGCAGGGCTGCATTCATAGCCATCCTGGGACACATGTGGCCTGAGGGCCACAAGTTGGACCCCTGATAGGACTGGCTATGATTCTGAAAGCAGACTGAGCATCCACACAGGTCTAAAAATAATCCCATGAGCACAGAACAATGGGGATGGGGTGCGGGGCTCCGTGCATGTGGTGTGGAAAAATAAGATGCTTTCTGTAAACAGAAACTCACTCATTAATTAAGATGGTAAAGATGTAAAAGTTCCTAATGTATGTCATAACCTCCATTTCCATTTTCCTTTAATTTCTCTCTACCTCACTTCTCTTTGCTCTGCCAGACCTGTCCATGATAAGGTTTATAAGATGAATCACTCTGCTTAAGAGTGAACACATCAGCATTTTCTCCAGGTTCAACTAAGAACAATTATCAGCACAATTTATACCCTGAGGTTTCTGAAGTCAGACTCAATTCTCGTCAACATTAAGAAAACTTTAAGACTCCAAAAATAAACTCTACAGCCTTTTCTCAAGTGCAATGGTTTTCTATAAAAGCAGCTCAATTTAATGCTGCAATATTAGTGTCAAAACTACCGCGCTAACGCTGCCGTTAGATGCCTCCACATACAAAGTCTTCCTCCTTCCTGTAGACTCTCTGTCAAAACGCATTCGAATATAAAGGCACCAAACCTTAAAGAATCTTTAGGACTTCTGACTTCATCTCCACGCTGCCAAAATTTCTACCCATCTTTTCCTGGTCAGCAATATTGAAAAAGGTGATTCAAAATATAATACCATTAAAAGGGGAGAGTGGGGACTGGAAACATCCAGGAAACATTATAAATGCTGGTTCTTTCTTTAAATAAAAAAAAAAAAATTCCCCAAAGACATATCACCATTCTAAAGATTTTGATGTAACTGAACGTAACACAAAAGTAGCAACAAGATTCTGCAAAATGTTCTTCTTCTTTTCTGCCTTTTCTAAGTCTGGTCTGGGTGAAGGGTCCAAGACTAGCGGCAGAGATCCCCAGCCTCTCCGAAGCTAATCTACATTCTCTGCGAAGAAAAACACACACCACAGGTCCTCCAGCACTACCTGCCTGAGTTAGTGAAACACACCTGGCTTCACTGATCTCAGGCAGCAGGCTGCTTCGTCTGCCTCATTTTATCCACCAAAAAACTGTTGGGGAAGCCAGCCAGTAACAGGTGCCACTGGCCAGCAAAGGCCCCAAACCCAGGCCGGAATAGAAAAGACTACTTGTCAAACCTGAGTTCAGCTACTTGAGAAATGGCACATGAGTGACAAGAGTCTAATTAAAGCAAACAAGTAAAGCTTTGATTTCTTTTCATTACATATCTTCCCAAGTTGTCAAGAGAAACTTGCTAAATTATTTCCAATAAACAACAAAATGGATCAGCTAAGTTTTTAGAACCACATTTTAGAGTAGAAGAGCATCAATTTGTGACAGAAATAAACTTTCTTCTAAATTATCCATGTAGCTAAACCACATTCAGCTGATGGGAAACAGAAATCAGAGAATACATGTGGGCTGATCAGAGATTTTGATTTTTTATTAAAGTATGCTGTGAACGATCCATATGTTTCACAGAGTAATACCAACAAAGGTAAAGAAGTCACCCTTTTCAAAAGAATGTTTCACTATAATTTTTCCAGCCAATACTTCTTAATCCCTTATATAAAAAGTCTATGTATAACACTTCAAGTCATCTGGAGAGAACCTCAGTTCACTGGGGTGAGGCAAATGAATGCCACTTCAAAAGAGATCCGTTATTAATAGCTTCCTGTTCAGAAAGAACAGACAAGGTATTTAGCCACTTCTAAGGCTTGTGGTGATGTGTAAGGCATGGCTATTCCTTAATTGGCTACAGAATCTCCAATTAACTAAATGTCAATCATAAAACTTAAAGTTCATTTGCCTTCTCAGACAATCCCTTCTTTACAGCCATCATGCATCAGTGGGGGCTAGTTTAGAAATACATTTGCCTCTTTACAATACTTTTTAAGATCTATATAAGCTCAAATCTATCTTTCCTAGAACTGTGTTCGTAAAATGCTTTAGTAACCTTATAAGGCAGAGACTGGGTATTCACTTGTAACTGTCCAAATCCTTCTGCCAGCTTTCTTCTGTAGGATAGATGGGACTCAGACATAGAGGGATATAAAGAATGAGACAGGAAGCTCCTACTAAGGCAATGGAAGGTGCTCAGAGCCTAAAAAACTAAATAAGCCAAAATCGATAGGAAGAAGAAAAGGTACAAATGCCAAAGCCAAAAAATATAAACAGCTAAACTAAAGGGACGAGGGTAAAAAATTGAGGACAAGTTACCAGGTTAAGAGTGAGGAGTCAGGACTGAGATAAAGGCAACCCAATGTTGATATGCAGTCAATAAGACCTAAAGGTCAAAGCAAATATTAAACATAAAACTCAAGTTATCTAATAACATGAAAATGGACTAAAGAAGTACGGTTGTTTGGGGGTGTGATGGGGGAAAGTAGTTCTCAAAAAATTTTAGGAAAAACTCATGTAAGATACCAAATGCCCTCCAAACCTGGCTGATATGTTGGCCAGAGATCAATGAAGGGTTTGCAGCAGCTGATTTTCACATCCTCAGGGGAAATGGATCTTTATAGCTTAAGGAGCATTCATTGCTCACGTGGGGTTCTGCACATCTTCTCTTATCCAATGATAGCACACAGAATGTACTTCCGGAGACAATATGACCCTGAGTAAACAGTACTCATGGGTGGGGTGATGGAGTCAGAATTGTAAGACCTAGATCTTGTGCTCAACTCCAGCTCTAACTGAGCAGATCCCCCTCCACCTCTGACTCAGTTTCCACATCTGGTTGACATATAATAACAATGAGAAGAGTGAAGAGATTATAATGCTCACCTATGGATGGTGAAATTGAGTTCTCTTCTGGCTTACAAAAATCCACTCAGAAATATAAGACAGTGCTATTATATTAAATGGTAAACCAATGTACTATTCATTCTGTCATTTTTGTTCTCACATTTCCTTTAAGAAGCAATACAAACAAATTTTCAAATGCAAGAATTGAAACAACTGAATTTGAAATTCCTGGAGGAAAAACTAATTCTTAGCAATACTCTTATCCTTTATTTACCCTGTTTTTTAGCTAAAGATGTGCAGTGAGCACTAACTAGGAATATTTAGACACCAGCTACATAAAGAAGTTACACAATGAATCAAGATATTTGCTCTTCCTCTTTAATGGCTGTATCAATTATGGCACCAAAAATAAACCTCAGTTAAAGTGACCTTAAGAGGAAAAGGCACACAACCAACTCCAGAGACCTAAGTAAGCACTAAGGATGATTAAAAGCTGAGACTTCACTGAAAGAAGAACAAAACATATCATTAAGGATGAGAATTTCCAAAGACAGAAAGGGAAAAGCGTGCATGATGATGGTTCACATATAAGAATATGTGGTGAAAGAACTAAGTTATGCACAAGGGTGACTTACTGAAAAAAATAAGAAAATTTCATGTAGAGCACAAGTTTTCATTCAGTTTTTATTGCCAACCATCTACTTTTTCTCAAGTACTCCATCTTAAAACTAATATACAATCAGCAACACAAGGGAACTCAATGAATATTGAACAACATTGATATATCTCTGAGCTGTACCCAAAATACACACATATTAAAATTGTTATGCCCTAAGAGACAGCCACCCAGTTTCTACTCTTGTTGAGTAGAGATTTTAGGAAGTGTGATTCTGTACTACAGAGAACAAAACTCATGTGAAAATAAAGTGTAAATCAGCTCTTAATCATGTTCCTAAAAAAAAGTCTTAAATTTTCAAATCAAGAGCCCAAATATTTTTATAAATTCTATTGCTGGTTTACATAAAAATAAATTGTAGTATTAAATAAACTCTGAACTTCTGCCTTGCATATTCAAAGAGAAACTGGGCCAATGCCCAGTTTTTATAATGTTATTAATGTTATATTCATCTAATCCTACTTTCAAACACACCTGAAAATGCCATCTACCTGTGATCTCAGCTAAATAAATCCCCTGAAAAAAATTCTAAAAGTCAACTTCTAATGTTTTTTTGGTTAACAATATAAAATATGCCTAAATATTAAAATTTTATTTGGACATTGAATCAGTTGATACAAATTTTTTTCCTACAGATTGATTCATCCAAGTTATATAGATGGCTACATCTAAGAAGTCACTTCAGAAACACTGACTGTAATTACAATTTTTCTGAAACGCCTGCATGGTTATGTCCTGCCATGAATAACAATTGGCTAATTTGCCTATGTAATTAGTATGTTTGGAGCTGAGTCCCCCCCAAAATGTATTCTTTCACATGTTGAAATCAAGTTTACTTCAGAAATGAGTTTCTCTCCTATCATGAATTATTACAATTTAAAATGATCAAAGACTTTAAGTATAATAACGTGGCTTACGATCTCTTTGGGGATATAATTCCATAGAAGCAAACTATTTTCTTCCAAAATGTATACTTCTATTTTCCACTATCACAAGGTTTCATTCTTCTTTTGTCAACTGATCACTAGTATGGGCTTCCGAAAGACAGTCTTCAGCTTGCTTTCTATTTTTTCCAGCCAAGCAGTTTAAATTGTAATATTGCATGAGTTAGGAGACTTGATTGGAAATATTACTAAATAAGGACATCCACCAGTAACTAGCACTGACTAGGAACGTATCTCTTTTTTAAGAACACTCCTGTAACCTAAGGGTTACCATCTCTATCTTCATAAATGAAAATGCTCAAGGAGGTGCCATATATTACCCAGACTGCAAATCTAGCAATGAGGAGCTATAGGAGCTCTAGACTCAGAATGCAGTTAGTAGGACAGATTTGTCTGACCACGAAGTCCACACTCTTTTTATTATAGTGTGCTTCCCCTTTACTTCTGTTTCCACTATATTTCCGAATAAGGGCACCTTTAAGGGCCCACACCCCATCTCTCAAAAACATATCTGGCCATTGACTTGAACTCTTTGAAAGTAAAGCACGTTAAATTCTTGATAATAACAATGCTTATTTTTCTCTTGAAAGGAACCAAGCACTATACATTAGCAAATGCCCGCCAATGAGAGCGAAATGTTTTCCCGCACTAAGCTTGGGACTAAGCCGTTACTCCTTTTCTTTCCAACAAGCCATCCACTCTACACCATAAATTCATTTTCCTCTGATTACAAGTGGCTTTAAGAGCTGTCTAAATTCATTCCAGATTTCTAACAACTTGGTCTATAAACTTGTCAGTTTTAACTTTGAGGGCTGCAGATCTGTTTAGGAGTAAGATGAAATGCATGGAAACATATACAAGTAGAGTTTTGTATAAAATGGATGTGATTGCTTCGGAAAATTATTCTCTTCAAACTCATCAGACAACTTTCAAAACATAAAAAAGATGTCATCCCAGGGAATAAACTAGGATTGCATGTACATTGGAAAATAAGAATAAAATCAACTAACAGTGCAGCTATACACTCCCATCAACCCTTAGAAGTTAAAAAAATATATATCCCATAAAAATCAGCCAAGGAGCATTACAATTTTAATTTAAGACTTACTGTCAAGGGTCAATAAATGCCAACAATAACTCAGTAGATTAGCTGAAGAAGTACCTCTCCATTTCACAGCCCTGTCTAGAGAGCTTTTAAAACAGATGTCATCTGGGTTTTAAAAAGGCCTGTACCACCGTGGTGACCAGCTGACCACTTTGCTTTATGGACCCATTTCCCGAATCTGCACCACAGTGAAATAAGTCAAACAGCTGTTTAGGGGCACATCTCTCAGCAACACATTCAGTTCTTACTGAAAACATTTGCAGATCTACATTTCAAATGCTTGCAAATAAGACTCATTTCCTGAGGCCAGAAATGTTCAGCAGAAGGATTTTCTTCTCTACTTCAAGTGCAGCAACTCTGTTTCAAAAGTAAAGGCTGCTGACAAATAAACTGAAGCCCAGTGGAAGACATTCTGTCAAAACAATCTGCAAACATTTATTTTGCTGCCACAGTTCAGCTGAAACCAGTTCCTACTGAGATACTGACACTGCTGTAATGTTGATTCATGCTTTTGTGGCTTCAAAAGTTAATGACCATAACTTTTGTTTTTTAAATGCTTTGGAATTGCTAGCAATATACTACCTCCAACTGTCTCTAAAGCAGTTCCTGATTTAACTTGTTCTCAAAGGCAGGAAGGCATCTCTCTTTCTTTCTCTCTGAAGCTTTGGGTCCCAACTGGTTTCTTACGCAACAAATGAAGCCAAATATGGTACCTGTGTCTCTTATGCCCAAGAAGTGGTGAGAGAGAACATCAGCATCCACAGAGACGAAGCCAAAAACTAAGACTTTAAAGGACTTTGTCCTTTAAATATGTACTATAACTGAAATTTTCTATGTCACAGTCATTAAATCTTCCATATTACAAACTTTAGCTAACGTGCACATTCTTCAAAATTTTAATCAGAGGGGACAGTCAAGGCATTCACCCAGCCTCGAAATATCTCTGTAAGTCTCCATGATTTGTCCTTAAACTTTAAAAACTCATGGGTTTTGCATTTCAAATTCATAGTTCTACGTTCATTTTATTGTAAAAATATTTCTTTCCAAATAGCCAAGTAAAAGTGATGCTTCGGATAAACATGTTTATCCTGTACTTTATACCACCTAAGCCTGGGAGCATCTTGAGCCCAGTCTGAGAAGGAAGTTTTCTTGGCCTCTGTTGAAGAAAGTCTAAATCAGCATCTACACCATGGCTCAGCATTCATCCAGGTGACTATGAGCTACTCTCATCCATTCTTTTTAGTTTCCCATCCTGACTAAACTGACTGTGAATAAGTAATTTAATGACTATTCAATACCTCTTGTCTATTTTTGTCTTCCTGGTAAACTCAACTCAAGCCAAAGTCATTGTACAGTTCAAATCATTCACTTGCCTTCCCCACCTTGGTGAGGTGCAAACTGTTGAGAGAGTGATTTCAGACAGGTCAGCTCTGACTAAGTCAGTGATATTTGCATGAGTCTTATGTTTCATGCTGTTGGACATGGAATACAGAATAAAGTAAGAAATTCCATGGAGAAGGGAGGAACCTAGAAAGTCAGCCAAATTTCTACTCTCTCAAGATTCAGATAGTCAGTTTGGCTTGATAATTTTACACATTCCAAGAAAGTCAAACATACTATTACTTAATATGTTTAGCTTATCCAATCTCTCTTCAGTAGCATGGATAACTAAAGGTTGACCATAAATACACAAAGACCTATAGTCTGTGATCCAATCCAGCTATTGATTCATTTGCAAATTTGCAATAAGTTCTCTATGATGTGCTGGAAACTGTGCACACACTTTAGAGCTCTGGGTTGGCTCACATGCCACAAGGAAAAATCCATATGTAAACAGATAATTACAGTAATTGAGTTAAGTACTATTGATTTATTCATTCATCCAACAAACTTATTGAGCACCTACTGTACTAAACCCCTACTAGGCAATATGCTAGGGGCTATAACAGAATAATGTTTTTCCTTAATGTACTTTAGAAGCCCACACAATGCAGTGTGGCAGGAGCACAGAGCATGAAAATGTGGTAAGAGAAGACTATAAAAATAGATATGAGATAAATCATTGTGAATGGCCCCGTATACTTTGATAAGGCATTTAGGCGTTAATCCTATAGTCCCAATAGGGAAGTTTTGAAGGCTTCAAGCAGGAAGTCGGAAAACCAGGTGTGTGTTTTGGAAAACGTTTAGGTAATGCCACAGTTGGTGGGGGTTGGGGGAGGGAAGGAGGAGGGAGAGTATTCCTCAGTTCTTACCACAACGAATACATCTGTACAGCCGTGACACCTATTATGGACACCTATTCAAGCTGACTGTTCTTTACACCTCAGCATCTGTTTTCCGAGCTGCACACACCTTGAGAATGTAGTTGCCTGCTTCTATTTGTTTCCAATAATCTGTGGTTAGGCTACCTTGCTTTAAAAGTGTACTTGGCATTTTTTTGTGAGTCTTCACAAATGTACCACTTCCACTTATCAGACAACATCTGATAAGGCTACCTTATTTTCATCCATACTCTTCACCTACCCAAAAAAAAAAAAAATGTGGCAAATCTATCTATAGCATTTTCCGCTGTGGCCCAGTAAATGGTGTTGCTGCTGATGTTGATAGTTTAGGAATGGAATCCAAACATCACAGACTTCCATTTTCTCAGCCACTCTCATTCCACATTCGCCCCTATTAACCCTTGGTGACCAATGTTTTTCCAATTGTTGACAGCAAAATCCAAAGCAGGCTTCTAAACTAAACAGTATTACCTGACCATCAGATTCACCTGAGGCCATTAAAAAACACATACATGAACAGGTTCCTCCATCTCAGTAGGTCTGAGGGGGGTGGGGCAAGTTAGGAATCTGTGTTTTTAAAAGATACCCTAGATGAGGTTATGAATTAGACTGGTTTGGCAAACCCTAGATTAAAGCAATTCCAATAAGTTC
The DNA here is from genome assembly GCA_004026765.1 of Micronycteris hirsuta. Classification (NCBI taxonomy): domain Eukaryota; kingdom Metazoa; phylum Chordata; class Mammalia; order Chiroptera; family Phyllostomidae; genus Micronycteris; species Micronycteris hirsuta. The sequence continues at coordinate 171,250 of PVJI01000187.1, forward strand.
CTTATAATTAAAACAGAATTAAGCACATATTTTTTCTTTTAAATACTTTAATGAAACTTAGGCAATCATTTTAAGTAATTGCCACCCATTTAATGTTTACTGAAACAGTTTACAACTAATTCACATGACATTTTCTAAATGCTTCAGGCTTACTTGGCTTTCCTGCTATGTATTAAGCAGTTTGTTAACTATTAATAAAGGGTAAAGAAAAATCAGAATCTGGAGGTCATTTTAACAGTTAAAGGGGCCACCAAGAAGCATGATTTGTAATTAGCCATGTGAATTCCTGTGGCATTAGCCAGGACCTTGGGATCAGTACTTTTAAAGCAAGAGCGGGCCATGAATAAGCAACTTGCTTCCTAAAATAAGTCACCTTCCCTTTTTGTCCCCTGTCAATCAGAAAATATACAGAAAAAAAATATTATTTTTCCAAGTATCAGTATTTGTGAGGAGGCATTAGATAAATGAACTTAGGGCAAATATATGCAATAAAATAAAATATATATGCAAATAAAATAAAAATTACTAATAGAAGATGACTGCTATACTTAATACTTAGTCCCCAGTCGAAGTTCTTCGCAGCTAATTTTTTCCATTTAATAATGCTAGGTACCATTATTATTTTCCTTTTATAGTTGAGGAACCGAAGCAAGGAGAAGTTAAGTAACCTGTCCAAGGTCAAAGAGTCAGTAAGAGGTAGAGAGAGGAACTGAAACCAGGAAGACTAACTGCAGAGCCTCTGCTTTGAACCACCCCGTGTACCGACAGTGAGAGCAGATTACGGGCTTCAACTGTGTTTGGCAGAGTTGCAGGAGCTGTTACAGAACACGCAGGAAGAAACAGATCTTCAGAACAAGTCGGGCTTGTGAATCAGTATCTAATCCACTACTGCGGGCTTCCTATGTGTCCGGCACTGCACTCAGTGCTCTGGGAAATATCAATACAAAGATGAGCAAGACATAGTCCTTTCTCGTCTTCACTACTTAATTCAATCGTCAACTCTTTCATAAACCATCCCAGACTCCAGACAGAATTAATCAGTACTGTGTGTGTGTCTCTCAAGCACTATTATGTCACTTTTCCTGCTGCATTATAATTAAGTCTTCATACGTCTGCCTCTCCTCCCATTAGGTTGTAAGTTCATGGCCCGTTTGGGAACAGGGACCATGTGCTAGGTCCTTCTCTACTAGCAGGATTCCAGTCCAGTGTGCCGGGACACACTGCTGTCTCTCAGTGGATTCGTCATTAGTGAAGGAACAAATGAAGCACAGAAAGAGAGAAACAAGTGAGGTAACTCGCACTACGATTTACAGGATGCTACTGGCACAGGTAGGAAAGAGTTGGGACATCCTAGCCCCAACGCGACCTTCTATCTAGCATGCCACATGTGCCACCGTAGTCTTCTCCTTTGTTAAAACCACATGAGTTCACATTTTATCATATATTACAACATGTAAAATTTTGTTCACATTTCACCTTTATGCCTCATTTCTCATTTAACATAGTAAACCCTGTAGACAGGGGTTACTGCATATCTACTATGTCAGACCATGTTAAAGGCATGCATACTTGCAATTTCATTTTCAGGAGAGTCCTCAGAAGTAGCTCATTCTAAAGGTTTAGAGAGGTCAAGTCGCTTGCCCAAGGTTACACAGCTAGTAAGGGTTACAAGTGGAACTTAAATCTAACTCTAAATCCCACACTACTAACCACTGTACTCTTTCTACATTCTCAGAGACCCAAAGTCCAGCTCCATCATGTACTAGTATGTGACCTGAAGTAAATTATTTAACTTCTCTGAGCCCCATTTTTCCCCAGCCTTACTGAAATACAATGGACGTATAATACTGTGTAAGAGCAGGGTGTAGCCCTGACCAGGTGGCTAAGTTGGTTAGAGCATCGCCCTGTGTGCCAAAATATTGAAGGTTCAATCCCTAGTCAGGGCGCAAATGGGAGGCAGCCAATCAGTGTTTCTCTCTCGCATTAAAATTTCTCTCTCCCCACCCCTCCCCACTGTCCCCTCTCTCTAAAATCAGTAAACATATCCTGGGCGAGGATAAAATTAAATGAAAAGTATAAATGGAAGTAAGATTCCACAGTGAATAAGAGATACTTACAAACTAACATGCTTCTAAGGACACTGTTTTACTGTCCTCATTTAATTAGTAGGGATTCTAATGGACAAAGGTGAAAAACTTGCCCAAGGCCAACTCAATAAGTGGGGAATCCGGACCCAGAATCTCGCCTCCTGCTTTTATCATTTGATCACAACTGCCTTGTTCCCATACTAAGGTGTGGCTCTTTTTCTAAAAGCACTACCAAACTGAAACACAGAGTTTCTACCCAGTAAGGAAAGCATTTAGAAGACCCCATTTCAGTTTCAGGCTCTGCCGTATACCAGCTCTGTGAATCAGGCCCAAGTTTCCTCATTGACAGAAGGGGAATGAAATAGCTTTATCAAAGGACTGCCATGGGTTGGAATGAGACAATGCACAGGAATGAGCCTAGCATACAGTCTAGAATACCACTGGCACTTAACAGATATTGGTGGAACAGAATCTGGAGATCACGAAATGCAGCCATACAAAGTGGTGGTGCCTTTTTTCTTGCTGGTATTTAAATACAGTAAGGAAGAAAGGAAGGTAGGAAAGGGGAGAGAGAGAAGGAAGGGAGAAAAAGAGGATGGAAAGGAAAGTGAAAGAAGGGGGAGGAAAGAAAAGGAGGTAGATCTACCTATTTAGGATGTTAGAGCTGCAACTCTGTTGAAAAAGAGCAGGCAAAGTTCAAAACTACACACAGTCTTATGATTTTGATCCTGGATTACAATGTTAAATTAGGGCTTCCTGCCCTGGCTGGTTTGGCTCAATGGATTAAGTGCCAACCTGTGAATCAAAAGGTCACTGGTTCGATTCCCAGTCAGGGCATGTGCCTGAGTTGCAGGTCAGGTCCCCAGGTGGGGGCATGAGAGAGGCAACAGGTCGATGTATCTCTCACACATTGATGTTTCTCTCCTTCTCTTTCTCCCTCCCTTCCCCTCTCTCTAAAAATAAATAAATAAAATCTTTTTAAAAATTAGGGCTTCGTGTTTTACTCTTTCTGCTAATAGTAACAGAAATTGTGATTCATCATCAAAGAATGGGATGGATCATTAATAGACATGTTTCATCTATGAACCCTAGAAGAGTTGTTTATCAAGTGATGGTCCACGGGAGTGATGCCAGGAAACAAAAAGCACCTTTCATGTGAGCAACAAAAAATCTGCAAACATTCTGACCGAGCAACAGAGAGATGTACGAAACGCTAATAGGCATACTGCATTGCGGTGAAATGAATCTTTACAATGATGCAAATGTCATTTGGGCTAAATTTTACTGTAAACAACCAATCTGCTTTTCTTTATTCCTAAAGAAGTGTTAGATGAATAATCAATCTACTCCCCCATCCCATCTTAGCATGCATCTTGCCCTCCCTTTTTCTGCTAAATCCTCAGATTTATATCTACAATGTGCCTCAAGTTTGTGAGGTACACCACTCCAGATCGCTACGATGTTCATAGGCAAGATTAAAGCAGAGGAAAATGAGACCTGACAGAAATTACTTGAGAGAGAAGAAAAGATGGGCACAGACTGATTTTTATACCTTTCTTCCTGGCAGATGGTAAACTTCATTTATAACAGAACGCATTGTAAACAACAGACAAATGATTACTATAGTAAGTGAAAAAGTTTAAGGAAACAAGATGGAGTTTGAAAAACAATCTATCTAAAATCCATTTACCAAAATCTATGTTTAGGAGGACTATATGATATTCTGCATCTCCAAATATTCTACTTAATCTGAACTTGGCACCATCCTCCTTTCCCACAGCATTGCAAAGTCCCAATCTTCGTGTTACATAGGGGTCCTACAAAAAAGGCTGAGGCATCACTGTCACTGAAGGTCACCATGGAAATCCATGTGTCCTGTCTAGAAAAAGGTTGCTGAAAATTGAGCATTCAAGACAGAGTGCCTCCCTTCCAGAATCTCAGCACACCTGGAGGTGGAAAAACAAACAGGCAGGAGTCAACCACACAGGTAGAGAGTGAGCTACAGCAACCCAGTCAGGTTCAAAACCCACAGGATCATTTCCGCACATGGCCTCGGCAACAAAACTTGCCGCCTTGTATCTTTTAAGGTAACGTTTGTTGATAAGGAGTGTCTGTTACCTTCACACTCTGTGGAAGGAATCGAACTGTCATTGACAAAAATCATAGAGAAAAATCAGAACCACAGAATTTTAGATGTAAAAGGGGCATAAGAAATTATATAGAAATATCATTTTATAAACAAGAAAACAGAGGTTCAGAGACATTAAGGAAAATATCCATGTTCAGCAAGCTATTAGCAGACCCAAAATTCTGGTTTTTATTCATTGCTCCCAGCACATTTCTCTTTCTATAATCTGGCTCTCAATAACCTCGTTGTTTCAGAAGTTTTTAAATATTTCCTTTGCTAAGACTGAAAAAAATTACACCACTACTTACAAGCCCACAATACTAAGCAAGAGGTCCAAACTCAATTATGTGCTCCCCCCCCATCTCAGTCATTCATACCTTGACACTGAAATAAAATAACATTTACTAAGCTATACCATTTTTTGCAAGACAACAAAAGCACCAAACACCAGATAGGAGAACAAAACTGGGAATGTGTCAGACTTATCATAGTAAGGATTATTCATTTCCTCAGCACCTGCCTCCCAATGCCCTGCTTCCTATGGTCTAGACCACAGGGAGGCTGGTCCCTGGCCAGCTGGCTGAAGTCACATATCCTTCCACCGCTTTCCTGCCTCCAGGGCAGCAAAAATGAATCTCTTCACTCGGCTACTTCAACAGTTCACTCAAACCCAGAATAAAGCTATTTTTTTTGGAAATATAAATGATGTTCATATTATGAACACTAGATGTGTGTGTGACGTCCTGCTTCAAAAGAGACGTTATAAGAATAAACAATAGCTAGACTGATAAATAAAATGTGCTAAAATTTCACTGAAGTTGAACCCCAAAGAATATTTTCTCCGGATACTTAAGATCATTTTAGAGTTTCCAATGAAAGAAAAAGCAAATAAATTGAAGATGAAACCAAAGAATGAAATGAAACTGGCCACTCACCTGTGAAGCTGGCTGGATGAAAACCAAGTCACAGTTGATAACCGGATGCCCTTTCCCAGGGAGACTGGGAAACTCAAACCCGCTCAGGCCTGAACCTGAACTACTTCCTGTTGACACCTTCTAACCTGAAGATGGCCCCAGCATCCACCTTAGGGAACACATTTTCCAGGATGTAAAGCTCACCTTAGAAAATACTGAATCTTCTTACCTATGTCCCCTATGCTGGTTATTATGTAGTCAAAGGACTCTTACTACCCAGACAGCTAGATAATTTCTCTGAAAATAGTAATATACTTTTGACCATATTCGTGTCTTTGGCAACTCAAAAAATTATTGTTTTGAAAGTTGATAAATGCTACTCTTTAAGCATTAATGTAAAGTGCAAAACATTATCGACCTTAACAATTAAACTCAATCCTTTAAAATGCAGTCTTTCACCAGGCTATGTATAAACTAAGTGTTTATTGATCTGTGTTGTCTGCCTCCTCTTTTCTCCACCCCAGGCTGCTTGCAGACCCCACTATGAAATTAGCATACCTGTGGTTTTCACTCCTAGCCTTACATGACCTTGCCTTTTGACCACCAAAGTAGGATATATTAAGTTTATATGTCTTTTCTGGGATTAAAACAATTCCTGAGGCATTCATTACCAATGTTTGATTTTACTGGAGAGAGTAAATTTAAAATAATAAAAATAATTAACATTTGTGTGCCAGTTTACAGTTCATAAAATGCTGTTACACGTGGCACTTCATTTGAGGCTCACAAGTCCCAACCAGTACGGGAAAAGGTAATGGAAACGGAGCTTCAAAAGGTCAGAGAGCTAGTCAGTGGCAGAAGCAGAACTTGAACTCAGGTCTTCTGATTTAAAATACTATGCTCTTTACATTGTGGCAAAAGAAACTAATGCATTGGTGAATTTAAAAACTTTATTTACATATAAATACTTACATATTTACATTTATAAATATATATATATGTTCACAAATACATGTGTATATGCATTTATGTACACACCGCATGTGCACACACGCAGCAAACCAGAAAGGTAGATGTAAGCATAAGTGATTATCTTCTACAGAAACAACCACATGTGAGAAAATAAAGAGTAAGCAGCTTTTGAAAATGACCATGTGATGATTTTGCAGAGAAGGCATATGATGCCGCAAGGGCAGCTCCAGCGTTCAGGGCGATAATGAGGTCAGTAAGCTGAAGAAGCTCACCGTGTCTACCTAGAGACACAGGCTCCCTCCACGGTGCTGACGATGGCTCACAGCACCGGGGCTGTAGCAGTGTGCCACTGGGCAGGGCACGGTTAATGCACATTTGTCAAGGACTCTGTCCCACAGCCAAGTCTCTAGCTGAGTCTTACAAGAACCTCTTTGTCTTGGGCCCCCTCCCAACACATGGGAAACCTCAGAACATCTCTTGCCACTGAGTGCAACTAAGCTGAGCCACTTAGTATTACTGGCTCTCAAGAGTGGCCAGCTAGTTGAGCCAAGACATATTTCCAATATTTCTCAGTCCTGCAAACAACCTATACTTTGTGAGGGCTTGTCTTTTATCTTTAATAAAAGATTAGGGCATATTTTTTTCTAAGAATACTTTCAAATACAGATAATATGAGAGAACAAGGTAATATCAAATAGAGGATAATTTCTTATTTTCTGCCCTTTATTTTCAATCACCCAACCAATAAGGCAAACTGATATGTCTGTAAACCGGCATATCAGTAAGGACAGAATACTTCTCCCTTTTAACCTGAGAAAACAGATTTTCAAGCAGGAAGATTTCTAATTAGAAAAATATTAAGGAGACAGCACATATAACTGTGGAAATTATCAATTCATATTTGAGTCTTCCCAAGTCCTTTTTCATGTTTAAAACATTATGGTTCAGTCTAATATGTCTAAAAGTCACTAATGGCCTTGAAACAGAAAATACATCCAACTCTGAATAAAAATAAATTCAAGGAGCCTCGAGCTTTGCCATTTATCAAAACAGTTCTTAAAACATAGAAACGCTAGACACTACTAAAAGGTACAAATTGGATTTTTAGGCTTGTAGTTCATCAATCATTATACATGAGATAGGTAAGTTTCTAATTCTATTGAAAAACACAAGTTAATATCTTCCTCCGTGTACATTTAAATGTGTATAAATCCAAAGAGAAAGAAGTAGAATGCTAACCCTCCAGAGGGCTCAAGAGCAAAAAATGAAGAGAGGCTCTGACTTTCTGCTCTGTTATCTATTCTCTATTTTATTGCTTTTTTTTCTCCATGGTGTCATAACTATGGAAATAAAAATACATTCAAATTTTCATTTGTAGGAGATAAATAAAAAAATTTAAATGAAGAAACTTAAAAGATTTGGTTCGAGGCAGGGCCCTGAAAAACCTAGAAGCAACTGCTGAATGATACAGAGCTTTAAAAACGAAGTGGTGAGTAGCTGCTGCCAAGGACAAGTGCACTTCGATGCGAAATAAGTGACATTATTAAGACTTTCTCAAAGTGAAAAGGCCGGGAAGACTAGAAACATTTCCTTCTCCAGTCACTGTTGAAGAGTTACGAAAGGGATTCGGTTCTATGACTGCCTCCTCTCTTAAGAAAACGAAGGTAAAGCCCCCGAAGATCTCTTACATGGGTATAAAAAGGATGTGTGTTATTCCAAACTGAAGGGAAACCAGTCCAGAGGTGCTGTATAAATGCCTAGAGTTTGCCACTCCGAGGTCTAACCTGTAGCGCAGGATCAAGAGACAACCCCTCTCCATCTCTCAGTGGAGAAGTGGAGAAACAGTCCTCGGTTTCAGTGTGCTAGAATCTGATGGCAAAGGACCTGAACTCTAAGCAGGACAAGAGTTATCTTGAAAGGCAGGTGTAAGGAGAAGAGCAGCTTTTCCCTTTGCCACAGGCCATGACTGACCCAGCAAGGTGGTTTTAAATTGGAAGGAGGGGGCTGGTTCAGGGAGGAGTCAGCCTAAAATATTACCAGACATAATAGTGTAGGAGCTAAAGAAAGCTCAGCCCCTAAGAAGGGGCTCCCAGGTGCTAAGCCAAACTGCCAATCACCCCCCAAGTTACCTTAGGATGGCAGAACTTGAGCTACTAACTCTAGAGAGGATGCCACCTCAATACACCCTCCCAGAAACCACTGATCACATGGTAAGTTAGCACAGACTTTGTGGAGGACGACTGTGATGTTGTGTGGCAGAAACGTTTGGTTTTGTTTACGCTTTGACCTAGAAATTTCACTTTTTGGACTTTATTCTGGGGAAATAATCATGGATGAGCTCAAAGATTTAACTATAGGGATGCTCATTAAGGTATGACTTATGGTAACCAAAATGAGGAAGAACGTAACACCCCAAAGTAGGGGAATGACTAAAGAAACCATGGTGCACCTGTATAATAACCATTAAAATTATACTGAATTATGAACCTAAATAATGACCTAGGAAGATGCTTATAAGATACTGTTAGGAGAAAATAGCAGGTTGAGAAGATAGTATTTATAGTAACGCCAACATTTTTGTCAAACGTAGCAAGTCCTGAAGTTTAAATTAAAAGCAAACATATAATAGTTAGAAATTGGTTAGGTTTTACTCCTAGAAATCAGTTTGGCTTTATTCCCTCCAGTCCTTAAATCGGTGGCATGTATATCTTCTATAATTAATGACAAAATCCCCTGCATAAGAAGTTTCCAGGTGCCTTACCTAACCTGTAGCAAATCAGTCTCTGATTTATCATGTGTTCAGGAAAGCTCTCCTAACAGCCATGCTTGCTAGCTCACTGCAAAAGAAATAGTACTGCCCACTCTGCTGCCATAAAAAAACATTTCAAACGTATCTGATCTCTTTCAGGGAAGTTGTGGACATACATTCTTCCCTTAGCCAGGTCCCAACCAATTTTAAAAACATCCAACATGAACTTCCATCAACCCATGATCTAATGTGATGAGTTTACCAAGGTCTCCAACAGCCTGGATCACGTGCCAAGGGAAATACAAAGAACAGGCCACTGAGAGTGAAGACATGGTTCATACATGTCAGGGAGTCGGTTACATGGCGGCATGAGAGAGGTACGCAGAGGAAAACTTGCCTAGCTAAGAACTTGCTTCTCCCTTACTCAAACTCATAGCAATCTTCCTGCTATTTTTGTTTAGCTTATTTTCTGAATGTTCCTCCTCATTCCAGAAAAAAATCTACAGTCATTAACTAATATACTCTCGCTCGTGAAACTATTTCTGGAAATTTTTGCCAGCTTCAGTTCTCGTCTGGGGACCTGAAGACCCTCACTTTTTCCTTGGAATTTCTTTATCATTTCTTTATCCAAAACCAATCGTGCAATAATTACATCACCCTTCCTGCTGCTCCCAGTGAGAGGAGAGCTCCCACAGTGAACGCTTTCAGTGCGCGTGCTCTGACCTGCACAGTGGCACGGGTCTGACCTGCATTGTAACGGTTACCCTAAAAGTTCCAAACACATGAGGAGAAAAGAAAAACTGTCACTCCAAATGCAAGTACTAAGAGAATTACCTAACTGACCCTGAGGACTCACCACTGAATGGACTTTGCAGAAAGACTTTTTCCTGTGACAACGGCTGTCTACGGCCTCACGGAGCCAACTCAGCGGATCCTGGGGAACTTGACTGGTCTCCAGGCAAGACGTTGTTAAGGACATCATTCACTGCACCGTACAAAGTCCTCTTTATTTCCTTCTGGGTTCTGCATTGGTGATCACTTGTGCTTCTCCTAAGCAAGTGATTTGTTTTTAATTCATGGTCTCTGTAAATTAAGTAGTCAAGTTTTATATTTTGCACTGGCTGATGGAAAACTTAAAAACAAAAATGAGGTCCACAGAAACCACATAACCATGAATACTCCATGTTTTACACTCACTTTTTTCTTTATTTCAGTTAAATCTCTTTTTTTCTTTCATTTTCTCATTTATTTATAATTTATTTTGTATGCTTTTAGTTTCTATAATAGCCATATGTCACCTTGAAACTTTGGCAACAAGGAGGAGCTCAAGTAAGTAAATGTATAAAGTTTCTAGACCTTTTGAAAAGTACTGGCTTAATTCAACATATATCCTATACTGTACAGCAGCTTCTGGAAAATCAAGAAGAAACACTGTCATGGTCTAGTATCAACTTGAACAGATTACCAGGAAAATTTCAGATTCCCATGCAATCCAAGTGCAAGCATAGTTCCAAGTTCAACTGAGTTACATTTTATAAAGCACTGGAAAACTCTCTATTTTATATGAGAGAGACAGCACAAGTAACTCATGTTCTGCTATGAAGACATGGAAATCTGCAGAGACATTAAAGACACATCCTCAATTACAAAAAACTATATTTAGCCTTTAGTGAATTCTGGACAACTACCACCTGAACATTAAAGAAACAGGAGCTAAAGGCAAAAAGAAAAAGTTAACCCCATTTTTACCTTTACCCGTTCTCAACTGGTTTGTTGTGATGTGATTATAAATCCAAAATCACATATATAACTCACCAGAAAGCACTACATTTTCATCTAATTAACATCTAATTTAGATGTTTTCTAATTAATGAAACTACCGCTAATTAGTTGAAAAGGAAATAAATTGAAAAGTTTTACTTTCTATAAATGTCTCCCTTTGCGTCATGAAAAAGTATCTGCTGACTTTTAAATGTTGAGTTCGTCACTATATCCAGCCTTTCATCTCCATTTGTTCAACTGGACTGATGTTGTGTTCTTTTGGCATCACATTAATAAGAGACCACTAAATTCAGAGCTTTCATTCAATCTTGGCCAAAATTTCTTTGGAGCCTCCGCTTCCATGTAAATTAATGTTAATTATTTTCATAAACAAATTTGATTCGTATTATTCTATACAGTTCAACATTTGTGACAGATACATCAGGCTCATCCATTAGCATACCAACTGACAATACCCATGAAGAGGCTTTCAAACACCGCTTGGGTTTCACATTTTCCCAGAGATTTTCCCCAGAGCTGATATTATCTTGTGACTCCAAATCAGCCCAACAGTTTGGCTTTGTGAGATTCTCTCTCACACAACACACCAAGTCACCTGACTGGTTTGCATAATAAGAGATAGCTAACCTCCATTCCTTCCTGAGGTGACCTCACACTTTCCCTTGAAACACTGAAGACCCAGCCACCCAGTCATGTGTGCTAGAGCAGTTACAGAAGGGATTTATTTATGAAACGTTAATCCCCTTGTCGTGCAGAGCACCTAGGAAATCCCTGGTGCACTTTTGCACTGAAACGCCGTCACTGGAAACACATTTATCTAAGTCTCCAAAGACCTTTCCCTTAACAAATTTGATAGGCCTTCCTCAAGTTTTCAATCCCCTTGACCTCTATGCTTCATTTAGCACTGTTGAAATTCTCTCCTCGCATGGTTTCTCTGGATGTTCTCTGTGTCTCATTTGCTGACTGTTCTTTTTGTTTGCCTCCTCCCCCTTGGCTGGCAAAAACTCCTGAGGTTCAGAATTCAGCTTTCTGCTTTTCTCCCACAGCATTCACCACCGTGAAGCATGCGCCACGTGCATTACAGGTGCCTGAAAAATCAGCGATTACGGCTTGACCTCCATTGTGATCCCTCCTCCAGTTCCTGACTGGTCATCTCAGGCTATGACCCCTGACGCCAGAAATGTAACATCGCAAAAACTGAGCTCACTTTTTTTCTAGGCCAGCAGACTTTCCCAACACCCACGTTAAACCCTCATTATTTTACATCTGGATTATGAAAGAGCCCCTAACACTCACCCCACCTCTAGCTCTACCCCTCTAATCCATCTTAGATATCGTTGCCTAAATAATTATCGTATCTATCATTTTCAGCACGTTGCATGTATAGTAAGTCCTCACTTAACACTGGCCACAGGTTCTGCAACTTTAAGTGAAGTATAACAAAACCAGTTTTACCATAAGGAAATTGATATACACAAGAATTGAGTTCCTTTGGCATCTAATCAATGTTATAATAAAATGCTTAACAAGATGACATTATTTGAGGACATACTGTTTTCAAGAACCTATGCCACATTCCTACTGTCTGTCATGTCAAATCAATAATCAAATTCATCACAAATTATCCATGGCCATGGAAGTTTCAACTGGACCAAGCCTATGTCCTCTCACTTACCTTCCTTCCCACTCAAAATGCCATCCCTACTTCTGTCTGCCAATTTGTTTCTCTCTTCCTTCCTCATCCAATTAATCGGTCAATACTTAAATATAAAATTTACAGGGTTTTTGTTTGTTTCACTTATTGGTATGTTACTTGGAGAGTGCTGTCAACTAATTACACATATGCATTATCTTTATCCCTGCTGGATTATGAAATGCCTTGGGAGCAGGAGATGTCTATTACTTACAATAACATTTTAGTTCTTACATAAAAAACATTTAGAACAGGGGTGTCAAATTCATTTTCACCAAGGGCCACATCAGCCTCGCGGTTGCCTTCAAATGACCTAATGTAATTTCAACTCCTTAACAGTTAAGTAATAGTTACATTTATACAGTCCTAAAATTATTTCAGCCCTTTGAAGGCTCCCGCGAGGATGACGTGGCTCCCGGTGAAAATGAATTTGACACCCCTGATTTAGAACATTTTGTTACTCCAATTCCAGCAGGTATCCACTAACTAGTTGTTAATTAATAAAGTAGTTGTCACGGCTGGGCAATGCCACAATCGCATACTCAAACCCTAAAACTATAAGAAATACTATACATCCAATTCACATTTCAACCAGTAGTCCAAAGAGATACAATTTCCTTCAATAAAAAGTCTTAAAATATTCCATTATAGACACATTCCCTCTTCATATGAGCTTTACGCCCTTTCTCATGCTTTCCTCTTCAGCTTGTCCACCTGCTGGAAGGAATCGGAATAACTTCCCATCTAACTTAATAACTTAACTCCCGCCTGCATTGGAATCCTGGCCCCCCCCGCCTGCTTCACTAAGTGCTATTCTCAAAGGCATAAAAAGTACATTCCCAGGGTCAGCCTAGGCCTCTTCATTAAGTCCCTCAAGTCTGAGAACACAGAATGTAATTCCACCAACCACCCTAAAAGTCAAGATGCTTCTAGCATGTCAATGAAAGACACAAAGGTCATGCATGTTTTGATGCCAGTTACACAAAGGAGAAAAAACAGAGAGAATTAGAATAGACTCTCTTACTCACAGGATGGAGTGAGGGGAAAAGAAGCGTGCTTGGGATAGCATCCCATGAAGTGAGTTTAACTGGATAAATAACCGAACTCTTACATATGTCTCAGGTGCAGATGCTGCCCTAATGGCTCCAGATGCGCTTGAACACGCAGCAGAGGCCCCACCCTGCCTTGTTATCACACTGAACCTTCAAGAGCTGCAGGGACTCACTGCCTCCTTCAGAATGCAGAGACTCTGACATTTGCAGCCTCTCTCCCTGAAACAAAAGCATGTAGAAAAGATAGTCTGACTGATTATCCCAGATCTTCCTCTCAAGGCTTTCAAGTAGGCTGCCACGCAAGACAGATTGAATTCAAATAAGACGTCACCCTGAATGCTGCTCCTTTCTGGAACAGGCCCCTGGACTATCAGGGTCAGAAGACACTGATAGGTAATCAGTAAGCATCAAAAGTCAGGTAGATACAGACAGTTGCTACATGTACATTGGTAGAGAGAGATTAATAAATGTTAGGACAACATATTAGATCCTCGGAATTTCATCGCCATTAGTAAATAGATGATACAAGGTCACGATAAAGCTTGACTTCAGACAGAAAAAGAAAGATGGTTCAAATCATTTATTTACTCTAAATCTTGGTGAAATTCAGAATAGAAAACACTTTGTTTTGACCCATAGTTCAAAGCAGGATTCATAGGAAAAAATATTTAAGTGTTTTTTCATTTCTTCTGGATTAAAAGTGATTATTGGATTACAATCAAAACTACCAAAATCAAAACTTTTAATTTCAAACTTTCAAAAGAAACCCAGAATAAATACAGCATCGGTGAGACTTTTCTATCAATGGGGAAACAACATAAGCACAACCACACAAGATGTACCTAATGAAAGCAAACTTCTGGTTCAAACGCAAAGGGCACACCGTACACTGGAGATGCACAGACTGTCTCCGCCAAGGACATAAGCACGGAAGGTCAAATGCCGGCTGGTATTAGCGATGGAAATATAATCCCACAAATGAAAGACTGAAAACACTCAAAAGCCTGTAAAACACAAGACAACTCTTGCTTCTTCAAGAAAAGCAGCTAAAATTATCAGGATGTATGCAGACCACAACTTAACACCTTTTCCATTCTTTGTACTCCTGGTGAATAAAGAGTGTAATGGTATTTTTATCCAGTTTTCTAAAAATGTACAATTTTATTGCCTTTAATTTGGCTTTATTCACTTTAATACTATGACGATGTACTTCCCTCCTGGTTAGAGCTTTCTATTCCTTTCTTTTCTTTCTAGAGAGAGCTGCAGCATGGCTTTGTACAACGTATACGGGCAACCCGCTGTAACGTGTACTGGTAACTTGCCTGGAAACACTTCCACCCATCCTTCTGGGAAATCAGAGCACCATAATCAATCCAGGAAATCTGCCTTCACACTGCCCAGGGTAAGAGCGTGAACTCTGGTGGCAGACACACCTAGCTCAAACCTTGCTTCTGACATTTCCTAAAGGCGTGACCTCAAGAAGTTACTGTTACTTAACCTTATAAAGTGCCAACTTAAAAAAAAGTCATGATGATAATAAAGATAATATTAATACTTACCTCAGAGTGAACTTATGAAGACTGAAAGAGAATAAACTGCATATACATCATAGTCCCTAGCACACAATAAACCCTGCCTAATTCTGAAGTATAAATAGGATGGGTTAGAGTATCACTGCTACCATTTGCTCACAACTTAAGCTTCTTACTTCATAAAATGAAACTAAGATTACCAGCTGCAAAAGATTTTTATAAAGAGTAACTGAGTTAACAATAAAGTTTGACATCTTATTATAGTTTTTTAATTTAAGAAAAGATCAATTGTGACAATGTCAGTGAAAATACTGTTTAACAGTAATAACTATACCCAAATGTAAGGTAATATTTTTCTGTCCATCTTAATAATTTGAGTGTTTTCTGAATGTCATAACCAAAGACAACATATGACGTTTGACCTGATTTTGCATCAAGTTATACAAACTGCTGGTGGTGATTTCAGTTTGGTTGGATGGTTCTGAACTCAATACCATACAACAGACATGTGCCAGGGGCAAAATACAAGTCTCCGAGGCAAACGATCCTCTGACAATACAATGCAAAGCATCCACCAGCTGGCAAGTAGGAAAGCACCACCTTTTACATCCAATATTTTTCAGTGTTTGGTCTTCTGACCAGTTACAAGAGAATCCACATGGCGTGCTTTTATAAAACATTCCTTAGCAATACCCTTACTTAGTCAAACTCTCTGGGAGTAAGGCCAAAAATCTGAATTTTCAACAAGACCTTCAAGTGGTTTGGATATCTGCTCAAGTCTGAGAACTGAAGCTTCAAAGATTTGTTGTGAAAAATCATAAAATCAATGCAGCTAGCACTTGTCATTCTGGAATACTGATTACAAAAAAAAAAAAAAAAAAAAAAAACAAAGGAAAAAGTAGATCTTTCCACAAAATTTTGTTCTGAGTTCATATTTTGAAATAGACATGGTAGAAAAAGTTAAAAAAAATCGCAACTTAACTTTTCCTTTAAATATATTCTTTTAATGACCTCTCATAGAATAATAAAAGAATTGCTTTACAACTGATCATTACCAAGCACTGTGGTTTCTTCAGTGCTCCAGATATTGGACTCCACTTCCCTTAGCACTTGCCCACTTGCCTGTGCAGCCATATAGAAGCAGGAGCTGAAAATCAGCATACTTCCAAGTTCCATTGCTTCATCAAGCCCCAGCCTTCACTGAACTTGCCTGAAATACTACCATCCATCCTTTGAGGTTAGAGACATCTAATGAGAGGACTGCAATCAACACAGGCAATCTGCCTTCGCACTATCCGGGTGAGCCGGCAGTGGGTATCCCCACGCGGAACACTGCCAGCAGCACTCAGCCACACCCGTGCCGTTCATCTTAACCCGAAAGGTTACCAGCAGCCACGATGGGTTCATAAAGACTGTGCTATACCAAGAAAGCCTCATTTCCTTTTCTTATTAAATGACTGCATCATTTATCTTGAGTTAAGCAAAGTATCTAATCCTGCCCTGGCAGGTGTGGCTTGGTTGGTTGAAGCATCATCCTGTAAACCCAAAGGTCATGCGTTCCCTTCCCGGTCAGAGAAAAGGCCTGAGTGGTGGGTTCAGTCCCCTGTTCAGGGGCACTGGGGAAGCAACTGAGCTCTCACATCTGTGTTTCTCTGTTTCTCTCACATCAATGTTTCTTTCTCTCCCTCTTTCTCTCTCTCTCTTTCCTCCTTCCTCTGTCTAGAATGGGTGAGGATTAAAAAAATAACAAATAAATAAAACAAAATAAAATAACCTTATACCATAACCTAGTGGTAATCCATGGTTCCCTGAGGCAGTGCTGAAGGCTGTGGCCCACAATGAAGCACAAAGAAAATGATGTTTGTATGTCACACTTAGGAAGTATGAAGTATGATGAAGTATGTAGAGGCTACTTGACACCTATGTCCACTGAGGCCCTGGCCAGCTCTCCAAGATCTGTGGAAATCAATTCCTCAGTATATCTGTAACCCATTGCTGTAGGACACAGTCAGGAAGCGCGCTCTAAAGAATATCACTGCGTGACTAAACAGCGGTCTGATCGTACTCCCTGGTAAGGCACCAGTCTGACAGCTATTAGTGAAAGAAGTGGGTTCGCAGTACTGGGCTGGCCACAGAGTTTGTTTGGTTTTTTCTGTACCATGGTTCTAGCAGTGCTTAGTTGTCTTAAACATCATTTAAAATAATTTTGTTAGATTTTATTGTGACAGCTGTCATATCAGTGGGCATTTAAAAAAAAACTTATCAAAATTGGTGAGTTTTTGTGCAGCCATTTTAATATTGAAGATGGAAGAAGATTTCCAGTGTATTATGCTTTATTCTTTCAAGAAAGGTAAAAACACAACTGAAATGCAAAAATCAATTTATGCAGTATATGGAGAAGGTGCTGTGACCGATCAAATGTGTCAAAAGTGGTGGGCAGAGTTTCTACTTTGTCAAGTAGGCATAAGTACTATTGATATTTTGACGAAATAGTTCTTTCCTGTGGGGCTGTCTTATGCATTAGAAGACAGTTAGCAGCACCCCTGACCTCAACCTACTTGAAGCCAAGAGCAGGAGATAGCCAACATACTAAAAATATCCAAATCTATAAACTTATTGGTAAAAATGAAAAATATCTTCTATTTTATAGAAAAAAATTAAACAAACTTTTTGGCCAACCCAATAGTTACCCAAAGTGATTTAAGCAGGAAATACCAGAAAACCAGACATGACTAGGATACAATGTAAAACTGGAAACAAGAAACAAAGCACAAAGTACAACCATACAGAAACATACAAGAAAAGAATGGGGAGTGAACGCACCAGGTGGGAGCAAAGGCATTAGAAGAGCAGGACGCACACGTGAGTCATCATTCTAGTTTCAATACAAAGGTGCAGAAAATGTAAGTTCAAAGAGAATTGACTGGTGACCCAAGATCAGTTTGGAAAAGTAATCCATTGTTCTATTCGACACTTAGCAATGACTTGGAAGAAGGTAAACAGAATATAAAATTAACATAAAAACATCAAGCCCTGGCTGGTGTAGCTCAGTGGATTGAGCACGGGCTGGGAAGCAGAGGATCCCGGTTCGATTCCTGGTCAGGGCACATGCCTGGGTTGCGGGCCAGGTCCCCAGTGAGGGCCATGTGAGAGGCAACCATACATTGCTGTTTCTCTCCCTCTCTTTCTCCCTCCCTTCTCCTCTTTCTCTAAAAGTAAATAAATAAAATCTTAAAAAAAAAAAAAACATCAAGTCATGAAAAGCTGAGAGATGTTACAATTCCTCCTCATTTTCAAGGGCTATTAAGTGAAAAAAGGAAAATTATTAATTGTATTATCAAGGGCATAATTAAGACCAAAGGGTCAAAATCATGAGAAGTCTGACTTTGCTCCATAGTAATGAAAGGCATTTTAGTGATTAAAACTATCCACAAGTGGAATGAATGATAGTGCAATCAAGAGTCCCTGGCCCTAGGAGTGTGAATTATGATCAGTCAGAAAAGTTGTAGCAAAGACTTTTACTTTGGTGAGAGATAGCATAGCTGACCCTAAAATTCCCTTTCTGCTCAAATTCTATGAAAAATACTTTGAGCAGAAACCAAGTTTTTCTACCATTAAAGGAGTAGTAATGAATCTGGCAAAGAGTGTAACAGCTAAAACGATCCCAGCCTAAATTATAAGGAAAATCCCTTTATTGCCATTCTGGGAAATATAACTGATAGAGATTTATTTTTACCTATGACATCACACGACTCCTAGTATTGCTCCTATTACCCTTATCACCATGGGTTAAGTTTCCAACAGAAGGTTATAGACTTTATAAGTTAAGACAAAGAAAAAAAAAGAGCTATTCCTGAAAGCTGACTACTGAAAAAATTCTCTAAGATGATTGTTCACTCTCCTAAATTTAGCATAAAGAAGCAAAAGGAGAAGGAATCTGCTGCAACAGGACTATAAAAAGCTCACTTGGGTCTGGAAGGATGACACCCTGGACCAGCCTGGGATCAGCTTACACTGAACTCTGCAGGGAAGTGCCCAAGGACCTGGAACGCATGCAAAACCAAGTAAATTTTACAGAAAAAAAAAAGCGGGGGTGGTAATCAAAGTTTCATACCAATCTCATTTCTATAAATAGCAATAAATCCTTAATGGGCACAATTTGGTGATCTACAGCCATGAATCCTGGGGGAAAAGTGGGGATCATACAGCAATAATGTTGACTCAAAAGGCACTTGCTCAACGGCCTCACATTTCCTTCCCTCAAAATTAGGATAATGAGGCTCTGAACTAGTGCGTATGAGACAAGAGCGGCCTTCACACCTGATCCTGCCAAGATTCTGCTGGCTTCCCATGTGCAAAAGCCAAGACGGTCAACGCCACTGAGGCAGAACAGTTCGGCCCTACGTGACTCTGATGACAGGACAGGCTCCCTCTGAGAGTCAGATGTCAAGACTGCACACATTTCAGCGACTGTAGACACTCTGTACCTGAACTGTCCTCTTGTCCGAGGTGACATCACCATAAAAGAGTACAGAAAGATCAAAGACGGAGGTGGGGTTTTTATGAAAAGACTTCCTAGGTCAATGAAGGAGAAATGCGGGCCAGGGGAGGAGGGAGAAAGAGGACTGAAGATTATGATGTTAAAGAAATATAAAATACATCAGCAGAGCTACGATCACTGCTGCTGCACTGAGGCAGGTCAACAGGCTCAGGTTATCACAAAAGACAGAGAAACATACCTTGTCCAAAATGTCTGACAGGACACTTGGTAGGTGTTTTCGTAACAAAATCTGGCCCATCAGATGTCCAAGCCAATCTATGTGGTACTGTCACACCTCAGCTTTAAATGTGATGGTCCCTGTTTCTTTGCCCATTTGAAAAAAATCCCATCACAAACATGAGCGTTCCACTCACTGATGCCAGTCGACACGGTTTGGGCCCAGTTAAAATCAGTGTTAGGGTTGCCCTTGCCCCTAATCCATGGGCCAAAAAGGTTATTTTCTGGCTTTCCACAGGGCCCACTTACAACTTTATCAAGCCATCCTGTTTTTTCTTTCCTAAAAACTCAGATTATTTTTCTATTCCTTTTCTGTTCAAATCCCAAACCTAACTTCACAAGGTTTCTTAACCGAGTTCATTAAAAAGCTGCTTTTTTTTTTAAGATTTTATTTATTTATTTTTAGAAAGAGGGAGAGGGAAGGAGAAAGAGAGGGAGAGAAACATCAAAGTGTGGTTGCCTTTTGTGTGCCTCACACTGAGGACCTGGCCCACAAGCCAGGCATGTGCCCTGACAGGGAATCGAACCAGCGACCCTTTGGTTCTCAGGCTGGCACTCAATCCACTGAGCCACCAGCAAGGGCAAAAGTTGCTCTTTTTCAGAACTTGTACCAGGGAGCAAGAACTAAGGGTATATAAATAAGGAATATAAGAATGAAATAACATGCATCATGTAGTTATGTCATTCAAAAAATTAAAGAGAAACCAAAAAGAGAGAAACTAAGCGGAATGCCCCTTGCCATCAGTCACTGATGTGTATTGTTCAAGACAGTTTATATTTCATTGGCATTATTATGATATTGCTAGTTGATTGTCAATTCTAAGAGGACACACAATATTTATAACATGGCATTACAAACCCGCACATATTTTTCAAAGAAAATCTGTTAATCAATTACCCCACTGTAGCATTATATACATGTAAACAAAATACATTTTTATATCAAAGAGGACATTTCCAAAACACATTTTATTTAACAAGTTCATTATTAAGCATCAATGATCATTTCTCATATCAAGGCTTTAAATTCTAATCTAGAGAAAACACAAAGCTGGACTCAGAACCCACTTTGCACCCCTTAAGGAGAGCCCTGAACTGCAACTCCAGGCCCACTGCGGGTCTCCAGTGGCGATGTCAGCTCCAGAGTCTGCTCTGTAGTTAGATCTACTGTCCAGCGCAAGCCCAGTACAATGCATTCAAGCGGTAATCAGGAAATAAAATCAGGGACGGAGATGTACTCCTCCAGATTCCTGCTCTGCCTGAAATCTGCTAACTCCTCAATCTGCTAACTCAGCAGCCCCAAAACTATCAAATTTAGGTTACTCTTTTCTTTTTTATTTCTTTGCAGTGACCAATTCTCTTAGGAGACATTGCCTAAATATAAAAAGTGGGCAACATAATAACTGTACATAGACTTATCACATGTGCATTTTCATATAGATATCTCTTTATTTAGAGGAAAAATAAATTTTAAAAATAAACCTTGACCTATACTTCATACCTTGTACAATAATTAACTCAAAATAGGCCATCTATTTAAATGTAAAATGTTAGATGACAGCAGAGGGGAAAACCGGGCCTATGGCTTACCCAAGAGTTTTTAGACATGACATAGAAAGTATGATCCATTAAAGAAAAAAATAGTCAATGAATTAGACTTCATCACAACTTAAAACTTTTGCTCTGTGAAAAATCCTGCTGAGGGAATGAAAAGACCAGTTACAGACTGGGAGAAAATATTTGCAAATCACGTATCTGACAAAGGACTCCTATCTAGAATACATAAAGAACTCTCCAAACTCAGCAGTAATAAATAAATAAATAAATGATCCTAGTATTGACAAAACATATAAACAGACATTCCACCAAAGAGAATATACACATGGCAAATAAGAACATGAAAACATATTCAACACCATTAGTCATTACAAAAATGCAAGTTAGGACCAGAACAAGATTTTACTACACACCTATCAGAACAGATAAAATAAAAAATAGTGAAACCACCAAATGCCAGTGAGAACACAAAGAAAGTAGACGGCACATACATTGCTGATGGGAAGATAAAATGGTAAAAACCACTCTTAAAAATAGTTGGGAAGTTTCTTTAAAACCTAAACATATATTTTCCATAAAACTGAGAAAATTGCACACCTCAGCATTTTATCAGAAATATGAAATTACATCCATTCAAGGCCCGTACAGAACGGTTCACAGCAGCTTTATTTGGAATAACCTGAAACTGGAAACAACCAAAATATCTCTAAGTAGGTAAACAGTTAAACAAACTGTAATGTACCCATAGCACAGATTTCTACTTAAACAATAAAAAAGTGAAACGATTTGCAACAATTTGAATGGATCCCAAGGGCATTACGCAGATTGGTAAAAAGCCAATCTAAAAAGTTTGTATACTATATGAATTATTAGTATAAGATTCATGAAATGACAAAATTATAGATTGAAAACAGATTAGTAGGTGCCAAGGGCTAGGGATGAAGAGAAAGGAGAGAATGTAACGATAAAGAAACAGCCCTAGGATGGTATGTGTGGAAATGGAACTCTTTTGTATCTTGCTGCGGCTGTGGCCACACGAGTCCACACGGAGGTGATAAAATGACAGGGAACTCTACACACACACTGTGTCGGTGTCCATGTACTGGTTTTGATATCACACTGTAATTATGTAAGAGGTAACCATTGGAGAAACGGGGTGAAGGGTACATGGGACCTCTCTATTACCTCTTGCAACTTTCTGTAAAACTTTTTTTTTTCAAAATAAAATATGTTTTTACCTATAATATTCTACTTTGCACAGCCAAGGATTACTCCAGGCTGATGGCGACAGTCTTAACCCCTGGAAAGGTCCCCTGTCTGAACTGAGGGCCCACTTGTTCACTAATTGCCTTGGGAGCTTTAGTTCCAACCAGAACGTTTTCACTTTGCTCTTCTAGAGTCTCAGTTTCAGGAGAGTTTGGCAGCCGCATTCTCGTGGATTTGACCCTCAGCCTCATTTAGAAGCATGACTTCAGAAAGAAGGAAAATCTTTCCACTCTTCTGAAGTTCCAGGGTTGGCAGAAGATGGTTACTGCTATGACGAATACAAGTTTTGTAAGAATTGGGAAGCCACAGCCCAACAGAGGAAGGAGTGTGGCGTGGTAAAGAAAATACTTGCTTGTATATCAGGGGCCTTAGTTAACTCTTTGGGCCACGTCGGCCAAGTCACTTTTCCTCAGTTGTCTCAAACAGTCAATGTGGAGGTTTAACTAGTTCATGACGTTGTCACCGCGCTATATATCACAACTGCTCTCAAAGTACTACCAGAAAAAGAAGAGCTAAATTTCCAAGAAAAATCTTATTACCTTGAAACTTTGAAAGACAAAGACCAGTTCTAGAAGGTATTCTACACTTAATCATCACTCCCTGTCACCATTACTTTAAGAAAAACTATGGCAGCCAGTTCGAACAAGTCCCAGACGAAAGGACTACTCTGCGGGAAGTACTGTAGGAAGAAAGTGACAAGCCTTTCCAGGGCACCGCGCCAACTATATTTCCAGTTTAAATGACCCTTTGCTCAAGACAAAACTGTTATTTGGGAGAAAAATAAAGCTGTGTTCTGTTATTTGGACTTATATTCCCTATTCATTTGATTCATTCATACGTTCACTCTGGTGACAGCCCAGGGCAACTCAGAAAAGGGTTGCAGTGCCACTGGCAACAATCGAAGTACAGACACTTCCTGTGGCTGCATCCTCTGGGGCCACTCCTGCTGTTGCAGTGAAAAGAACTGAAAAGAAATTATTTTCAGTCAAGGAAGGAAGCAAAAGATCCTCAGCTTATGAATGAGCTGAGGACATTTCTCCAAAGAAATCACTGAAAGACAGTAAAGGGTCATTTGGCCCTAAGAAACATTTTGGGACAAAAGACAATCTCCAGTAACCTACTTTGGAGTTTTTGTTTTATTTTCAGTTATTTCCTTTCTGTTTTATTTGGGACTACCTATAAAAAGCCCTTTATGGCAACTATTTTTTTTTACTGATTAGTTTATCTAGTTTCATTTAACCTAAACTAATTTACAGTAGAATGTGAAAGCTAGAAGAAAATTTAGAGATTACCTACACCAACTGCTCATTCTACAGCTTGGTGAATTGAAGCCCAATTTGTGCCCAAAGTCAAGGAGCTGGTAAAGGGCACAGGGCTAGCCTAGACCTCCACCTCTCGAGTGCGCACTGGCTCAGGGCTCTCCCTGCTCTACCACAGGACCACCACCATTCCTTTCAGGTCGGAAAACAGCTTCCACTGAGTTTGCTTATGGGAGCCTCATTCTTCCAATGATACCAACTGCATGTGCAAACTGAAATACTATTACCTAAATTTTCTCAGGAATATTCTTTTTGGTCACTCCCAATCCTTGTCAAACTTTGTTCTAATTCTTTATTTACACTGCTATCTGAATGGACTCAGAACATCATTTACCTATTTTTAATGGGCAACCTGATACGGCACATATTTACTGAACGGTTATGCCAGTCAGAGTGTAGCTCGGTTGATTCGCATGTCTCCCCAATATTCCAAGGTGTGGGTTCAATCCCTGGTCAAGGCACAGACAAGAATCAATCAATGAATGCATAAATAAGTTGAACAATAAATCGATGTTTCTCTCCCAAATCAATAAATACAACTAAAAAAAAAGAGAGAGAAAAGAAAGCTTATGCCAGTCACTAGACTAAGCACTTTATAGGATTATCTCATGTAATCACCACCACAACTTTCTGAGTGAGGTAGCACTATCCCCGCTTTTTCAGGTGAGGAAACTGAGACTCAGAGAAGTTAGTAAACTGGCTCAAGGCCACATGCACTAAACCAGGGCAAGCTTGTTTTGGCGGTAACCAATTTGCTACCCAGAACTACAGACCGCTTAATCACTCAGCCATTCTTTCAGAACTTTCTACCAATTTGTTCTTTATCAATGTATACATCTAGAATTCTCAGTCCAATATTCAGCTCATGGAGCAAGTGGACTGCA
This sequence comes from Micronycteris hirsuta, assembly GCA_004026765.1. Lineage (NCBI taxonomy): Eukaryota > Metazoa > Chordata > Mammalia > Chiroptera > Phyllostomidae > Micronycteris > Micronycteris hirsuta. Next base: position 195,962 of record PVJI01000187.1, read on the forward strand.
GGCGAAAGTATGCTACGATCAATGATTGACACAAGGTGCATTAGCTCGTGAGGAAACCTCTCGAGAACAATGTCATAAGACTGAGGTTTTCTGGACTTCTAATCAGCTTTTGAATCTGTACACTGAAACCAACTATGAACCAAACTGCATGAGCTCAGCAGAGATTCCAGTCACTTGGCACTTGCCCCACTGCAAGAATTAGGCGGCGCAAGCATGGTCTCTTCTGACGGGCCTGGCATTCTTCAAGTTATTTTCTGCATCCCTGCCCTCATTATTTTTCATTTCTGTTTTTAAGGAGCTGAAAACACTTGCATATCCACTGGTTGCGTTGCAACTCAAAATAAAGAAGAAGGATATATATACATATATTTGATCCACCACATATAAAAAGTAGACTAGTACAGGGAACAAACCGTTTATCAGCTGTGTGCCTTGGGTGAGTTACTCACCTCTCTATATTTCTGCATCTAAAAAAATGTAGTTAATAATTATACCTCCCTCACAGGCTTGTTATAAGGATTAAATGAGCGACTACTTATCAGCCACTCAGAAAGCTACTTAGTGAACATTATCTGTTCTGGCTATAATGATGGTAGAGGCAGCAATTAGCACTCTATCAGAATAACCACAGAATGGGAGTGACTTCACTTACATAACTGGTCATGGTATTGAAGGGCTGTCAAAAAATGCAGTTCTGTATTAACTCTTGTAAACCAAAATCATTACATGCGGCTGCATTCCCCAAAATTAAACGTGTCCATATCAATTCTTGACATGCCTATATCTAGTAGTTAATTCACCCTGGGGGCTTCCTCGGAGACCACAGAAAACATAAAACAGGCAGGATTGACAGGTTCAAGGTTTGAAGCCGCTCAGCAGCTGCCACAGGTGCGTGGTTCAGAGTTGGGTGTTAAGGGTCAAAATGTGCGTGAGCCAACCAAGTTGTGTCCACAGGAGGGAACTTCTCTATCCTTTTCATTTTTTGATCGTACCTTAAAATAATTTATAAATTGAAAGTAGCCCTGGCTGGTGTGGCTCAGTGGATTGAATGCCGGCCTGCAAACCAAAGGGTTTGGATTCCCAGTCAGGGTACATGCCTGGGTTTCAGAAAACAAACAAATAAACATAAAACAAAACCCGCTGGAACCTTTTAAGGTTTTTCTATGATTATGAAAGTTATCAGGAACTCCTTCCTTGGAAATTCAGCATGCCAATGTCATATCAATCATGACAAATGATGTGAAACTCTGTATCCTGAAGCTCGAATATATGCTGAAGCTGACCCAGTGCCTGTCAAGGGAAATTCGGACTTGCCTATGCAGTCTATCTCAGTGTTGAGGTGAGATACATTCCAGAAGAGAGTCTAGAATAGAATCTTGGTTGGTTTGTTTTTTTCAAGAGACTAACAACTTTACCACTTGCTTCACCAGAGGCCCACTAGCACAATAGTGAAGCACGCGCTCATTCACGCCAGAGAGATCTGCATTTCAGCCTTGCCACTGAGCCACTGTATGACCCTTTGTGAGTATCTAACCTCAGCAACCTCTCTTTCCTCATCTGCAAAATGGGCTGTGGGAGAACTGAAGAAGGTTATTTGTATAGAGTGAGTGGTACTCAACAACAACAACATAACAAACTACTATTTTTTAAAAAAGATTTTATTTATTTTCAGAGAGAGGAGAAGGGAGGGAGAAAGAGCAATGTATGGTTGCCTCTCACATGGCCCTCACTGGGGACCTGGCCTGCAACCCAGGCATGTGCCGCAACTGGGAATCGAACTGGGACCCTCTGGTTCCCAGCCCGCGCTCAATCCACTGAGCTACACCAGCTGGGCCACAAACTAGTATTATTCCTAGTTTAAGGAAATACTCTCAAGCAGCAACAGAACAAGAGATTTCTACTACCCACCTCCTACCGAGGACTGGATGAGAGAAGTGGCATTTACACAAGATATCCTCTAACCTGGTCCTCTAAAAACGCATCCCTGGAAGACACAGCAGCACTAGAATATGATACACTGGCTTTTAGCTAACTTCCCCCTGTGACGCACTACAGCAGCATGCTAGAGTGGAGACAGCATGAGCTCTGGAACGAGGCACGGTCTGGCTCTCAGCTACAGGTTTATTCCTCACTATAGACCTTGAAGAAGTCTTTGAGGCTGAGTTTCCTTATCATTGAGTGGGTATAATGATAACTTCAAAAGGTAGATGTAATAATTAAAAGTTTGTAGGGTTAAATAAAATAAGGCAAGAAAAGTCCCCAGTATAGGGCCTGACACATAATGGCACCCAATAAATGTTAGCTCCCTTACAATGCATCTTTATGTTACAGTAATGCCCACTTATCCACAGTTTCACTTTTCCCAGCTTCACTTACCTACAGTCAACCATGGTCCAAAAGTGTTAAGTGGAAAACTCCAGAAACAAACAATTCTTAAGTTTTAAACTGCATCACTAGAGTAGCATGATGAAATCTCATGCTGTCCCGCTCCCTCCTGCCCAGGACATGAATCATCCCTTTGTCCAGTGCATCCACACTGTGTATGTTCCCCGCCTCTTGGTCCCTTAGTAGCCTTCTTGATTTTCAGACTGACTCCCATGATGTGGCAGTGTTTGTGTTCCAGTAACCCTGGTAGTACCCTAACGCTGCTCTGCGATGCGTGTGTTATCCGCCTCACTTCAACACTTCATGCAGGCGTTGTGTCATCTGACATCACCACAAGAAGAGTCAGTAGAGTACAGTACGATATTTGGAGAGAGAGAGAGATCGTATTCATATAACTTTTATTATAGTACATTGTTATACCTATTCTACTATACCGTTACTTATTGTTGTTATCATCTTACTCTGCCTAATTTATAGATTAAACTTTAGCACAGGTATGTATGTACAGGAAAAAAACATAGTATATATAAAATTTGCTACATTCCACAGTTTCAGAAATCTACTCAGGGCCATGGAACATATTCCCCACAAATAAGGGAGGACTACTGTATTGCACAGTTAGATAATCTCATTCAGAGTATTAATTTCAGTTATTTTTATTGTCCCTTATTTATAGCCTCAAGTGAAACATTCTTTTTAAATGTTTTATTGATTACACTGTTACAGTTGCCCCATTTCCCCCCCTTTATTCCCCTCCACCCTGCACACCCCCTCCCACCCGCATTTCCCCCCCTTTAGTTCATGTCCATAGGTCATACATATAAGTTCTTTGGCTTCTACATTTCCTATACTATTCTTAACCTCCCCCTGTCTGTTTTCTACCTACCATTTATGCTACTTATTCTCTGTACCTTTTCCCCCCTCTCTTCCCCTCCCACTCCCCCACTGATAACCCTCCATGTGATCTCCATTTCTGTGAGTCTATTCCTGTTGTAGTTGTTTGCTTAGTTTGTTTTTGGTTTTAGGTTCAGTTGTTAATAGCTGTGAGTTTGTTGTCATTTTACTGTTCATATGTTTGATCTTCTTTTTCTTAGATAAGTCCCTTTAACATTTCCCATAATAAGGGCTGGGTGATGATGAACTCCTTTAACTTGACCTTAACTGGGAAGCACTTTATGTGCCCTTCCATTCTAAATGATAGCTTTGCTGGAGAGAGTAATCTTGGATGTAGATCCTTGCCTTTCATGACTTCAAATACTTCTTTCTAGCCCCTTCTTACCTACAAGGTTTCTTTTGAGAAATCAGCTGACGGTCTTATGAGAACTCCTTTGTAGGTAACTGTCTCCTTTTCTTTTGCTGCTTTTAAGATTCTCTCCTTATCTTTAATCTTGGGTAATGTAATTATGATGTGCCTTGGGGGGTTCCTCCTTGGGTCCAATTTCTTTGGGACTCTCTGAGCTTCCTGGACTTCCTGGAAATCTATTTCCTTTGCCAAATTGGGGAAGTTCTCCTTCATTATTTTTTCAAATACATTCTCAATTTCTTCCTCTTCCTCTTCTCCTTCTGGCAGCCCTATGATTTGGATGCTGGAATGTTTAAAAATGTCCTGGAGTTTCCTAAGCCTCTCCTCCTTTCTTTGAATTCTTGTTTCTTCATTCTTTTCTGGTTGAATGTTTCTTTCTTCCTTCTGGTCCACACTGTTGATTTGAGTCCCGGTTTCCTTCCTGTCACTGTTGGTTCCCTGTACATTTCCCTTTATTTCACTTAGCACAGCCTTCATTTTTTCATTTAATTTGTGACCATATTCTACCAATTCTGTGAGCATCCTGATTACCAGTGTTTTGAACTGTGCATCTGATAGGTTGGCTATCTCTTTGTCACTTAGTTGTATTTTTTCTGGAGCTTTGATCTGTTCTTTCATTTGGGCCATTTTTTTTTTATTTTTATTTTTTTGTCTTGGCATGCTTGTTATGTATAAGGGATGGAGCTTTAGATGTTCACCAGGTCAGGGCAACCCACATGGCTGCATCTGTGGGGGAGGGGTTCGAGAGAGAACAATGGTGCTTGCTCCACTCTCTGCCAGTTTTCAGTCACCTCCCCTGCTACCCACAGTTAAATTGGGCCCTTCTGGTGCTGATTCCCCGGGTGGATGGGCTTGTGTACATTCTAGGACTCTGTGGATCTCTCCAATGAACTCTCCTGTGAGTCTGGGAGTTTCTCGTGCTGCTGCCTCAACCCCCGCTGGTGTTTTCAATCAGAGGTTTGAGGCTTTATTTCCCCATTGGAACCCTGGATTGCATGATCTGTCTCACTCCCCAGTTGTTCCTCCAGATTTATCCACACACAAAAGTGGGACCACTTAGTCCTCCAGCTTGTCACCACCTTGCCACAAGTTCTCTCCACCCAGCTGCCCGTCTCCGCCCCGCCTACCGGTCTGGATAAATGTTTCGTCTTTAACTCCTTGGTTGTCGGACTTCCATACAGTTCAATTTTCTGGCAGTTCTGGTGGTTTTTTGTTTTTAAATTTGTTGTTTTCCTTCTTTTGGTTGTGCAAGGAGGCACAGTGTGTCTACCTACACCTCCATCTTGGCTGGAGAAACATTCTTTTTAGAATACAATCTTAGTAAAATCTTTACTTCCTTTCAGCATGCTTGCTTTTCCTCTCCTGATAAAAAATATGTACTTGATTGTATCTTTCTTTTTATCTTGGCTGCCAGGAAGCTCAGGGACAAATTAAATTCACCTCTAGTAATAACACTGGCCCTAGTGGTTCTGCATATAATGTGTTCTCCCTAGTTTTGATATTTTTTCACCCATATTTAATTCTTACAAGACATCTAAATCTTTTGTAGACATTTGAGAAACTATGAACTAACCAAGTAATTAATTCAGTCAAAGGGAAAATACCGATTTTGAAAGACAGTATGAAAAGAAGCACCAGATTTGGGATGGTCAAGTCCTAACTATTTCTCACACTTACCCCTCTCCTTGGGGCATACATCTAACCTTTCAATCTAGAGTTTCTCATGTCAAGTAGGAATAATAATCTCTAAACACCTATCAGAATTTATGTATACAAGTGTGCTTTGCAACCTGTCACGTGCTCTATAAAGTAAGGTATTATTATGTGTACACTCAGAGAAGAGGCGAACGCTCACCCAAGTGAAGATGTGCACATGTGGAGACTACAGTGCAGCTCTGAGGACCCCTACAGGCAAACATGACAGATGCGTAGAGAGTGATGGGGCCCAAAGCAGCCACCATGCTAGCCCCCCTTATAAAGTTCTAGAAGTGCTCCCTGAAAAAAGAAAAAGCCATGATGGAAATGATGTAAACACCTCAAGGGACAATCCCAAGTCAGTACCATCTCGAACCAATTTTTTGTTTGGCCACCAATCTAAACTGATTTGCTTAGAGAACAGTGCAAATGAGACCACAGTTTGCTCCCTATGAGTCTGTCGGCTGCACCCTTGCTCTCACCAGACCCAGCACAGGAACAGACTGTGGGTCAGGGGGCTTATAATGTGGAAATGCAACATCTCTCCTTAATCCTCAACCAGTGACAGCAGATACGTCACGCCAACTGGTACATCCAAAAGTACTCATATACTATTAATGGAATTCAGAGAGGGGGAATTTTTAAAAAGCTAAATTTGGGTTAGAACCAAACAGCTCTTAATAATAGAGAGGGTAGGTGTTTCTCCATTTTTAGAATAATTTGCTGACTTTATTCCAGGAGTTCAAATGTTCTTGCAGCATCTCTAAGTTTTTTATTCTAAAAACCCATCCCCCTCACTAATAACTTAGTGCAGCAGCTGCCTGTTCGTGGAAGAGAAAAAGAAGGAAATTACTGCAGAATGGTATGTTGAAAAGATGATGAGGTAGGAGATAGAGTTGAAAGTCTCAGGTTCAAGTCCCAACTCTAATCCTTGCTAATGTGTGAATGTGATCACATCACTTAACAATCATCAGTATACAGTGAGCCTGATTATTTGCCAGTGCCATTTGAAGGCCTCACAGCAACCCAGTGAGGTACATTATCTTTTGCACCTTATTTTACAGATTATAAGAACTGAGGCTTACAATAGTCATATGACATCCCCCACCAAAAAGATGGTCAGCAAGACATACTAGGATCTGAACTGAAACTACAATTTCAAGGCTGTTGGCTTAACCATTGTGTGATATTGGTAAATCTTGCTTTTATTCACCTGTAAAATAAGGGAATTATAAAATGAACATTAGTTTTCTCACAAGGTTGTTGTGAAGATCAAACATAAGCCTGGAGGAGGCAGCCCTTATTAAGTATAAAGTCAAGTCACAAATGTGACATGTTCCTACTCAAGTCGGCAAGCATTTCCTAACACCAACTACTTGCTGGCAATAACAAGCGATATAATATGCCACAAAGAAGATACTTCTACATACCATAAGCTCAGGTGGTAAACAAAAGATTTTTAAAAGACATCGGTGGACACGAGTGACTGCCGTAATAAGAGAAGTGCCAGCCAAGCTGATGAGCAACCGGAAAAGTCCATTCAGACCCGGCCCATGCCCTTCATAAAGACACAACTATCACCTAAACTGCTGGAATTTCAAATACAGTAGAAGCTATTACACTGCTATACCCTTCCATTGCCAAGGCAACCCACTTTCAAAGGAGTTTTCTGCAGGATTCAATTGACTTTAGACCAATCAAGTGGAAAAAACTATTCATAGCTGTAATTTTCTAATTTTGAAAACACCAAGCTTTGGAGAAGTGAATCATGGGCTCCTCCAGGTCTTGACTGCACCCATCAAATGCTCCTCATTTCCAGCACCACCACTCCACTAATACAGCTTCATGATATAGTATAAGAAAGCCAGGCCAGGAGTCCAAAGGCCTTGTCCGGAGCCTGATTTTGCCAATGCAGGATGTGTGACTTCAGGAAGTCGTTAGCCTGTGGGAACCTCTGATTTGTATTTCTAAAACAGGAATAATGCTTGCTCTAACTGCAGCGAGGGCTATGGAACAACTGGATATACTATGTATAAAAGCCTCTATAAATTATATGGCACTACACAAAAATAAAATGTTTTGCAACATACAGTTAACTCAGCTTAGCTCTCTGAATGTCCTTTGAACAGAGCACAAAAAAGCCCAGGGAAATTTTCAATGCCATCCAAAATAACTTTGATGGAAAAATGCAACTTGGAGCAAAGGAGGAAAAAGCAATGTGTGAAAACATGAAAAGAGCTATAAAAAATATATTTCACTACAATCAATGAGGCCCTCCTGGGGCCTTTTCTGATTTCTTTTTAGAGAAAACACACATTTTCTGTTCACAGACTTCAAAAAGTAGGGTGAAAAAAAAAAAAATACCCTGAACTACGTAGTACAGAAGGGTTTCAAAATTCCTCTGGCCATTTTCTGGCCAAAGGGAAATGCAAAAAATCTCCCTTTGCATCAGAAAATGTCTCTCCTTGCCCTATCTATGACAGGGTAAGATAACAAACCAAACCACAGAATCGTCAGAGTAACATGCCATTCCACATTCTGACGATGCCCGTAAAGTCATTCAGGGAGGAAGTCACTGAGTGAGCAGAAGCAGGGCTGAGGTTTTGTACCCTCTCGACCCTGTCATCTGATCTCCTCCGCTTCCTTACATCATGTGAGTCACAGACAGAAAAGGCATGTGCATGGTTTAAAGTCAATGCTCCTAAAGCACTCACCCCGAATGATGCACCCCTCCACCCTTTCATACTCTCAACTGCAGAACTGGTATCATCAGGAGAGGATCTTGACTGCCAGTCGAGTATTATACCAAATCGACAGTCACAGAGCCACTAGAGAAGTTAGGAATGCATCTTTCCTGCCAACACTAGAAGCTTTTGCTGAGACTCATCAGTGATTCAAAAGCAAATCCTTTGTTTGACACACTGCTATAGTAAAAAGAATATTGCAGGGGAAAAAAAGGTAATGACATGTAAGCAAAAGTTGGAGGTGATTCAGTAGATAAAACAGCATTAGGAAAAAAACATGAAGTTGGAAAGTTAAAAGTCCTATTAAAACTTACATAAAAAATGGATGCTTTAACTTACCATGTGCATTTAACATACTATATGTCTAATTATTAACCTGAAATTGGTAATTTTTCTTTTCTCAAATATTAGTCAAAGAAAATGGAATCATTTTTTAGATGGAAATTTTTTTCAATGAGACCTCTCCATATTCAGGCAGCACTGGTGGTGTGTCTTAACAAGAGTGTTTTCCACACTTCCGGACAAGATGGAGGTGTAGATAAACAAGGTTTGCCTACTCCCATAACCACGGCAAAAATTAAAACTAAACTACAAAATAACTAACACCCATAATCATCAGAAAATAGAGCTGTATGGAAGTCCAACAACCAAGGAATTAAAGGAGTCACATTCATTCAGATGGGTACCAGGGATGGAGACATGAAAAAGATGGTCCCACACCCATGTGTGGTGGATAAAATTGGGAAGAATATCTCAGAAGCAAGGGATCCCAGCCCTACAGCAGATCATCCAACCTAGGGTTCCAGTGCCAGGAAGATAAGTCCCGATAACTTCTAGCTGTAAAAACCAGTGGGGGTTGGGGTAGAAGAAGAAACTGCAGTATTCTCAGGCATGTCCTCTTAAAGGGCTCATAACAAACTTAGGACTTACACAGACTCACTCCCTCTGGGCTCCCAACAGTTGGGCACCAGGGGTTTATGGGGAGAAACTGAAGTGTCTGGCATCAGGGTGAGTGCCAGAGGGCAGCTTCCTCCTGGAAAAAACTCCAGAGGCCAGGCAGTGGCCACTGTCCCTCTTCTGAGTCCTCCTGCACACAGAGCCACAGAGAGGCCACACCATCTGAGACTCCATCAACCTAGTTCACAGGGTTGCCCCACCTGGTGATACCTAAGGCTCCGCCCCATCCAATTTATGGGTGCACTTTTCTACGTTAGGCCATACTACTAAAACAGGGAGTCAAAGCAGCTCTACATAATACATAGAAACAAACTCAGAGAGGCTGCAGAACAAAACTTCAGGAAAAGAACTAAACAAAATGGAGATAAGCAATCTATCAGAGGCAGAGTTCAAAACACTAGTTATTAGGATGCTCAGGGAACTCAGTGGATACTTCAACAGCATAAAAAAAATCAAGCAGAAATAAAGGTTACACTAAGTGAAATAAAGAAAAATTTACAGTGAATCAACAGTGGAATAGATGGAGTCAAGAATCACATCAATGATTTGGAACACAAGGAAGAAAAAAACATTCAATCAGAAGAACAAGAAGAAAAAAGAATCCCCCAAAATGTGGATAGGGTAAGGAGTCTCTGAGACAACTTCAAACATACCAACATTCAAATCATAGGGATGCCAGAAGGAGAAGAGGAAGAGCAAGAAACTGAAAACTTATTTGAAAAAAGAATGAAAGAAAACTTCCTTAATTTGATGATGGAAATAGACATGTAAGTCCAGGAAACACAGAAAGTCACAAAAAAGATAGATGCAGAGGACCACATCAAGATACATCACAATTAAAATGCCAAAGGTTAAAGATAAAAAGAGAATCTTAAAAGCAGCAAGAAAAAAGCAGTGAGTTCCCTACAAAAGAATTCCCATAAGACTGTCAACTGATTTCTCAAAAGAAACTTTGCAGGCAAGAAGGGACTGGCAATAAGTATTCAAAGTGATGAAAAGCAAGGACCTACAACCTAGATTACTCAATCCAGCAAAGCTATCATTTAGAATTGAAGGGCAGATAAAATGTTTCCCAGACAAGAAAAAAATGAAGTAGTTCATCATCACCAAGCCATTATTATATGAAATGTTAAAGGGACTTATTTAGAAAAAGAAGATCAAAACTATGAATATTAAAATGGCAACAAATTCATAATTATCAACAACTGAATCTAAAAAACAAACTTCAAACAAGCAGAACAGAAACATAATCATAGCTATGGAGATCATTTGGAAGGTTATCAGTTGGGAGGGGGAAGGAGGAGAATGGGGGAAAAGGTGCAGGGATTAAGAAATTCAAATTGGTAGGTACAGAATAGAGAGGAGGATGTTATCAATAGTATAGGAAATGAAGAAGCCAAAGAACTTATATGAACAACCCATGGACATGAACTAAGGAGGGGACTGCTGGAGGGAATGGAGGGTACTGGGTGGAGGGGGACAAAAGGGAAAAATTGGGACAATTGTAACAGCATAATAAATAAAACTTTAAAAAAAAAAAAGTGCTTTATGCTCAGCATGCTGCTTCCTGGCAAAGAGACATCTTTGTTCTGTGCTCTTCTTTTTACCTGCAACATCCTTCTCAACCTTCACCAAATTTCTTATTTGTCATCTTTCAGATCTCAGCTAGGACTTTCTCAGAGAAGTCATTCCCTAACCTACCTAACTTGGTCAAATATCACTATTACCAGATTTTATAGCACCATGGGCCACACTCCATCACATCATGATAGCTGCAATTTAATATTTTTTGTATGGCATTTGATCAATAAATGCTCTCCCAATAGACTATAAACTCCCTAAGGGTAAAAGTCTTTAAGTTTGCTCACCATCATATCCCCAGCATCTCGCGCCTACTTTTTACACCGTAGACTTTCAATAACTATTCTGAATGAAGGGATAAATGGATGAATGAAGCATTTCTTCCTTCCCGATACTGATGTGATCTTAGGGTTATTGAGAGATTCTCCCCAGAGTTCTTAGTACCAAGTACCTTTCTCATGACTTCATTTATTCAGAAGGAACTGATTAGAGGGCAAAGACCTCCTGCAGCAAGGAAGCTGAGTGACATTTTATAATAAACTCACGTGAAATGGAAATACTTTCAGAACATGCAACCAAGATAGTGGACCAAATTTCCAAACTTTAAAATTAAAAAGAAAGAACAAGCAAATAAGCCAACAACTGATTAATAAATGAATCAATCAACAGATGACAGATTTTAACATAAGATAAACATATTACTGATATTTCACCTAGAAAGAAAAACTTTCTGTCCACAGCAAAATCTAGTCACACTACCCATTTCGTCTAGTCAGTTTTAGCTTCTTTAGTTACAGTTTGTTTTTTGTACCTCCTCAGGTAGTAAGTGTAATTACGTTAAAAATCACCAATAAGAGATGCACAACATGACTTCCAATCCTAAGCTAAGACTTCTGGATTAGACACATAGGATTTCAAGGGAGAAGAGGAAAAGCTTCTTCATCCATTTTGCTTACATTCTTTATCTGCATTGCAATATAAATAATCAATTTTGACAATACAAATTGAATTTGGATGCATACATCTTTCAAATTTCATTAACTCTAGTGTGAATCCAACCTTTTCATAATCACTCTAATGCAGTAGTTCAGAGGCTTTGCTTGGAGTCAGAGAGACCCAGTATCCTAGCAATGCCCCTTGTCAACCATGTAATATCAGGTGAGTCACCCACCTCTGCAAGCTTCAGTGTTCCCACCTCTGAAAAAGAGGATATTAACCTCTAAGGGCTTTACTAAGCAAAACTAAGGTTATATTTTTTAGGTACCTGCAGAATACCTAGCTCAGATTTTGTGTTCAATAAATATTTTATTTTTATCATTATCATCATCATCATTTTATTAATGAAATTCACAATTATCAACCTTATCCCCAGATTCATTCTTACCACTTCTTATAACCCTCTTTTGTAAGGAGAGAGAGGATAGACATAAACAGACCAACCTAAAAAACGTTGGGGCTACTCAGGCTCACCGGCACTAATGACAAACGTAAGAGGGGCCAGGTCTTACTTCCTAGACACAAAAACACATGACAATTTTTTACTCTTTATGGAGTAAATAGTGGAACTAAAATATTAACTCGCCAATACCCATCAAAATGTGTGTCAGCACCTATCCCATTCCATCAGGAGACAATATGTTTCTCCCAAGGGCCATCCAGCACACTTAAGCTTGCATCTCATTGGTCAGGACTAAGTCACATGGCCAGCCCTAGCCACAAGGGAACCTAGGAAATCAAGGTGTTTTAGCTGCCACATTCCTGTCATGAACAAAACTGAGCTTCTGAGGATAAAGAAGAGGGGAATGGATATTAGATTACTAAGTAGAGTCTCCTAAAATAGACTCTCACAGTAGTTTCAGCACAGAAACATAACAACCATATTTTTTCTTCTAAAGGGGAAAGAAATGTTCAGGTAGAAGCACCTCAGCTCGCTCGCCCTTCGTGTTCATCCTGGGGAAGAGCAGTGACACCTGACAGTTGCTGGCCCTCCCACCCCCACCTCCTGACATCCTCCTGCTGCTCTGAGGCCCAGCTCAAGGCCCTCTATGGCCTGGGCCAAACTCAGGCAGGTGCTTTCCTTTACGTTCTTATACCACCTGGTGTAGAAATCCGCTAGAGCAATCATCACATTCTCTGAAATTTGTATCATTATCCCCACCGAACCGGCCATTTTTTATGACATTTTCATCTCTGCAGGCCCAGTACCCAGGACCATCTATGCCTGCAAAGAAGAAGTGCTCCATAAGCATTTCCTGGGCTGGATCGAAATGGATTGAACTGAAATGAACTGAACTGGCTTGCACTGCACTGAAGGCCCAAGGACCTGGCTGCACCTCTTTTCTCGCCCTGCTGTGGTGGCGAATGGGGTGCCTGTCCCCTTACCATGAAGGGGGATGGCAAGCTGACAAGCTCGTGGCTCATACAAACAGATCCTGTCTCAATGAGATCTGTAGCCTGCCTTTGTGGCCAAAAAGGAAACGTAAAAAACAGTTACATTAACATATTTCCTCCCAGGGGAACCAGGGAGAAAGGAGTAAAAGTCACTGTTTACCAAACAAAAGCTGAGAAAACATTTTTATCCATTTATGAATATGACAAATTAGTGAAAGTGACAAAAATAAATAAAAACCTACCACATCCTCAAAAAGTTACACAATTGCCTAAAAGCCAAACTGTAATTGTGACTATGTTGGCATTTGGCACTCAGCTGAGGATTCCAAGGAAGCAAGCCGCTCACTCTTTTATGAGCACTAAACAGAAATGTCACAAGCAGCTTTTGATTAAGCTATGATTGTCACAGTATATGGAAATGAACTAACATATGGTGTTTTTAAAATAAACTACTAACCACATCCAGTGGTTTCAATTAAAGAATGGTTCATTGCTTACAAAAATTCCCCTGGACCAAACTGTCTTCCTAAAAAGTCCCACTGCCTCACTCTAAATTTCCACTGTCACCATGCAGATTTCTAAGGGAACGCTGTTGAATTTGGTGTGGATGCTCAGGGTAGCCTCTGTAGAAAGTAAGTACCTTCCTCCAGCTTTGTTCTGTGGCTGAAGAAATCTTGGGAATATTCTCCTATGAGAAGTATAAATTGAATTACAGTTATATTAAACGACCTGCGAGAAGGCTAGAGAATATTTTAAAGGATTTTTAAGAATGCTAAGATTATTTATACTATGTTATTCTGTCATCAAAACAAAAAATCCACAAGCATTAAGGGAGGACTAGGACAGCAATAAGACAAGGTCCAAGTTCTTTCTAGGCAAATCGCCTTGCAGACATGACTCTAAAACCAGTACAAAGAGGCCATGCAAATGCAAGCATGGAAGGAAGCTAGTATGAGAATCACTGTAATCATTCTCTAATCAGGATGAAAACTATCCCTAGGGAATTCAAATTAGGCAGGTAGAGGCCACTTGAAACTGGTCCTGCTAAGGAATGGGGCTCTTTTTTGAGAGGCTTCATGTGAGCCCTTGCCGTTCCCCCAGTGATTGTTCTGTTCTTTGGCCTAATTGCCTTTCTTTGTAGACAGGGTGCCCCGACTTCCCCCTTTCTCAGCATTGCCATCTATCTCCTCTCTCTCCTTTGACCACCAGCGGCATTCATGGCCAAAATGTAGAACTCAATGACACCTTTAAAAACCGATTGTTATTTAAAAATAAATGCATTCTCCATGTTGGTTTTTCTTATACTTTCCCCTTGATTGATTTCTTTTTCATCTAAACTATGATGAGCCTTCTATTAAAATAATGATTCCCCACTCCCACTCTTAAAGACAATATATTCTCCCCACCTGCCAAATAAGAAAAATATCTCTGCCGTTCTGCCTGCATACAAAAATATGCAAAGAAGATCCTCAAATTTATCTCATTATATTCACCTCTTAAGTGTTTATATAAATGTCGGGAAGAATCATATAATAATAGAATAAAAGGAACTTAAGAAGAATGTAGCATACACAGATTTCCAGTGAGTTTTGTGGGGGAAAAAACCTATAAACCTTCCAAGTTTGGTTTCAGCATGCAAATACTAGCTCAGAAAAGTTTCCTCAACAAACTTCACATACACTCTCAAAAACTTTGATGAGCATTTGGTCTAAATGAGGTAGCCAGTGAAACACCAGTTATCTCCCTTCAGTCCTTCTGACCCAGAGCATCTTGAGTGAGCTCAAAAATCTATTTAAGAACTGGAGGAACAAGGGAGAGATTAGCTGTTTCTGGGCATGGACATGAATAACAAATAATCCATAAATCTTTTTGAATTTTTTTTTTTTTTTGCTCGTTTGTTGCCTTGGTGTTTGTTTATTTGTTTGGGGCACGCAGAATTTTCACAAGAAGTAACAAAGTCAGACCAAGAACTGACTTGGAATTTTACAGTTGCTCGCGCATGTGTCCTGGGTATTGGGTGAGTTGGCAGTGAGTTTCTTGTTATAGAAATTGCTATTTTTGTGACTTTGATTACAGAAATCACCCAACTTTCTGCTGGAAGCAAATTCAGTTTGAACAAACACAGCTAGCTAGCTATATGGTCCACATGTTTATTGTAAATTTTTATTCAGAAGTCACATTTTCCATTACACCTAAATTAGTCCTTCCTAAAGCCTCATAAATGAAGCAGAACCAACTAAATGTAATTGCTTTCTCTTGTGGCCTTAGTGGTAACATTCTGGTAACAGACAAAGGATTATTTTAATATAAATTGGTGGATCACAATAACACCACTACCAGAAGTGGCTTCTAAGGGTATGGAGTAGAAACTGCTTAAAAAAAAAAAATGGAATTCTGCTTAACTGGCAAACAGCAATAGAACAAAAACTTTCAAAATCATTAAATCATAATTCTGAAAAGAATGTAGAAAAGTCATCTTAGTTCATCCCTACAGTAACATGGACTAATCTGTTTATCCATAATACATGTACATAAACAATTCTTAATTTCTCTATGTAAGACACGCCACAGACAGCCTTGGTGACACACTCTGTAATTAACAAACCTATCATAAGTAGCCTATTTTGTATACAATCCTCACCACGGTGGCATACAAATCCTAAATAAATAGTCGTAAACAGGCAGGCTTGTTCCAACTCAACATGCTATACAGTTCTTTAGAAAAATGCCATCTGAAGTAACATTTTGTACTCTGACATTAACCTACTTATTTGCACACATTTTAATATTTTCCCATGAGAAAAAGTACATGTGGGGCATCACTTTAATTTCTGTTTTATTTACATGCTAACGAATCATGGTGAGACAAAGTTGTAGAACTATAATAGCACAAGAAAAAAATCCCTTTTCCTGGCTCTTATCTCGCCGTTATTCAACTCACCCGATTGTACAACTCAGGTGATTTCTATTTTAATCACATTTCAAAAGGATTGAGTTCAAGGGGTAGCATTTTTTTTTTTTTAACTAAAGTAGTTGTTAAGACTGAATAACTACATTACCTTTCTTTTTCAGTTTTTATTTTCTCAAGCAGACCAGAATGTTTTAACCTAATTGGTCATTTCTGGACATTTTATCTTTGCATCACTCGAAGGACACATCAGAGCATGACTCAAAGCGAGTATGAGGTACTGGCCCTGCCCTTGAGGCTACAATGACACTGTCGGGCAGACCTGAATGAAAGTGACAAGTCGTCACCGACTGAGTACCAGCATGTGCAGCGGGTAACACGTGCCACAGGAGTTCCAAACCGGGGCAAGTCATTATTGAGCTGGTATAAATGCACTCTTTTAAGGCCTTGCTAAAAGAAAGTAAACCTATCATTTTCGCTGAACTACTAAAAAATACTGGAAACAGTAGAGACGACTCCATTACATTGTCTGGAGTTTACTCCTCAATGTCTAAGGATCCCAAAGTAGGGACCTGCTTTAAGTAACGAAGAACATTACGAGGTTTTTGTGTAATTATTATTGTTTGTTTCTCAATTAAAAAGAGACAAGATGGGAGTGATATTTTAGATGTCTGGCAGCTGGTATGAAAAAACTCCCTTCTATTTAAGTAAGAATCTAAAGGCTGAAAACCCAAATAAGAAGATGTTACCTTAGAAATTGGAAGAGAAGGGCAGACACAAGAGACACTTTGAAGGAAATACCAATAGGATTCAGTGAGCGGCTGGCTATGGAAGGAAAAGAACAGAAAGTAATCGAGGATAATTGGGATTTTTATTATATAAGTAACCAGGATAATGGGGACTCAATGATCACAACACCTCATAAAAATATGATGAAAAGTCAAGTAACAGTCCCCATCCATGGGGAAGTTATTAAAAGGACCCAACATTCCTACTTCTATACTGTGATCATGGAAAAATTCTAGAGAATTTATTAATAGAGTATGAGTACACCTATGGCCTCCCACGGTCCCTCACCCCAACTACTTCTGCATCAGCGGTTCAAACTCACAAAGCCCTAAATATGAATCCCCAGTATTAACAACCTACATAGTCCTTTAAGAATCTTTTCCTGCAGTAGGAGAAACTTCCTAAATAGCATACAATTCCAAGAAGATCCCTACGAATATCTCTCATTCTTTTAGTGCATTTCAATCACACACATACTCGCACATGCACTCACCACTCTACCTTCCTGTCTTATAAACTTGAACCCAAACCACAGGATGTGTCCTGCCTTCTGTTTAGGTGGTAATGCCTGTGGCAGACAGTCATTGACACCCCATTCACTTCAGTAAAGTATATTTCACATTTTAAATACTACACACAGCTCTGTTTTTTCCCCATTTTCCACCCCACGTCACAATCTCTTTTTAGCCCGGAGGACCCAGCACCTGGAGCACAGTGGAATGCTTTGAGGCCTCCTTAACTCATGAGTCGCTATAAATAGCAGCGACATCAACTCTCCCATGACACACATAAGCACACTATTCATAACATCTCATGGCATGATGAAACGGAATCACTATTGTAATGGAATAGTCAGAGGCAACAAAAAAGTGACACCTTTTATAGTGTAAGAACTTCTCCTTGGAGGGCACTTCTAAGTGACTTCGAGAGAACAGCACCGCAGAAATCCAAGGCTCCCTAAGAAGCTTATATAGCTAACTGGCTAGAGGAGACTGAGGCACCACGACACAATCCTCCTGCACTCACCAGCGTCACAGGAGAATAAACAGCAATTATTTGTACCACACGAAACACAGTATCATTGTGCCAAACCAGTGCCACCAAAAACACAAGTATGCCAAACACATTTTCCTTTCTGCCCAGCACTGCCTTCAAGTTGCTGACTTCTCCCACTCAAAAGCCCTTCTATTCAGATTAATTCCACTGAGAAACACACACACACACACACACAGAGTCAGAAAGAGATTCTTCTCATGAAAACGTGAATGGCCCATTTGCTTTCAGCGCCCCAGAACTAGGAATTCCAGCTGCTGACTAAATTCAAGGACACACTTGGTACGCAAAGTCACTTGCCGCAAAGTCACACTTGTTGGTAGTATTCTACGCAAAAGAGCAGTGTAACATTAGGAATCACTTCTGCCCCTTATTTCCTTGGTCCTTATTCCTGCCAACCAGCATCCCAGCTGATATACGTTGGCAAGTTGAGAGACTGAATTTAGGTTAGTTCTTCCAAAGATGCCATTAAGAGGCAAGGCAACAGCTAAACAAAGGAATAGCTAGTGGGTATCTGTAGTAGAAAAGGCCAGAAGAGCCTAAAGAACAGTGATTAGCCTTCACGGGGAGTTAATCTCTGCAAGTTCTAGTCTGAAGCTTTCGGCCTTACCTGTGCACACTGCAGGGGAAAATGTGAGCTTGAAGAATGTGTTCAGAGTAACTCACACTCATAATTGCTGATCATCATTGCTAACTAGATGCACTGCTCATTTAATACCCAGAACACTATGAATTAAGTTCTATAACTATCCTTTTTACAGATGAGGAAACTGAAGCGCAGCAAGGTTGAGTATCTTGCCAAGGTTACACTGCTGGTATGACCTGGGAATCAAATTCAGCCTGGCCTGAATCCATGCTCCAGATGGCTGAGATATGCTGCCTTTTCAGTAACATTACATCACAAGTGCCCCTCCTGAAAAGGCATATTTAAAGTTTTCAGTTATTAAACATAAAAAGCTTTTGTTTTTTATACTAAAGTACTTCCTAAAGATAAAGTAATTCTTACTTACATAAGATGAAAAAAACAGAAGAAGATGAAAGAGTGTATTTTTTGCATTTGTGTTTTGTTTTGTTCCTTAACAGGGAAAGAATCTACCACATTTCACACACATTCCGAAGACCTTCACTCCTGCATATGGATTCACTTTGGAGATATGCAAATAGCACATAGAAAATTAAAGAAATCTGCACTGGCTGGTGAGGTACAATGGATTGAGTGCCAGCCTGTAAACCAAAGGGTTGCCAGGTTCAATTCCCAGTCAAGGCACATGCCTGGGTTGCAGGCCAGGTCCCCAGTAGGGGGCATGCAAAAGGTAGCCACACAATGATGTTTCTCTCCCTCTCTCCCTCCCTTCTCATCTCTATAAAAAAAAAAAATTAAAGAAATCTATCTTTATGATATCAGAAGTAAGGACCTTAGCTGAAAACATTTAAAAATCAAGAAAAAGTAGAAATACACCAAGAAGAATAAGGTCAGGTCAGCAGGGGTGTGCACTGGGAAAAGGGGAAGTCAAATGACAAAACCCCAAATAATCTTGGCTCTTATGCAAAGCTACTCTGTCCACTTACCCGGAAGCACTAAACAAAAGCCGGTTTCAGTTTCCTGAGTATCACAGGAGCGCCCACTGGCATCCATCGCTCCAGGCTCTTAGAACCATGTTCACGAGCACAGATCCAGTGGTTCCAGCACACTTCCAAAGAGCTCAGAAAGACTGAATGAATGTATGTGTGCACAGACCCAGCGCGCGAATTCCATAGGGGCAAGACATACTTGTGCGAGGCAGGTCGCAGCTCTGGGCACTGACACCTGCTCAGGCTCGTCCAGAAACATATTACACGTCAGACCAATATGCCAAACAGGATGTTCTGTCTATAGCTCTCTTTCCCAACATTTTACACATTTTCAGAGTCTCTGCAGCCACAAAGTGCCATGCGACTCCCCCATATATATCCCAGGACACTAGCAAAATGAGAAGTTCAAAGATCAAAACCACCTACAGTGGGAATTTGTGCTGTATTTCCAGAGCCTATGGCCCCGGGGAGCACCTTCCCACCCACTTTCTAGGCAACCCTCAAGGATGGCAGCTGCTAACTTAGAAGAAACAAGTGCACCGTGGAGGAGGCAAAAGAATTATTTTTAAGAAAGAGCACAATCTCACTTTTCTCTCCACCACCCACTCCTCACCACCTCCTCACTCCCTTGTCTCTCCTCCTGCTTCTCCTCCGTCTCACTTTCCTTCCCCAGCCGCTCTCCCTGTAGGAGCTCAGGTGCCGCACTCCTCAGCACCGCCCTGGGAAGAGCAGCTACACAGAAACCTGGAGCTGCCACCGAGTTCAGAGGAGAAATAAAGCCAGCTCGCTTCCCTTCTCAAAGCTCCAAATGTGCAAACATCTACATACATACATTGGTCACTGGGTTTTCTCAACAAGCTGGTGAGGTGCTAGTGGTAATAATAGTGATGATGATGACAATTATTATTACATCCTGGGTTTGATGCTAATAGCATCCCATGAATTACCTCATTTAATCCTTAGAGCACCACTGTGAGATAAGGGTTATCAACCCATTTGGTAGATAAAGAAAGAAAAGGTTTAACTAACTTCCCAAGTTCACCCAGCTGCAGAAGGGCAGAACTGGTATTTGAACTCCAGCTTTTACTCCATAGCATCCCAGCATGGTAAGCAGAATCTGCTAGAAGCCCTGTCTTGACACTGAAGCCATGGAGAAAAGAAAAAGCATCTGTGTCATAAGCTTAGTGAACCTCTTAATTATGTCATCTTCTTTATGTGCCTAAATACTAGAAAATATTTGACTTATTTCTTCTTTTAAATGCCTTCACTGTTCAATTCCATGCCTCCTTAATATGACTTCTGAAGCTGAGCTGCCCACGTGCGGGGTAGTGAGCGCTTTTAAGTGTACATGATAAATCCATGTGCCCTATGGATCAGTTTCTTCTATCACCTGTGCGTGACAAGCAATTCAACACACTCTGGAGCCACCTACACAGGCCAAAATGCCTTCTTAGCAATAGTTAAAATAACAAGACACCTTCCAAAGCAG
This sequence comes from Micronycteris hirsuta, assembly GCA_004026765.1. NCBI lineage: Eukaryota > Metazoa > Chordata > Mammalia > Chiroptera > Phyllostomidae > Micronycteris > Micronycteris hirsuta. Next base: position 216,829 of record PVJI01000187.1, read on the forward strand.
AATAATTAGGACTAGATTTGCATGACAAGGGAGGAAGGCAGTGCAGGAAAATACAAAGATGACTGGCAGACATTAAAAACAAGAAAATCAGCTGAACCTCCATCTATACGGTAGAAAATATTTAGATAAATAAAAGCAATGCGTATGTATTTACTTGTAGTAAGCCATCCAATTACTCTTCAATAAGCATTTAATAAGCATATACTACATGCCAGACACTGTGCTAGGTGCCAGAGAAAACAATGGACAAGAAAACTCTAATCCTAGCTCTCATGGAGCTTACAGCCTAGCATCAGTGCAAGACAAAACTGTAAGCTCACAAAATTGTAAGATAAAATATATATTATGAAGGAAACAAAGAGCTGAGAAAGAATAACATTGGAGAACATACATTACACAGGCGGGAACAAAAGCAGGTTTACAGTTGCTCGTATGGAAAATAATACAATAATTAATGAATAATAATACAGGAATAAACTCTGTTGTTTTGTGTACTCACAGCTGTAAACCTATTTTATCACTGCACTGCAGAGAATAGAAAAAAGGCCTCTCAGATAACACAAAAATTTAAAGCTTCAATATAAAAGGAAAGAAAAGCTAACCAGGACAAAGATGGAATGACTGTTCCAAAAAGACAGGATTACATGTGCAAAGGCCCTGAAGCAGAAAAAGTCTGGGCACCGAGGCGCTGAAACAGCAGTGTGGCCGGAGAAACGTAGGCAAGGAGACAATGACACGGAGCGTGGCTGTTGAGACACGGCGTGCCGCGGGGCCCAACTGAGATCTCGCTCCAAGGACTGAGGACGTTTTCAGCGGGAACAGCACGGCCCCGCTTTACACTGCAGGAGGGTCACAGGGGCCTCCGTGTGGAAACAGACTGGAAAAGCGGAGCCCGTTGCTGTTGTCTACACAAGAGATGACAATTTGTTGGACCAGAATGTCGCAGCCAGACGTGTCAGTAGTAGACGGATCCAGATCGATTTTAGAAGCAGAAGCGACAAAAGTCACTGATGGACTGACTGTATATGTGGGTGACAACAAGGAAAGAATCGGAGATGATTCTCAAGTGACTCTATTTACATGTGCGGTATTTTCAAGAGGAGAAGCCTCACCTGACACAATGTCAGGCCCATGTGAGAATCTGGTCTGGGGCTGCTGTACATCTATAGACATAAGTATCACCAAAACCCTGGATCCAACAACAGAAACTGTGTGTGGCTGTTCTTCAGAAACAATAATGGCATACTACTAGGCAGATATTTCAGTAAATAGTTTTCCCATAAAATAATTGTATTGTCATGTTGGTGCCACAGACCTGTAGCTCCCCCCAAATCACAGGGTTAAATGTCCTTCGACATGTGAGTGTAACAAGTGCAACACTGGACATAGAAAAGCATCAGATAAACTAGCTACCAGTTCATCTAGTCTCCGTGATAAGCAGTGGAGAGAATATACAATAATTTCTAAGAGAGCCTTCATGTCAAATTGGATGATGCATAACTTATTAACTAGCAGGAAAATAACTAACTATATAATGCAAATGTATAAATAGCTTTCTTATGATCCCTGAACACTTTGGTCCTTAACAACAGTCTCTCTGTACGATCCTTTCAGAAACCAGGCATACGACACAACGCAGCACTCCCCCGGAAGGAGACCTCTGAGGGTAAAGAGAAAGAAATACCTTGTTTGTCGTACATGCTGTACTCAAAACAGTCCCTAAATGCCACAGAAAACAACTCCCAGGGAGACACACTCATTCTCACTACCTTTCTGATCAGCTCATTCCCTTTTACTGACTTGAATATTACTGGCATTGTTTCATTGTCTTTCCTACAAAATTGGTAGATAATTATCATTTCATAATCCCTTGGTCCATTTGTCCAAGAGAGTGTCTCTCCCTTTTTAATATTTATAGTCATGATGCACTCTTGTTATTAAATTGCAGAATGGGAGACGACTATGAGAGAGACGAAGAGAAAGCGAGAGCGAGGGAGAGGGAGAGAGATCACACACACACATTAGGGACAGCCTCTCCCATTCTGGCTCGGGTCTTGCCCAGATAGATAGCAAACCAAGGTAGACGACAGTGATTTATTTGGAAAGGAATGTTATCTTTTGTTCCTTCACACTATTAACTGTGACATTTTTTTTCTGCATTTCAAGAACTTTACTTGAAACAGACCCCGTTGTTTTGTCTTGGTTTTGGTTTTTTAGTCAATATATGAAGGATTCCCTTTAGATTCCCAACATTCCAATGAAAAATACATAACTCTGGTCCCCTGCCCTCTGGTCCCTCGTTATACATTTTAACTTAGTGGTCCATCTCCAAACTCTCCTCAAAATGTTTATCTTCAGCCCTGGCTGGTATAGCTCAGTTGATTGAGCACAGGCTGGGAAACAGAGGGTCCCGGTTCAATTCCCCGTCAGGGCACATGCCTGGGTTGCGGGCCGGGTCCCCAGTGAGGGCCATGTGAGAGGCATCCATACATTGCTGTTTCTCTCTCTCTCTGTCTCCCTCCCTGCCCCTCTCTCTACAATAATAAATTTAAAAAAATTAAAAAAAATGTTTACAAAAGCAACATACACATGCACCTAAACACAGTCCCCCACATCACCGAAATCCAAGAGTGTTCTTTGACCTCCTGTTATTCTGTTCTTGTGATATCTAATACGTTCACCATTTCACAAGCTATGCCATCCACTCTGCAGTCTTCTGTGACTTACAGGGTGCTTTTCCGCTATTCCTTTTAAATTACTGACCTGGCTCATGACCTGGTTAAATGTCCCCTAGGAGCCTATAAGTATCATTCATTTATATATATAATCTTGACCTACTGTCTCAGTAGAACCTATCTCTAAGAAGAAACAATCCAAAAATTTCTTTAAGAATCTTTCAGTTACTATTGATGACTGCAGTTAAGTACATCTATAATACCTGCCCTATTTCACTAGTCAAAATGTAGAATACAAAACCATGCCCACACATTATCACATCTTTTCTGACCAGTACAGAATTTTACCAAATCTCCTCCTAGACCAACCTGATGGGATAAGAAAAGCTTCTCCACAGACGTTATCCTTTAGAGGAGACCATCCTTTTATCATTGTGCCCCTCCCCATTAGCCGCAAGATCCTAAAAGGTGTCCTTCCCAAGGACAGAGGAGTGAGGCAGAAAGAGGCACCGACAGCCATGGAGTACTCACTGAGCGGTTTCAGGATGCTGCTGCCGGATTCATCAGCGTTTTCGACATCTGACTTATCAGAGTAGTTCTCAGAGATTCTCTCCTTTTCCTTCTTGTCCTTGTGCCCTGTCTTTCTCTTGTGACGCCTCCTTCTCCTGTAACTCTTCGGCACATGAACCCCAATGTAGATGGTATGGTGGCCTAAGGGAAGGTACACAAATCACCAATCATTCGAATCGCATTCTCTGATGCACATAAATTGCACAAGATCCACAGGTCAGAAAAAAATGTCTATGAATTCAACATTACCATTCTGTATGTGACAAACTCAAACTAGAAAAATGCAATCTCCCAGTTTGCAGGTAGCTGGAGTTGTAATTCAAACTGTTGGTTGGTACTAAGATTCTGTGAGGGTGTTCTCTAGTTTCTATCCAGATTGACTACTTTTGTTTAGGAAAACCAAAGAATACTGCACCAGGAATCAGATATCCTTCATTCTGGTCAGAGCACTGCCATCAATTAGCTATATGACCTTGAATCTGGGCCTCAATCTCATCATTGTGTAATGACAGACTTATCCTGGGCAACCCCAGAGGCCCTTTCAATTCTAAGCTTCCATGAGTCTGTGATTACACTCAACACGGTGCTGAAAAAGGAGGTCTTGGAGCAATAAAAAAATAAAGATCTAATTCAGAATTCAAGAAGTCATTCTGCTGGGATAGGTTTAACACCAAAACTTTTGTTTTTTTCCCATTCAGCAGAATAGAGATCTAGAACTGGGACAAACAGAAAAAGAAAGACATACTTGGAGAGAGATTCTAGAAAAACTCAAATCTTCACACAAGGAAGCAGCTAAAATGAATGTCAACTACAGTGCCATTCCCATTTTTCTTTTTTCATTTCCAAAAGTTTCTAAAAACTGGTTGTTGCATTGATAAAAAATAAATAAACCCAGCCCAGCAAAAACTGCCTTGAAGAGAAGGGGAAGAAGAAAAAAGATTGTGAAGTGTTTTTAGTTCTCTGGACGGAAGGAGCTGCAAAACTGACAAGTGGTATATTTTAACAAAATCTGGTAAGACAGAAAAAGAGGAACTCAAAGTTCCACATCTTTTTCTTTTTCCATTGGGAAACTTTTACTTTCACTTTATATATATAGCATAACTTCTGAATGTGGGAACCACCATTTCGAAAGTAATGTAAAAACTTTTTTGAACTACAAATTAGAGTATCTCATGTGTGGGTTTCCTCTCCCATTCTGGAATGACTCCTTGATGACCCCGCTAGTGCCCCAGACAACTTCACACACCTGCACGTACTGCTCCAACGTGCAGTAGGTCTGGTATAAATTGCTGTGAGCTGCTTTTCACAGGAACTCACTCGGCATATCTAAAAACACCATAATTCACCAGGGTGTTTCCTTAAATTGGAAGGATTAAAACAATTACATGCTTCTTCAAGAAAGAGGTTCCAACTCAGGAATGCAGAACCCAGACCGAATGGGTTAGCATTCAAAAGAAAACATTTGACACTTGGAATGAAGTTAGAAGTATCTAGAGAAACCTCCCCCCAGCAACACACACAAACACGCAGACACACACACACACCAACTCAACTACTACAAAGTACCATGAAATTCTCCTCACAGAAGCTGTACCAATGAGAAGTGCCTCATGCTAGCCATTTGCAAGCAAATTGTTCTCATGGGAAAGTTATATTATACTAGCAAGTAGGAAATGTCTCAGAAACAATGTGAATTAAGTAACAGTGTCAATTGTTTCCTGCGCTCCAGTTACTGGGGGAGTCCTGCAGCTTTATCTTGTTTCACACAATATATGTAAGCGAAGCCAACCAATTTCTTTAGTAAAGCAAACACAAAAAGCTTAGTTGCCTTCATTCCGGAATTAGAAAAACATCATAAAAAATTTAAGTAGGAAATTTTTTTAAAAACCTGCCACATTAAATCTTTTCTACATCTGATAAATAATGGCAACTAAGAAAAAAACAGCAGTTATGCTACACTAGTCGTATTGAAGTTATTCGGAACCATTCTGTAATCTATTGACCCAAGTCTGTGTGGGACATCTGACAAAAATCATTTCACAGGGCGTGGACGGGCTGACGGGATGGTAAGGTAAGATTTCTAGCCACAGAGGGCCCTTCACCAAGTGAAGGGTGTGAGCCGTTCAGAGAGGGAGCTCTCGTCGTCCATGGAGCGCAAGGCCCTTTGCCTTCTGGGACCCAAATCTGAGTTGTCATCAGCACAGAAACGGTGCCGTTTTATCCCCCTTTTGACCCCAGGCCTCCTCTCTGCCTTAGGCTTAAGTTCTGCTTGTCCCCATTTCCTCTAGCCCTGCCTCAAACGCCTCTCCGCTCACTCTGCCACGCACTTCCAGGCAGCTGGGGAAGCTTTCGGATACGGTGCGGGGCTATGAAACGTGGTTCTCTTCAAGAAAGCCCAAATGTCAGGCACTTTTTATCAGTTTTACTGAAGTATAATTTACACATCATAAAACTCGGACATTTTAAAGGTATAATTTAGTGACTTTAGTACGTGTACAGAGCTGTGCGACCATGGCCATGATCCAATTTTAGAACATTTCTACCAATTCACAAAAAGACCCTCCACGCCCATCTGCAGTTCTCACTCCCACCCCATACAACCACCGTTAGGCATTTTTGATACTCGCAGTGATGGTCTTGAGGCTGCAGCTCTCTGGTACCCGCATGGCTATGAGCTTCTGGGGGCGACCCTTACAGCACAGTCAGGAACCCCATTCCCTGAGTGAGGAAGACACTGCCTTTCAAGAGCGGCCAGAGGAAACGGCCCTGAGCCGAGCAATCCAAAACTCGAAGCCCCTTCCTTCTCCTCTCACACATTACTGGTATCTAGAATTTCCTCTTCTGTCTTGTGTTCAGATAAGGAAAAGGACTAGGGTCCTGGGGTTAAACAAACCCTTAGGAACTCAGGGACAGCGCCTGTGTTTCATCAATTACTTCTCAACCTCTCCCCACCTCAGCTTCTTTGCCCGTGAGAAGGCGGGAAGGACTGCCTTGCTTTGCTGAGTGGGGCTAGGCACGCTTTCCCAAGGGGGACCACATGCTTCGCAGGCTGTATGCGCTAAGTGGCAAAAATACCAGAAGGAAAATGAGCCGGAACATAGTATTCTCACCACCCCCACAGAATACCTGTCTTCAGGATCAACAGAAGCAGGACCATTGATGAAAACCGGCTAATGCTGATAAGGCTATCATAGGTGGATCTCAGTATTTGTCTTCATAAATACATCTATACCTGTCTCAGAGATACAACAGGAAGATTGGGGGCTATTTTTAAGTCACAACTCCCAAAAGGACAGCCAGCTCTTAGGAAAGCCATGGAGGTTGCGGGTGTGGAATTGTATTACATGTAAAATGAAAATGAGAAACTTGACAGACAAGCTCTTCAGTCCAGCAGGGGTCCACGAAACAGGAAGATGCTCAAAGAATCAGGGAGAATTACCTGCTTGGCTTAGAAGGGAATTTTAGAATTTTAGGCTTAAAAAAGGAAAAAAACCTTCTCGCTAGAAATGTCAGTAAAACTGTTTCTGAAGATAATGTAAAAAGCAAAAAATTTTTAAATAACAATAACTCATAAGGAAAATGTGATTGTTTAAAATGTTATTAAAATAAAGGTTCCACCCTTGCTACTCAAAATTTGGTCAAGTAAAACTATTAGAATTTACATGTGACTGTCCATTTAGGCGTGAGTCCGGATCTCATCCTTGATTTGGCAGTGGCCTCGGTACCATGTGTTCCAATAAATACCCTGCATACCTTTCTCTGACAGATGGTGCAAATTCCCCAGAAACTCTAAATGTCTTGGGACTATCTCACAATCCATCCCACAGCCAGCACTACTGGGAAGAAACCACAGCTTTCTGGGTTATCTCTGAATGTCAGAAATTATCACCAGGTGATCCTTGTTTCTTCTTCCCATCCTCACCTGCACACCTCAGTTGAAAGATGAAGTGCTGTGAAGCCATCCTGTCCAGTTCTCCGAATTCCTAAGCTATTTCTAAACTAACGTCACTGATAGCTGCTATCATGTTTGCAGGCCAACAGCGAAGCCTTCCACAGAGTAACTCTGGAGTCATGCAAGTGGGAGCGGCTTTCACAGGGACCCACCTTGCTACCGAGGATGATTTAAGACTCTGCAGAATTAAACCCATCCAACCAGAATTAAACCCACCAGCCAAACATTCTCTGGAGGACTGGGTGGTTGACAACATACGCCTCTATATGCAAGATGGATCTGTTACCTCATTTAGGAAGCAGGTTGCTGTGTTTCCAGTACATACAGATGATAGAAACCACTTACTGAGCACCTAAAAATGCACCCGGTCCTGGCGAGGTCTCTTACAGCTGTTAGTTACTTCATGCAATCCTCACAACTGCACAAATTAAATACTGCTGTTAGCTGCACTGTTCAAGCAAAGGAGCCAAGAGTCAGGGAAGTCCAGGGTATTGTCACCAGCTAACTCATAAAATCCCACAGAAATCTCTCAGGTGTCAATCTCAAGACTAGTGAGCACTTCAGCACAGCTTGGGTGGTGTTCTGCTTTTGTTTTGTGACACTATCAGTCTTACAACTGACTGTGTGCCCTTAGTCACGCTGACTGCTAAAAACAGAAGGGACAAATCTCGGGCCACCCTGTAGTAGGCAGGCAGAGTGGTGACATGCATTTCACACCCCAACCTCACTCTTCTAAATTTTCAACCATTATCTTTCCTTCACACTAACCTTTTTGGAATACAGCAGATGATAAATATTTCTTACAACCTTAGATTTCAGTACTGGGGGTAGAGGGTGGGGGTGGCTGGGGTGACTGTGGGGGAAGGTAGATATCTGGGCAGAGATGCAGACCTACGGATTAGACACCCCCAGCCACCCCCACCCTCCACCCTCAGCCTGCTACATACATCTCTAAGCACGGAGATCCGTTCCAAATTTGACTTTTATCCACATTATTGCTCTTTCTATAGTCAACTGCATTTCTTTCCTCTCTACTTTAAAGCAAAGATTCCACAACACTTGACACTTTATATCATTCTTTTTAGATGTCATCAGCAACATTCCCAAAGGATAACTTCAATACTACCTTCCCTGGCTTACCTAAAGTAACCTGGTCCTAGATGCCTGAAACTTGTTATGGGTATTGCCAAGAGGGATGTAGGAGAGGGAAGCAAAATTAAGAGATATTTATTATTTCTTTTTAATTATGAAAATGTGTAGAAGAGGCAAAGACCCTGGATGAGTATAGATTATAAAAGATGCTATAAAAACTTTACTTAAGCCCTGGCCAGGTAGCTTAATTGATTAGAGCATCATCCCAATACACCAAGGTTGCAGGTTCAATTCCTGTCCAGGGCACAAACAAGAATCAACCGGTGAGTGCATAAATATGTGGAAAAACAAATCAATATCTGTCTGTTTTTCTGTCTCTCTCCCCCTCTTTCTCTAAAAATCAATAAACAACATTTCTTTTAAAAGAAACTTTATTTCTTGTCAAAAAAAAATATATACTCTTAAAAAAAGGTATTTTTTTAGAAGTGCATGCCTAAAAATCCTTAAACAGAATCACAGTATAAGTCCAGATACCACAGAGATTGTATGTTTGGCACTTTATATAATAGATCAGCACATATAATCCTAAACACTTTAATAAATGAAATACAAATAACTTGCTATTACTCACAAATCTGTAAGAGTGCCCATAAGCAACTCTAATAAGCTATAATCAAAGTAATATTGCTAATTTGCTTGGGCAAAAATACCAGCTTGTGAAAAGAAAAGGGGGTCTTCAGAAGGCACAGTGTGACTCTGCAGCCAGCACAGGGCAGGTCAGCCCCTGGCGGAGCGCTTGGATGCGGGTCTACACGCCGAACATACACCAGCAGTCAGGGCAAGGGACGACTTCTACTTTTATATTTTGGGTGAAGGCAACTTTCCACTTAGAAAAAAAAATAATGCTTATGTTTATTAATAGAGAATTACATGTGTAATTTATTTACAGATCGTTTTGAATGCTGATGAGTAGTCTATTTTATATTATTGCTACTAATTACACTTACGATCAAGCATGCAAGAAAATAAATAGTAAAAGCTATGAAAAACAGGGAAATACTTTTCTTCCCACTGAACTGCATGGGAATTTGATTCACTGAAAACCTCTCAGAAATCCTTCAGGTGACCTGAGGTTCCCCAAGCAAGGCTGATAAGAAATCTCAGCTTGTTACCTGGTGTTTACTGAGCACAGTACTTTTAATATTTAATATTTAATGATGATGGTAATCTCTAGGGAAACAAACAGCTACAGAGAAAAGGCCTCTGAGGGGAGTCAACGCCAGTCCTTTAGCTCAGGAAACTCCTGCACCTGACTTTTAAGTGCTCATTTTTAAGCAAAATAGTTCTAAAGCCTTTAGGTAAATGTGCAGACCCTAAAACTACACACTGAAGTTACATTTTCAATACAATTTCCATTACTAATAGTTTATAATGGAGGCAAAACTGACCAGCACTATAAAAAGTCAGAATTGGTACATATTTTTAAAGAAATATAACTTTATTATGTACAATGATCAATTATTTGAAAATATCTAGGCTAAACAACCCCTTAAAGAGACTACAGGAACCTACCTTAATAAACAGGACTAAAAATCACCTTATCTTTTATAAACTGCAGCCCCTGAAGTGTGCCACAGGCTTTAATGTTGATTCTCCAAAAAATTTTAACTTTGCTCTAGCAAAATTTCCTTTATAGTCAAGTCTATAGATATAAAATATAATCTGTATTTATATCTCTATATTTCTCTTTCTCTTCATATATATAAAATCTGTCTAGTATCTTTTATAGCAATATATTTGTGTATATAGTAAGAGAGAGAAAGAGATTGTTATAAACAATCGAAATCAAATTATTTGACAGTGTCTCCTGCTGTGTTGAACACACAAAGGTGCCCCGTAAGTGTCGATCCTATTTCTCTCTTCCCTTCCTGAAGGGGAAAAACAAAGCACTCTTCGTCCTGCCCTCGCCCTCCTCCCGCCCTGGTAACAGCTTGTGAGCTCCTGTTCTCAAGCAAAGGTGCTCCCGGGCATTCACTCGGAGCAGCACGGAATAGACGATTTTAGGCCAAGTCTAACCCATCTGTCCCCCAGCAAGTTTACTCATCATACACAGTCTAACTGTTCAACAGAAGCAACACCTTCCGTAAACTCAATCCTCCCTCCCTTTGCCCACCTGGCAATCTTCGCCCATCCCTGGGCAGAGAGTCCCCTGGAGCTTCTACACAGTGAGAGCCAACCCCGAGGAACCAGGTCTGCTGGCCCTTGGACTTGACTAAACAGAGAAGAGTGGAGCCGAAAGGCCTAGGAAAGCCAAAGCTCTCGTTAGCTAAGAGCAAAGAGGGACCCCCCACAGGAACAAAGGAACCCCACTCATCGTGACACCCCAGGGCCCCAAAAGAACAGGCAGGTTTTAACATGCAAGTACATGTGCAATCAGACAAAATCTGCCTGTGAGCCAAACACAGAAAACTGACAGTTTCTATTACTTCTCACGTGGTCACCACGCGCACAACTGAATGGGAAGTAGAGCTGGAAGAGAAAACAATGGCTAATCCAATGGTCGCTGATAATTGGATTTGCAACTGCAGCCAGAGAAGCAGCTTAGAGAGACACATAAATGCGCACATTCACATTCTCATCCTAACCGCACTGTCCAGCTCCAACTCTGTTATGGCTTCATTTAAGCACCGGCCTAAGCTCTGGCTGAGCTATAGGAAGAACAGTTTTTAGTTGCAATAGACAGGTAATACACCACATAGTTAATGCACTCATGGCTAATCAGGTATCAAATATTTAATATTAGTCACATAATTTCCTCCTCTCACATACCTGTAATACAGGGGAGACGTGGATAATGTTAAAAGGCTAAAAAAATGACCAAGAACTAGGGAAGGTGCCATGAAAGACTTAAATTAGCCTCGTTAAACCCAATCCCAGGATCTTCAGGACTCCAGGTTTCCACATGCACCCAGAAAAGAAAGAATGGCATTCACTCACACAACAGCACACAGTCACACTTTCACGCTGAAATGACCTTGAACACCACCTGGTCCAACCTCTTCCTTTACCAGTGAACCAATAAAAGCCAAACAGTCAGTTAATGATGTAAACACTGGGACTCACGGCAGTCCTGAATACACAGGGCTCCCTTCCCCACTTTCTGCTTCCCCGGTCACAGCCCTGCCACCGCCCCTCCCATCTTCCACTGTCTGCAAGGCAAAGCCAAAGGAAAAAGAAAAAAGTAGTCCTTTCAAGTCAGCGATTACCTAGTTACACAGAAGAAAAACCACGGCTCAGGAGTAACCCAAAAACATTTCTCCACAGAATGACAAATGTAAACCCACAGCCCATGCTTCCACAGAGTGCTCCAGGACAGGAAGCAGTTCTCGCAGTGACATCTGTCCTCCCACTGGTCACCTGCAGTCACTCAAACAATGAGGCCAGCCAGGCTTGTCTTCTTTCTCACCCTTTCGTGAGCTCTTCCAACACTTTTCTCTTATTTTCCTTTCAATTATTTTTCTGGTTTCAGGTGTACAGCTCAAGGGTTGGACAATCATGTACTGACATGGCACTCCCCTTGATATTTCCAGTACCCCAACTGGTGCCATCCACAGTTATCCCAGTGTCACTGACTATATCCCCTGTGCTCTACTTACATCCCCGTGACTATTCCGTAACTGCCGATCTGTACTTCTTAATCCCTTCACCTCTTTCACCCAGTCTCCCAAACCCTCCCCTCTGGCAGCCACCAGTTTTCTCTGTACTTGTGAGTCTGTTTTAATTTTGTTTGTTCATTTATTTTCTTCTTTAGATTCCACATATGAGTGCCCCGTAAGCACTCATCCACTGGCCACTTTCTATAGTACTTGTCTTTCTCTGACTGACTTATTTCACTGAGCATAATAATACCTTCTAGATCCATCCATGCTGTCACATATGGTTAAGAAGATTTCATTCTTTTTATGGCCAAGTAATATTCCATTGTGTATAAGGTCATCAATTGCCGCCTTTTTGCCAAATCCACTGGCCACTTTCTGATCCTCACCTACCTGACTGCAGGCAGCACTCGGCACTGTCCATCACTCACTCCTCCTTATCGAAAGTGATCTGATCTTAGCCTCGGAGTCACCCTCTCCCTGGTTTTCCTCCAACATCTATGACTGCTCCTTCTCAGTCTCCAAATGCTGGCACTCACGGAGCCTACTCCAGTCCTCTCCTCATTCTGTTCCAACAGCCAAAGAGATATTTTTAAATGCAAATTTTGTCTTGTCACTTCCCTGCTTAAAACCCTCTGCCACAGTTCCCCGGTGCACACTTGAAATCCTAAATCTTTAGCACAGCATAAAAGATCAGGAATTATAGGGGTGCCATCCACCTAAAGGGGACCAAAGTTTTGCCTCCTCCAAATGTGCCTTTTTCGATACTGATTTTAAGCTGGTTATTAAGAAACAAAAGACTCAGAAAGAACTTTTGACGCTCCCTCCCCCTTACTGCCTAAGAGATTCAAATGAAAAGACCTCCTAGAAGGGCATTTTAGATATTCACCTCGACATTAGATAAGAAAGATCCAAGCAGGGGGCTATTAGTGATATCCCTCCCCCTTGTGTCCCACTGCTCCTGGGTTGCCAGCAGGAATTTGTTTACCACACATCAGCTCTGTCTTGAACACCTATAAATTGCCTATTTCCCCTTCGAAATCGCAGACTCCTGCCCCCATTCCTCCTTTGTCCATAATGGCATATAAGCCTCAACTGCCCGATGGACATCTAGCCTCGTTCTTACAGCACCCCCGAATGTACATTTGTATAATAAACTTTGGACATTTTCTCCTGATAATCTGCCCGTTAGTGTGAGTATTAGCCCAGCTAGAGGAACTTAGAAAGTGGGAGGAAAACAAATTTTTTAGCCTCCACACACCTCGGGCCACTCTCTCCCTATTCACATGGTCCAGCACACAGGCCTATTTCCACTTCTCAGGTGGGCCTACTTCTTTCTCCCCCCTGGGCTGGACGCATGCCTGCCTGTGAAGCTCCCCTCATTCGTGACATATTCATCCCTCCTCATCCTTCACGTCTCAACCTCACGTCAGCCTACGGAAGGGGGGTACACTGGTCTCCCATGTCAACTCACTCATGAACATGACACACTCTCTAAATTATATCAACCAGTCTTGCACCCTCAAATAAGGACTGGTTGACCTAACAGAACATTAATTGTGGCCCTAACTAGAATATGTTATCACAGTCAATGATATATGAGAGCCTAGAAAAGCAATATATTTTTATGCTTGTATCTGCAATTTTCCTTACCATTTTCACAGGCTTAAAGGGAAAAAAAGCACTGTCCATCAGTTAAAGTTAATAAGAATAGTTAACACAGATACTAACCAACTAATTTGTTGATTATCAGATATCGGCACTAGCTCTTTAGTCTGACAGCACTCTGCAGTCACAGCTACCCCTGGTCAGAAAGGTTAAACATAAAGATAAATTACCCAGAGGGACTAAATCCAAGGGAGATAATATCTTAAACTTACAGCGTTTATCCTGGGGATTTCAAATTAGTTTACTTCTACTTCTAGCAAAATTAGGAAATAAGGAGATGCAACTGCTGTTTCTTTGTAGCAAAAACCAAGATTCAGAAATTAAGTAATTTGTCAATGACTTACCAAAAATATCAAAGGATTTTTCAGATATTATCCTTCAACCATGGCTGGTAGGTGGGTAAGGAGAGAAGTTAACTGCACTTCGCATGGAGGAATGTAACCACACAAGCGTGACGGGCCTTGTGTCGCCCAGGAAGGCAGGATGGAGCCAGGAACAGACACAGGTCTTGAGGCTCCTGGTTCTCACTGCACTGTCTAACCCACAGCACAGACTGAACAAAAGCAACAGAACAATCAGATACTGGTTTAATTTGCCAAATATGTTTATCCACTGGATTCAGTTATGAGCTTTCTTCACTCTACATCTGCAATTTTCAACCTTTTTCATCTCATGGCTCACATAAACTAATTACTAAAATTCTGCTGCACACCAAAAAATATATGATTTTTGCCAATCTGACAAGAAATAGGTATAGTTTTGATTCATTCACATTGGACGGCTTTGCTGTGTTGGCTGTTGTCTTTTTTTTTTTTTTTTACCATCGAAGGGAAAATGTCCCTGACTAAATAATCAAGCATTGCAAGTTTTAAATATTCCTGCGGCACATCAGTGTGCTGCAGCACATCGGTTGAAAATTGCTGCTCTACACCCAAGACATTTTCTTTATTTTCAGTAGGAATAGAATTACTTGTTGAAAATTGAATAATCAACTGGGGCTGGGGTGGTGGTGAACACATCAGATAAAGCACTTAGGAGGATAAGCTGCCTTCTAATTCTAACTCTTTGGATAAGTAAAAACAATTAACTAGATTGAAAAGCTTTTGCAACTATTCAGAGAAGGGAGTTATTTAAGCCACCATATGTACTGCTGGTTCAGTGGATGCCCCTCCCACCCTCCCTCCCTTCACCTTCATCCCACCTCCCAATCAGCAGCCTCAGACTCCAATGTTTGGAACCTTCTGTGAACTACTGCCACGGCAGGTTCTCACTTCAGTTCCCTAAATGCAATCAGCGGGGGGAAAAAGTAAAATAAAACATAACAAAACAAAACCCACCAGCTAGCTCACCACAGCGACAAGAGACGCAACTGAGCTTACTGCGGCTTTATTCTATTCTTACTATACTCTCGCTCGTAAGTCCCAACCCTCACCCCCAATGGTTCTGACTCTTGTGATGACAGAAATGGGGAAATGCAATACTTTGCTCAGGTTCAAAGACAGGGTTATTCCTATACTATTGCACACTCTCATTTAACTGGCACCTAAATTATAAAACAGCTTGTGTATCATATAAAATATGTTCATATATACATTAAATATACAAGGTCTGTCCAGAAGGTATCTAACCATGTCATATGAAAAATAGAGATATTTGTTGAAGAAGATACAAGATACAAGAAACATTGTACACAGGACAATGATACTTCAGCCCCCTTCAAAGTAGACACCTTGGGACCTCACACAGTTCTCCCAGTTGCCATCAGCTGCCCCATTGCATTTCCCTGAATCTCACCGATGGTCTGAAATCTCTTTCCTTTAGAAGATGATTTTAGTTTTGGGAAAAGCCAGAAATCACAGGGTGTCAAATCTGGGCTGCAGGGGGCTGAGTCACCTGGGTGATTTGATGTTTCACCACAAAACTCTGCATGAGACAGGAAACATGAGCAGGCTCATTGTCATGGTGAAGTTACCAATGACCAGTTGCCCATAGCTGTGGCCTTCTGAATCATCCAAATAGTTTCTACGGAGGAATGTTCAAGCTTCACCAAAATTTGATGCAGCTTCATTGCTCTACTTGCTCAGTCATTTTGAATGTGACGGTCACACAGCACACATGCTCACTCAACAGCATCAACCGCCCCCACTGACTAGTACAGTGAAGTCATCATTGTTCACACATGCACATTCCAGGCCACTCTCCTTGGCTGCCAGGTCACATCGATGTCGTGCAAACTGTTCTTGTTATATTAACAATGGCTGCACTCTTTCCAGACAGACCTTGTGCATGTAACAGACCTCTGAATCTTCTTCAATGGCGGAAAAACACTATTCACTTAAATCTGTTCTCTGGAAGAAGAAAACTTGAATGCTTTATTAGCCAATGGGCATGCATTTGTATTTTATCCTGTATTAGAGTTAATATGCCTCTTCTAGGAAAAGTAGGCAAATTAGAGTCAATGTGTATCAGAGAAGTCTAATCATGAAGCTCAGGTCTCACCCCGGGAGCTTAAAGGGATTCAGAACGAGCCCAAAGAGGAAGAGACTGCGGGCCTGGGACCCTTCGCTCGAGCATCCGAGCCGCCTCCTCCGATACAAGAAGCATTAGGTAAGCACGGTCAGGAAGCCAACAGTTAGGTGTTGGTAAAAATAAATTAAGCAAATAAAAATCACTTAGTCCAGTCTTTGTCTAAAATGAACTTTAGACAAAGAAATCTATACACAAAATTACTTCAAGTGTATCATTTCAGAATTTCTGGATCCTTGCTAAACACAAGCCAAGCACCAAGTTCAATTTTTTATGGCTTATGGCCATAAAAGAATGTAGACATGTCAGACCGAAAGTGACTTCAGGAGGGCCTTAGCCCATCCTGTACTACCAGGGAATTCTCTACAACCGGAAAACTCTGGGAAGGGATGTCTGATTCCAGTTTCAAAAACCCCATGGCATTATGATCGGATTTCCTTGAACCTTAAGAAATCTGTATACAAGTATTTAATCTCACTGACACAGCAGGAGGTGTCAGCTCCCGGGCCCAGCACTGCCTCCTTGAGGACGGCTGGCGGGCTTTCAGCTGAGGCCGTCAGGAGAGAGAAGCGGGGTGCTGGGGAAGGGCGGTACGGGCTCACCCTGCTCTGGGAAAACCAAATTCTGGTATCAACCCTTAAACACTCCACCACATTTCTTTACCGCTCCCCAATGTGTGGGTACATTGTTTCTTTTAAGAAGGCTTTTCCTTCAGCAATATTTGCCCAAGTGTTTCCTCTGTACACACTGTTTCTGAGAAATTAGAGTGAACACAGAGAAGAGGTCAGCAAAATGCAACCAGACACTTACATCCAGCGCTCAGAATAGCCCCAGCCCCAACTCGGCCCCTCCCTTCCCATCTGGTAGGTTTTCATTCACTCCTTCTCAGCAATTACATTTTTTACCACTGTAATTATTAACAAATGTCTACCAGGCCCCACTTTTTCTTTAGAATACTACCTCTTCCAATACACATAAATATATCATCAGAATATCCTCTAGTGAAAAATAGGTTTAAGTCATTATGATTTCATGTCTATAAAATGTTGAGATCCTGACTTCCAAAAAAACAAAATACCATTTCATCATTTTTTTGTCTCTCTCCTCAAAAGAGAGACAAGTGGAAGAAAAAAAATAAGGCAGAGGTGTTTTAGAGGTTTCTTTTTCTTATCAATATAAATATATAAATGATATAAATATCAATGATCTGTGCCAAATCAAACAGGAGTAGCAGCAAAGGATAGAATCACTAAAAACTGTACCATCTCATGTGACTAATACTGAGAACCAAACTTCTAACTAAAAATGTAAACAAAGATTTTAGAGTTTTACATAGAGTAATTCTGCATATGCTCTATTTAGTTCATATTATATGTTCATATATTCACTCTTTCTCTTAACAAATATTTGGTAAATATTTATTCTGCTCCAGACAGTGTCCTAGTTTTTTACCTTTAATTCCCTAAAAATAATCCTCCAGTAAAATTCCATGCATTCTCAACAATACTCTCTTAGTGCCGATCAGCAGGCATAGGAACCTGCATAATCATTCTTCCACTTGCACAGATGAGAGCTCACTTCCTGTTGGCCTTAGTTTTGAATGGAAGAGGAAAGCCACCACAATATGTCAGAATAGCCTTGACAGCACCGATCAGACTTCAGAAATGGAGGCACATTTCAGCCAATATTGTCTTGCTGTACTTTAAGCTTCCTGAGTTGCTGGTTAGACCTGAAAAGGCCCCTCCTCACAGCATCAGGGCTGCCAAGGCCTGCCGGGGAGTCACCTAGCCCTGCACAGCCAAGGCCTTATCTCAGAGGATAAGGTGGAGTTTGCTCTTTTCCCCTATTGCGAAATACGAGATTATTAAGTAATCTGTTTACATCATACAGATCCAAAATCCTGGCTGACATTTTTAAGGATAAACCATCTACAAGACATCCTTCTGTTTAGAAAAAGTTACCTGGTGATCTTTCTTTCTATCTCAACTTTGGTTCACCCCACAAAATTTGGCAATTTCCCCTATGTGTGTTTAAAATGAAAATCAAGTGTTGTTCTCACTGTCGGCATTTGTGGGTCTTTCTGGTAACATCGATTTTCCACCTACAATTCAATTCTGTGAAAGTGCCTGAGCTGGAGATGGAACCTTTTGGTACAAAAACAAATGTTATCTTAAATGTTAAAATTTTTAAATGAGTTTATCCACAGTAACCACTCTGTGCCAAAAATGTTAACTTTACAAAACCAAAAACAGTATCACGTAACCAGTGAAAGAACAGATACAAAAGTTTCTGTTTGTTTTCTGTATTTTTTCTTTTTATTAAATGTATTGGGGTGACATCGGTCACTACGACCATGTAGGCTTCAAGTGCACATCTCTATGACACACGAAGTTCATGCTGCATCGTGTGCTCACCTCCCAAAGTCAAAGCATCTTCCGTGACCACAGAGTTGACCCACCTTCCTCTCTACTACCGTCTACCCACCTTCCTTCCGGTAAGCACCGTGCTGGTGACGTCCGTGTCTGCGAGTTTTTATTTTTCTTGTTTGCTCATTTGTTGCTTTCAGTTTTATATCCCACGTGAATGAAATCATATGGTTGTTAACATCTTCCATCTCAATTGTTTTGGTTGGCAATAAGTGAAAATAAAGCTGCTCTTTATCTTAAAGATTAAAAATTGGCACTTGGCTACCTTTTTAAAGAGTATATCTTTATATCACTAACACAAATGCACAAGGCGAATTATGTGAAAATGACACTTAGGTCTTTAATTAATGTCCCACATAGATAAATTCGTAATTTAAACAGAACATGACTCCTCTTCTGACTCACTCTGTTCTTTGTGAGTTCTACAGTTGACGGTATTCTGTTGAGGTTTCAGAATGTGGATTGAGTGTCATGCCACCCACGGAGGGTAAAGTTGAACCAGGTGAACCGAGGCCGTGGTTGAAGTCCCCAGCTCTCTCCCTTGCTCAGAATTACAGCGTTAGACAGATCTGGGAGCAAGCATCTGGCTCTTCTTGCCTCCAGACTGAGCTAAATCCAATCCCCCCATATTTGAGGGCTGAAGAAGAATTTTAAAAGCATGACTATTTCAAAGTACCTAGAGCTACTGGACCTTTGTCACCCTGATAATAGCATAATGGGAGCACATCTTATTTGTGCAAATTATTTTAAAAGACAAAGTTTTATGTTTAGTTTACTCTTGCTAAGTGTGCTGCAGCATGCTTCAAATTTGTTTGATAATAGAAATGTAAGGTGCCCCATGACTTTAACCTTTGAATTTCTCATCCTTAAAACCGGAGCACTTACTTCTGCTCTAAATGTCCTAAAACTCAGCTAATTCAGAACAGAGATAACAGTTTGCTCTCCTTCAAATTCACCCTTCTCAGTGCAATTAAATAGGAGATAGACTTACATCCCTGCATAATACATTCTGCCTCCAAATACGAAGGAACGCACATTAGAGGTCTTTACAGTAGAGTCACTCGTTCCTTTATTCTCGTGGACAAGTCAGCAAGCCCATGTCCACCGCAACTCCTTCACACTCTCACCTAGAGTTCCTATACAGCTTAAGTGCTCCCTACCCCCACCAGCGGAAGCCCGGTGAGCAAATGGGAGGGTCTGTTGGGGGGCACTGACTTAGAACCTAACAGTCCCTGCCGTAGTGTCAGAACATACCGTGGAGGCGCCTATAAGGTGGGTGTCCTCCACCAAATGGCAATCATAACCAACCACCCGGCAGGGCCTCCGGATTCAACAAGGGGCAACCAGCTAAACGCGCCGTGAAATAAAAGTAATCAGCTCAGATTCCAACCAACATGAAAGATAGTCATTAAAATAGAAGTCTTAGAACAGGAATAAGCACAAAATCCGCGTGGCAAATTTGATCACCACAAAGCCAAACAATTTTACAGATGTTTCTACCACATTTTGTTGTCTTCTTTGTTTCTCCTTAAAGAAAGATCTGGCTATAGATTTGTGCATTAGTCATTACATTGTTGTCTTAATTTTGTGCCTGAAAAATCAAGGAAAATACTTCAGGAAATCAACTCCTTGGTCAAAGCTGTAAGAAACCCACGTACAATATCCAGGTACAGCAGGGTGCTGTCAATCTCACAGACCTTATAAACTCAAGAAAGTGATTTACAACTGTGAACTTAGCTAGCACATTCTTCTCAAGGAAAGCACACACACACTGGCACATCTCATCCTCAAGCTTCCTCACTGATTTTTCTACGTTAATTGTCCCAAAACTATAGAATATTCGCTCAGTCCTACAATATCTCCAACCATACGCTATGACTTTAAAATGCTTATTTCCTCTTTGACCCTGGGACAGTGACAAAGTTACCACAATGGAGGCTTAACATCACAGGTTATAAGAATCTTAAGACAAAAGTTTTACTATTTTGCTTTCACTAACTTGACGTTTTCCCATAGTCATGTTGTAAAAGTACAAGAAAGCCATAAAACAATATGAAAAAAAAATACTGTAGTTTCCTTTTTCCTAAGAAACTTAGGTATCAAATTCTTATTAGTCCCAAGAGCATAAATGTAGGCAGTAGCAAGGTAGAGGGGGAAGCAACCCTCCAACACTCTGTGGTCAAAAGAAACTTACTGAGGAAACATGATAAAAACACTACGGTCACACTGGTCAAACCAGTGCAGGTGGCTCAGGAGCATCACTTGCCTGGGACCGGTGTGGGTGAAGACTCCCTCCAGAACACACACCACCACCCTCTCTTCTCCAACTCCACCACACCTCTCATCCGAGTTTTTGGAATCCATTAAGTGCTTCCCAAATGGCACCAATCAAACTAGTTTCCCAAACCCATACAAACTGTCTCTCAGGTGATCTTAATGGACACCGCTATGACATGGTTCACCCACAAGCTGCATTTAATTTTATGAGTGTCGATTATTTTTAAAACCTCATTATAAGTATTAATAACACCTCGTGTATTTGTGGTGCCTTCATACAATTACTTAATAAACATTAAGTCCTGCTTTTTCACTCTCAAACAAACAGTATCACTGCACATTATTGATAAGTCAAGAGATAAGAGTAGACACACTAAAAGTATCAAAACATGGGCTAAAACTTAACTCTTCATTTGATTTTTAACAGGCACTGGGGAACATTAGCAAAAGAGGTCCTGGAGGTTTTTTAAGTAAAAAGTCCTTGTCCATCTCTTCCTAACAGACTCATCCATGACTAGCACTGTTTACAGCCTCAACTTCGACCCCTTTTTCTGGTAACAATGGGGTCACTGTCACCATTCGCTTCCTGTCACGTCTGTGTCTTTACCCTGCAAGCTATAAGAAAGAACAGAATATTCAACCAAACACATTTATATAAATCTAGCAGTTTCCTTGAACTAGTCACTGGAAGACAGTTCCTATTACCTGGAAAAATATTTACTTTTCATGAAGAGGCACCTGCTTCAAAATAAGACACCTCCTCCTTTTTTTTTTTTTTTAACTATGCAGAACTACACTGACTCAGATTCTGACAGTCCAGTGAAGTTCTAAAAATTACTTCCTGTGTTGAAGCAAAATGGGGAGATTAACGAAACTACACAGAAAAGCTTTGGTTTGTAACTTCCCAAATACAAGCTGTACGGACTGGATGGATGCTATTACCTGCAAAGACATAGGCACACGAATACACCTTCCCCAGACCCACAAAGCTCACCTTCTACTTCTTCTTCATCACACACGTGCTTAAGGAAGGAAGCCCCTCTGTCCAGGACGGCCTCATCCTCCATCCTATAGTAATAAAAAAGAAAGAAAGAGCGCTCAGACTTCTCCTGGAGTGAGCCACTTGAAGCAGCCCAGCTTCTGGGCAGGTTAACCTGCCAGCTGTTGTTCATGTTGACAGGGCACAGTCACTCTTCCTTCGGTCACTGCTGCTCCTTCACGCAGCTCCTCTCCTCCGGTGGTGGAGAGCCTGCCGGTCCCACATAGCTTCGGCTCTAACCTTGAGAGGGCACCCACACGGACAGGTGAGAGGACATCATCTCAATCCTGCGGGCTGTGTGTTGGGGGTTCTCTCCTTTGGGATTTGCAAAAGAAAAAAGAAAAGAAAGAAAAAAATACCAAGAGAGGAAGTTTGGTGTGTCTGGAGTGCTCGTGATGATCGTTTGTGGAAATCCAGCTTCAGTGCTTAGCTCTTTAAACACCCACTGCATAAAAATGTATACCCTCACACACACATGCACACCCACCCACACGCAGAAAGTGACAGGGAGTTAGGCTAGTGCACAGTGGGAGCCTAGCTTCCAGCCAGCCTCTTAAAACGAGCACAGCCCAGCATTCTCTGGTGAGTGGCAAGCTTGGAGTCACATGTTGGCCTCACGGAAATCTGACATCTGAGGATTATCCAGCAACTCAGCTTTGGCAACAGTCACATATATATGCCACCCATTCATTCCTGTCCCACATTCTTATCACACTTCTCGCTCTGTATTCTTCCTGTCCTGTTAACTCTTCCCTGAAGGGCACCAAGTTCTTCATTTCATAGCCACATTATGTCGTCCTCCTGTCCCCTTACATAATAGGATCTACTCTGCGGTTTCATGTGCTAAGTAAGACCTCAGGACCCGTCCAAGTAATGACAGCGTTTTCACGGTCTCTCCCGATGCCAAACACGTTTCTCGTTTATAAATGAGTTAACATTTATTTTCTTACTCTGTGACTCGCTTTCATTGCAGTAACTCTGACATACAGAATTCCATGAATGCTATTTATAGTGAAAGCAGGAAGAAGTCCCGAACTGCTCAAATTCTGCTTCTGTCGCACCGGTCTAGAAACAAAGAACTCGCTCTGGGGACAGCTGCTCTATGTCATACCAGACGCGAGCTCTGCCAGAGAACCAAATGTTCATCTGTATCCTATCCATCCAATTATATGCTCAGGCACTGAATATTGTAGGTCTGTTTTCCATATTGTCTGTGTAACTTCTTCTTGTGCTTCAGATATTCATTGTAATATACGTGAATATGCGCTGAGT
Source organism: Micronycteris hirsuta (assembly GCA_004026765.1). NCBI lineage: Eukaryota > Metazoa > Chordata > Mammalia > Chiroptera > Phyllostomidae > Micronycteris > Micronycteris hirsuta. The sequence continues at coordinate 239,982 of PVJI01000187.1, forward strand.
TCACATTTCCTTCCTTTCTATTTTAGGAGCCTGTCCATCTCACAAAGCAACCATCTCAGCATGAAATGTCAGAAGTTTGGTGTCAGGTAGACCTGGGTTTCAAAAACCTAGTTCTACCGCTTAGCATTTGTATCACCTGGAGCAAAGTATTAACTTACTGAGCCTCAGTGTTGTCATCTATAAAATTGGCGGTGATAATATCAACGCTGCAGGACTGCTTTGAGATTCCAGTTAGGGAACATATGTGAAAGCACTCAGTTTTGTGCCTAGCACCTAGTACATGTTTAATAAAGGTAAGTTTCCTTCCTTTCTTCTTCCCTATTCCTTTTTTACCCTGAGCTTTATTGGGGGACAATGTCATGAAGAAACTGATTACCTTTGGACAATTGCAGAAGGCTTTCCTTCAGGGATATGGGACATGCATGCAATAGTTCATCCTGATATACACCTATTTCCTTCTCTGTGTTAAAAATAAAAACATGAAACTACATACAAATATGATATGGATCAGTCATCAGGATTACAATACGGAAAAAATATCTTGAAGACTTGAGAAGTCAAGTCTTTTACCGTCCCTGTCTGAGCCTCTCCCGTGAAGAGTGAATGATATACTGATGGACTGATTCAGCAGTGGCTACGTTCCAACACTCTTCGGAGGGAGAGGAATACATCTGTGAATAAGACAGGCAAATTCTAAGAAACTAATAATAAATAGATAAACAAGGTAATCTTAGATAGCATTAAGTTCTTGCAGGAAATAAAATGAGGCAGAAAGCTACTCGGCATAAGGTGGTTCTGATAAGGCTTCCAAGGAGGTGACAAGTGAGCAGAGAAAAAAATGTAAGAAGGAACCAGGAGTTTGAAGGTCTGGGGGCAAAGCGTTCCAAACAGAGGGAATAGCGAGTGTAAAGGCCCCACGGTGGGAACAAGGTTGGCATGTTTCAGGAACAGAAATGAGGTCCATGAAGCCGGATAGAGAGTCAAAAGGTCAACAGTGGTATTCCCATCCGGAATTGGGACCATGTATGCCGAGGTGGGCAGTCACAATTGCAGGTGTTTCAGGAGCCACTAAAAAGTTTTGTTTTTATTCTGGTCCATTGAGGTACAATTGACACATTACATTATATTCGTTTCAGAGGCACAGCATGATGATTTGCATACACTGTAATCCCTTCTTATCTGAGAGGGATGTGTTCCAAGACCCCCGGTGGACGCCTGCAACTGCAGGTCGCACCAAACCCTGTATGCACACAATGCTTTTTTTCCTACATGCTATGAGAAAGTTTAATTTATAAATTAGGCAATGCCACAGATAGAAAATTAATGCTTATTGTAGATCTTAGCCACCTCAGCACATTATATTTTTTCTTTCTTTATTAAGCCAAGAACTTTTACTTTTTCAATTAAAGGAAGCACTTTACAGCTTTTCTTCAGCACATCTGAACTGCCAGCATCACTAACGTTTTGGGGTCCTCGTTAAGTAAAATAAGGGTTACCTGAAGACAAGCACTGTGACGCCGGGACAGTTACCTGACAACGGAGATGGCTCCACCAAGGAACTCATGAGTGGAGAGCGAAAACAGCATATGGACAGGCCAGACAAGGGGAAGATTCACGGCCGGGGTGGGATACAGCGGGACAGCGAGGGATTTGATCGCGCCACTCAGAACCGTGCACCATTTAAAACCTATCAATGGTTTATTTCCGGAATTTTTCATTTACTGTTCTTGAACCCCAGCTGACTGCACGTGACTGAAACCACAGGAAGTAAACCCCCGGAGGAGGGGCACCGCAGTGCTGGGCCACGGCCGCCACAGTCAGTCTAGCTACCGTATGCCGTCACGACGTTTATTTTTCTTGTGACGAAAACCTTTAAGATCTACTCTTTCTGGCAACTTTCAAATCTGCACTACAGTATTATTAACTCTAGTTAAGAGTTTTAAAATGGAGCTGCTTTACCTTTTTTAAAGGATCACTCTGACTGCTATGAGAAATATAGATAATCAGGAGACCAAAGAAACGAGTCCAGGGAAGGCTGTCAGAGAAACACAGGCATCAAGAGCTCTTTCCTGGCCACTCTATGGTTGAGGTGCTCATTACACCTGAAAAAGGAACCGTCCGATACACAATCAGATGTCTAAATCTGGAGCTGGGGGGCCTGGGGCTGGAGATAAAAATTGGAAAATCAATGACTAAAGCTTGTCTCTGAAGACGCTATTACTTGATGAGATCATCCAGGAAGAAAATGTAGAAGAAATAGAGGCGTAAACCTAAGACCAAGTGCCGGGCGTGCCAACATTTACAAGCAGAGCTGAGGAACAAAAGCAGTCAGTGAGGTAAGAGGAAAACCAGGAAAGAGTGATGTCAAGGAAGCGAGAGAAGAGGAGGGTGCTGCCAGGGCCGTGCTACTGAGAGTCTGAGAAAGATGGAGACAGAGAGAAGAACCAGGAGTTGGCAGTCTGGAGGCTGTTGGTGACAACGATCAAAGCACTCGAAATATACCATACACAGTGCTAGACACAGAGACAGCATTTTCTCTTTATGCCCTCCTCCATTCATAAAGTCACTGTATTCAGCAAATATTTACTGAGCACGTACTAGGTGCCAGGCACACTTCTAGACACTAGAGACACAATGATGAGCAAGACAGACGAGGGCTCTAGTATAACCACATCTGTCTTCTCAAAGACTCCCCTAGCAATCTAGGAGAGTCGGTCCAAAGGGCAAGAACCCACCAGGAATACAGTGCTTGAAGACATGGATAAGGATGACAGCTAAACAGGGAAATTTTCTTAAAAGGCCTCGGAAGTACAATAAAATTCTGGAGCCCTGTGCTGCTTACTGTTTCCCAACTGGAAAACAAAGAGTTCAGCCCACATTTCTTCTCAGAACTAACCCTTTCCAGCCCTATCGACCTACAGAGTCCAACACAATTTCCTATAGAACATCACTTCTGTACCTCACCATTAATCAAGCCGGTCCTACTCACTTTTCACATGTTCCATAAATAAAACGTTTAGCCTTTGCACTGAAGCCCTTCCCAAGATTGCATGCAACAAACAAAGCCAAAATAAAGGAAGGAAATCAGTAAGAGCTGAAGGAGACATTGTAACAACTGTAACAACAGTAGTAACGTTCATGCCCAGAGCCGTGCCCGAGGCGCAGACGCCCGCCTGGCCTTACTGAACACTGTCCCCGAGCTCAGAGTTAGAGGGAGAATAATGGCCGGTGCATTCCTTGGCTCTCTGATACATATTTCGCATTCCCTCCAAGACTATACATAGCAAGTAATCAGAAACCTAGTGCTTTCTGACAGACAATGCAGAGCGTCTGCAAGCAGCGAAAAAGAATGAGCGCTGCAAAGGGAAAATATAAACTGTGCGCCCACAGCAGCCCTTCCCAGAGCAGCCCTCTCCTCCTCAAGAGCGAGCCCAGCCTGGCACATCTGGGCTTCTGCACAAAGCAAGGGAATTTACGGCTTTTTTTCCATCTTTACAGCACAAATGTCAATTATTTGGATTTGTGTCCCCCCCTAAAACCCTCCCAGCAGTTGCTTGCTATTATTAGCAAGACAGAGATAACTTTTAAAATGACTGTCTGACCCAACCAGTTTTCCCCTCTACCAGTGGGAAGAAATTAACTCATCTAGTCCCTAATCAGGCCCCCAAATCTGTTCTCAAAACGTCCTTTCGCACAAACTGCATTTTCTGGAAACAAAGAAAGGAAAGAGCATGCTTCTAAACAGCTCCCCAGCGTTCGCATCGCCAGCATGAGGCAAAGTTCAGAATAGATCTGGAAGCTTCTCACCAGCATCACGGGGATAAGGGTCAGACCAGTCCTGCCTTCCTTCCACGGGGCCTTGGAGAGGAGCAGGGAGACCCTTCCTTGGAAGTCCACACCCAACGTGGGGTTTCTCTTATTCCCTGTTATTCTGGGACACTAACATGATTTAACTGTAACACATGTCCAATCTGCTGCCAAACGGACAGGCTCTCACCAGCCAGTCCTAATCACTGAGCGGGCTTTAAGAGTGCCTTAAGTCCAGCACGAGAAACATTTGTGCAGACTGTCAGCCACTGGCCCTTGGGCACTCATCTACATTCCACCCCTCTGGGTTCCCGCCCCCAGAGCCCTCGCCAACTGCCAACGTGCTCCCCAGCTAGTCCGCACAGTGCTAGCAGCTGCCACTCAGCCAGTCAGCAAGTGGCAGGCGGCCAGCGTACAAGTTTCAGAATGCAAGCCTAGTCCGTCACAGCACTGCTAAAGGTTGAAGGTCTTTGGGTGTGCTAGCCTCTAGATTCGCCTCACTTGCCCTCGCACCGCCCTTCTCCCATCCCTCCTGGTGAGGCCTCCTACACCGTAGCATTTCACTCGTCTCTATAGTAACGGCATCTGCTTTGAGGGTTCTAACTTTATACAGAGCAATTCTCTTCCTAACCTAAGGCCTTTGCGAAAGGATGCACTAGCAAAAAGGCTGCTGATTAAGGTGCAGCCACCTGCTCCCTGTCGCCCCATGCATGCAGCTGTGTCGTGAGCTGCAGGGCCACAGCAAAGGCAGCTCTCACACCTGGCGAGGCAGAAAACAGACCCCCCAACCTCCACACACAAGCCTGTGCATAGAGCACCCGCTCTGAGGCTCACAGCCCCAGTCCCAGAGCCGGCCCAGGCTCCTGCACACCGTGTTCTCCACTTAACCAGGCTGCACGTGGATCACATGAACAGTGGGGCTTTCTGACTACTTCCAAAAAGGCACCAGAGCATGGCACCCTAGGGAGCAGAAGAGCTCCCATTTTTAACAGGACCATACCTGAACTGGACACTGCTGTTTTTTCCTGTGCATACAGCTTAAAGGTTATCAGTTAACCTCATATTTAAATCCATCCCACTCTGTCCTCTCTGGCTTGCTCTGTTTATGACATTCAGCGGACCCCATAGCCTCTCACTTGACAACAGCTTTCCTGTGCACAGCAAATGTTTGCACAGTTCTTTACACACATGCCCACACACACCAAAGTGACGCACGCAGGGGAGTGGACAAATACTAGGAAGTGAAGAGTTTATTATCATTAGCCATTGAAACCATGAAAATTATATTTACAGTGTACATAAGGGCCTTTACTTGAGGACTAAGAGGTGTTCATCTCAGGTCTCAGAGCTCACAAGCAGGCTATCCCTGCCACTTAGCTGGTCTTAGGTCAGACGGGAGGCAAAAATCAGCATTTTTGCATATTTTTGTCAGGAGCTACACAGAATGCAACACAGATGCTGACATCTACAATTACACATTCACGCACATGTCTCCGGATTCAATTCCCTACTCAAATCACTTCTACAAAGTGGGGAACCATCTTCATTACAAATCATTTGTAAACGTGATGTTTTCTCTCAAATCTTTTTAAATCCCACAGCATTTTCTTGGTGCCTTTGTTGTTCTGGAAAATGTGCTGTCCACGTTTTCAACATACACATAAAGAACAATACAGATCAATTCTCCAAACCACAGGCGACAGGGGAGAGCGATGTCAGTGGCTACAAAGAGCACTGCCATCTTTTGGCAACATGTGTTCACTGCAGGGAAGAGGGCAGGGGCAGAGAAAAAGCTACAACTATTCCCATCATAACTTCACTGGCCCAAGACAGCCCATACTTCACACAGCAAAGCGGGGAAAGAGCACAGTTGTTGGTGTAGCTGCAGAGGCTGCTGAAGCTCTGGACGTAAAGGCTGGGGTAAAGAGACATCGGTGCAGCAAACCTAACAGGCATGGTGAACGGCAGAGACAGCTCCCTGGCAACAAAGCAAAGCAGAGTTCAGGAGTGCCCTAATCGGTCTGGAAATGTACACAGGCCCAGGGCCAGGGAGAACAGGGTGGCAGCCCCGCATGAAATCTGACTGCCGACTGGATAAAAGGTGAAAATGTAATCCAGAGCAGGATCACACAAAACATAATTCTGGATTTATGAACTGCATTAAAAGTTCATTTGGCCCTGGCTGGTGTGGCTCAGTGGATTAAGGTTGCTGGTTCGATTCCCAGCCAGGGCATATGCCTGGCTTGTGGGCAGGGTCCCCACTTGGGGGCGTGTGAGAGGCAACCAATCAATGTATCTCTCATACATCCATGTTTCTCTCCCTCTCTTTCTCCCTCTTTTCTCCTCTCTCTAAAGAAAGAATTTTTTTTTAATTTTTAAAGTTCATTTGTACCCTTGAGCACCTCTCCCACAGAAATGAAAACTTATGTTCACACAAAAACCCGTACACAAATGTTGTTATAATAGCCAAAAACCAGAAGTAGCCCAGATGTCTTTCAACAAGTGACTAATTAAACAAACTATTGTGCACCCATACCATGGAATTCTGTTGGCAATAAAAGGGAATAAACTATCGATGTACAAAAGGAACTGCATGACTCTCCAACGAACTGTGCTGAATGAAGAAAAGCTAATGACTCCGACAGATTTCACACTGTTTGATCCCACTCACATCACACTTTTGAAACGACAGCATGTTCGACATGAAGGGCAGGTTGGTGGCGGCCAGAGGGCAGAAACCGAGGGGCTGGCCGATGTCTGTGGTTCTGCGAGGGCCACAGAACAGGTGCTTGCGGGGCTGGCTCTGTCAAGTGTCTTACCTCTGGTGATGGACACATGCGTCTACACAGGTGAGAAAATCGTGTAGAGCTGAAACACAGAAGTGAGTACATGCAACACGGAGGAAGTCTGAGGAACTCTGGAGGATGCATACTGACATCCTGGTCGTGGCACCGTACTAAAGTTTCAGGAAATGTTCACGATGAGGAAAACTGGCAGTGTACAACCAAGCTCTGTATCATTTCTCCAATACGCATGTGAGCCTACAATTACGCCAATGGAATGTTCAAGAAAAAAAAGCTCATTTGCAAATATGACTTTTAATTTCCCCTGGAAACATTATTTAACTTGAGAGTCAGGTGCAGAAACCAGCCCATCTACACATATGCAGAATCAGGTGCAACTGACTGCCAATCCCAGATTTGTCTTTCAGGAACTGTGTAACCCTGGGAAAGTTAGTGAACCTCTCGCTTCAAATGAGCCTGAAACAATTCCTAAATGATTTAAGGCATTTGATAAGCTCCTTGAGTAAATAAATTCAATTAATTTCAGTTGAATCGAAATCTGAGGTCCCCAGGGCCCAGAGAGTACAGTAGACTGAGTATTAACCGTCTCATGGACCCAAAAGCCACAAACTCCTCTTTCCCACAGGATCAGACTCCTCTCTCCCATCCTCTCCTTGTCGGGGCAAGGTCTCCTCTCCTCCATCCAGCTGCAGATTATGGCTAACAGCATGAAACAGGCTGAGCAAGGACAAGAAGATGACTTTAGGTGGAGGAAGGGTGTGGAGGCTCACGGGGCGACAGGGAAGGGAGAGCTGGCTGGACGGGGTATTAAGTGCTGGAAAGGGAATGGCTTGCACGGCCCCCTCAGAACATTCCCCTGACAACCTAAATCCGCAGTCACACACTCTCTAACTTTTTCAATGGGCTGATCCGTGTGCTTCCACGACCACCACATGCCGCTTCTGACCCGAGTCCTACCGAAGAACACAGCAGTTTTAGTCCCAGGTCAGAAAGGCAGCTCTTTGCCCGCTGACAGCTTTCTCAGACTTTTTACTGTTAGGATCAGGAAAAGGAGGTTCCCTCTAAACTCTTTCCATTTTCAATTGTCCTTCTTCAAGGGCTCTGTGTGAAAACCAGAAAGGTCCTAAGAGAGGGCTCAGGCAAGAGCTGAAAAGGCTTGGGGTGGGCGGGGGTGAGGGTGCTCCACATGAGAAGGCAGGAGGCCAGCAGTGGGCATGGCCGTCCTGCCTCCCTTCCTTCTCACAACGCCGTCCTTCAGCCAAGAGCCGGATCAAAAGAGCCGCGGCAGAAAGAAAGGGGAGCAAAGAGAAGGGGAGAAAACCCACAGGTCAATAGTGGGGAAAAGGACTGTCTATAGCTGGGAACCCTGCGTGCAAGGCAGCTGTTAATCGAGGGATGCTCCAACCCGCCCCGGCTCAGAAGTGAGTGTGTGATCGCTGGACTACTGCTCGCCTCCCTTGCTCTGAAGTCACTTCCTCCTAATCCACCCACTTATAAAACATAATTTGGTATCACTCTCCTTTTAAAGATCACTCAATGGCTCCTCACTATACTGAAGATGAAGTCCAAACAGCTCAACGCAGAATTTAAAGCTTGTCATGAACTTTCCACACTCAGCTCCTGCCGCCCCGACACCATTCCATTCTCTGAGCAGGCTACCACGCCTTTGTTTCCTCTAACTAACATGTCGTCTTTGTTAACCAGATCTTCAAGACCCAGCTCAAACCTCTCTAGCGCCCCCTCCACATTCTCAGACACACCCTTTCCCAAAAAGAGCTGTGACACTTTATCCATTCTCGACTGGCTCCTTGAAGGCGTATATACACCACATACAGCGTTTTCACATAGCATGTACACATTGCATTGTCACAATCACTGAACCTCATGCAACTGTACACGGACATGTCATGGCAGTTGTCCCCACCACATTATAAACTCACTGCAAGCAGCTAACATCTTATATAGTCTTCCCACCTCCAGTGTCAATGTCAAGCATAGTCACTACAAATAGTAAGTGCTCATTAAATGCTGGTAAGCGAAAGAATGAATCAACCAGTGAGGAGTGGGCACAGGGAGGGTACATACATGTTTGGCACTAAGTGTATATCTCAGTATGAATGCCCTGAATGTATTTTTCAAACAACATGAACCTCATACGTGAGCAAACGTCCAATTACTTGCCTGGTATTGAACTGAAGAAACAGTGATGTGTTCCAAAGCAAGAGTGGGGAAATGGCTGTAAGGAATTTTTTAAGAATAATTTTAACTATCTATTTTCCTTCTTATTGGCTAACTCTGGAACTTAACCCTTCACACAGACTGTGATATGTAGTTGCAGGACTGAATTCAAATGAGAACTTTACTTTGTCTCCCAAGAAATAAAAATTAAAAAGCCAAGAGGTACCTGGACCTGCCACATAGTAGGTTCTAAGTAACGATTGGTTTAGTGAATAAATGAATGAATACACTTAAAAACAAATTACAGCTTAAATTGCGTTTAAAATCCAAAAGTTATGAAAAGTTAGGTTTTGTTCCTCAGGATTGCACCTAGACAAATAAAACCCTGTGATGTGTTTAGATAAGCCAATAAAAAAGCTGGAGGGCAACAACCTCCAAAAAGAAATTAGAATCTGAAATGTCGCCATAAATCTTCAACTTGAGTTCTACAAATTGTAGCCTAACTTTGAATCTATACATAATCAGTGTCAATTACTTGTAGTAATTGGTACAGGGATAGCACAGATAACGAAAATCCACAGTTAGTTCGTACATTTCATTTTAGTCTGTGATTCTGAACGCACGTATTGTCGCTTTTACAGTGCCCTCAGGTCAGATGAGGCTGGCAGGTGGACAGGGACGCCAGAGTAGGAGTGGGTTCCGGGAGTCCACACTGGGAGTCAGCTGGACTGTGTCTGATCGAGTACAGCTCCTGCCCTACCCACCTCTGTCTGACCACCAGAGTGGATCACAGAGAAAGATGCCTTCCCTTTCTGCACCTTGAACCCCATGTGGCAGCCGCCCTGTTCACACACTCCATCTGGAACCATCACACCCACTGGTGGGGAAGAGGCTCCCGGCACGACTGAGTTCCTGCCGCACGCCAGGCACGGCGCTGAGCATCGTGCTTGCATTCGCTCATTCTCAGTGCTGTCGGGTTTTGTCCGGCCGGCTCAGCACCAGGACAGGGCTGGAGGTTCTAACTAAAGGATTCCAATATCTATAACAATGTGGGGGCAGAGATTAGAAACTCTCATCATCTACTGTTTTTTAAAAGTCCCATTTTCAAAAATTTACTATATGCCAGGTATTGTGCTAAGCATTTTACAATGATGATTTGATTCAAGCCTCATGACAACCCCATGAAGTAAGCGCTTTGCACAGACCCATTTTAGAGTTGCAATTTGAAGTTAAGTAGTTTACCCAAAATCAGCAAGTGTGATGAGAAGACCAGGCAGAGAGTCTAAGTCAGCAGTCCACAATTTTAACCACTCTACTCTATTCCTTCATAATTAACTCAGCCGTGCCCATTAGGAATTAGCCTCAATAACTTTTTTTGCATATTACTAAACTTCAATATGCTTTCTTATAACTTCAAATTATATCACTTACGCCCACCTCTCTCCCTATCTTGGTGTGCTGACTGGCCAAGGGTTGAAGCACTCCCCAACAGGCCTCCCAAATACATGTCTTTATATTTATGCAAAAAACATTTAGGTTTAGCTTTCTCTGTGCCAGCCACTGTTGTAACTGCTTTACAAATATTAACTCATTTAATTCTCACAATAACCCAATGAGATATGTACCGTTTTTATCATCATTTCTGAGGCACAGAGAGATTACGTCCACAACGAATATCCATCAAAGTCAGGACTCAAACACACACAGTCCGGCTCCATGAGTCTGTGCTCTTAATCACTATTTGCCATGCTGCCTCTGTTTAGCTCATTTGACTGGTCTGTCCCAAACTCTTTAGGAACCTGAGATCACAAAAAAGAAACAGACCTTTGGTGAAGAGCAGACTCACCAGAAAACCTACAAAGTATACTGACACTTGACATTCACGAAACATCCCTCTCCCAACCCAGTTTGCAAACACTCATATTCACAAATATCACTGTGACATACAATTTCTGATATAACATGTGGTCAATGGAACTGAATGAGTTTCTAGATTCTCCAGTTAAGGAAGACTACCAGGAGGAGCTGCAGTGTAGGAGCTGTGCCACCGCAGGCTCCGTCTGGGCTCAGGGCTGGCACAGGGTTCACTACATGTGTCTCTACAAAGCAGCAACAACCACGTGGGTGACCCCTCCAGGCTGCCAGCGAATATCTAAAACCACAATTGTTAAATTCACACATGTCAATGACCTACAGCATCAAAAGCCAGAGAGTCATCACTCACCATGCGGGCCACACTACTAAGCAGAAAAACAATTTGATCCCCTGTGAACTTTATGAGCACAGTTCACCGTTACGGGAACCATGAAAACACTTTTCCAGTTCGCCTACTACAGTGTCTCTTCCCATAATGCTGTTCTAAGTCCCTCCTTCATTTTCCCCATGGAATCTCTCTGTGTATTCTTGGGATCACATTTCCCAGAGTTTAACTCAGCTACTCACTCATCTAAACAATTTACTGAATGTCTACTATGATCAGCCATTATTCTAGACATGAAGGATAGATCCATGGTGGGAAAAAGACAGTAAGCAAAATTAAAAAGTAAATTATCTAATATGTTAGAAAGTGATACTGCTATGGGAAAAAATAAGCAAGGGAGAGATTTGGGGAGGGCCGGTGGAACAGGGCGCAGGGGTGCAGGGGGCAGGGAGGGCAGTTTTTAATAAGTAGTTAGGGAAACCCTCTCTGAGTGATAGCTGAACAAAGACCCAAAGGAGATGAAAAAGTAAAAAAAGGCAGGCAGGAAGGAGATAAGTTAGTGAGTAAGTGGGAAAGAACAGCAAATGCAAAGGCCCTGGAGCAGGGGGTCTGGCAGATTCACGGAATTCAGTGGCTAAAGCAGAGAGCACAGGGAAAGCAGGCACTGAGGTCAGAGGTGACGCGCCGGAGGGGCAGGCTGCAGGGCCTGGGAAGCCGCTCTCAGGGCTTCGGTGTTTACTCTGAGCGATGAGAAACCACTGCAGGTTCTGAGCAGCAGGGATATTTCCTCAAGCTTACAACAGTCTTCTTTACTTTTCACTCTTCGTCATTATATAAACATTGCCTTAAGGTCCTTCCTGGAACCTACTTCCACTCAGAAGGTCTTCCAGGGACCACAGCTAGTACAGCATTGAAGTCAGAGGCAGGGTCTGCTAAGTCAGCGTCCTACAGCAGTCAAGCCACAACCTGACCCAGTCTTGTGTCTGCAGATCAAAGAGTGGACCGACACGCCTCGGAAAACTTTATCCCTGGTATTCAGCACCTGCACACTGACTTCAGACTCATGAAGGCGCTGAGCAACGTGTCAGAGCTCAGAACTAAGACCAATCTGCATTAACTTATTCATGCAATCTTTATTAACTTCTGCCAAACTAGCCTCGAAGTTCCGGACTTAAGTAGGTGCTACCTGAATCCTCACGTACATAAATTTGCCCCAGGGATGGCAACACTTAGTGTTACATTGCCAAGACAGATGACTAATATGTAGATATCAGGAGAATAGCATGGAATTAATCTGTTGGTGGTGGCCTTTTAACACCCATGACTTAAATCTAGGCTTTAAATAATAAAGGACCGTGTTTAAAGTTGTTTTTAACTGTAAATATTCTCAACAAATTTTATAGAACAGGAAGGGCACAGGAAGACCACAGATTCCATAGTTACATCTATTGTATTTTGGAGGAAGATGCCTTCACCTCGTCATCCTTTGCCGAAGAATGGAATAAATGCTTAGTTGGCGCCAGTGGCTTCTGTGCTGTGGAGGAAGGGAGCACCCAGCAGAAGTGTGGCGCTCCCCAACTTCAAAACTATTGGATGCAATATGAAAACTGAGATCCTGACTCAAGCTAATCAACTGTTTTTAAAACTTTTCTGAGACACTCCTGGAAGCTTGAATCTTAATTAGGCATTAGAAGACACTAAGGAATTACTGTTGATTTTATTAGGTATGATAGCATTAAGATTATATTTTTAATGTCTTTATTTCTTAGAAATAAATACAAGTATTAATTGGTAAAATGAGACGATGTAGGATTTACCTTAAAATACTCTAGAAAAAAAGCGGGGAGAGAAGGAATATTAAATAAGATTGGCAACATATTGGTAACTGTTTGAAGCTGGATAGTGGGGACATGGGAGTTCATTGCACTATTCTCTCCTCTTTTGAAATTTTCCAACATAAAAAGCTTTTTAAGAAAAACTTTGAAGGCATCTTACATAAAACTCCCTTCTCTGTCCAGTACATTCCAGAAAGCATTAATATAAAAGCCATGACAAATATATTTACACATTATAAAGATGGTTCCATGCCCAAAGATTCAAAAACCTTAAAGCCCACACTCCTATCACTCATTTTAGACAAAATAAATAAAAATGAATATTAAGCATGCTTTTTTCTTTTTCCTTCACACTTCAATACATGGGCTCTCCTCCAACGAGTACCTGACTCCAGCATCCCTAATGTTTTCCCTCATAAAACAAAGTCAAGTGTTGAAGACCTATGTTTCTGGCATTAGCATCAGCATTTTTACTGCCCCTCATTCGTGTGAAGGTGCACAGTAAAACGCAACGGAGCGTTCAGATATATCACGTGCAGCTACAAACGCTGAGGCACGAATAAACCTGGTGATGCTGACAAACCCGAGCCACAGGCTGGTGCGCAACACCGCCGTGAACTCGCTGCAGATGCCCCCAACACAAGAGCAGCTAACACGCACAAGAACACAACAGACACACACAAGAACACAACAGACACACACAAGAACACAACAGACATGAAAAGTAAGTTGTGCTTCCTATACATATCGAAGTAGTTTGTGTGAAAGCTGAACCCAAAAAAGACAGCACCGCCTGTACTTACAAATATGTGATATCTACAGGGAGCTCTCTCTGAGATCCTGGAAGAACAAAAAGTATCCAAAACCAGCATAGTCCCTCCTATTGCTAGACACTGGTGGGGTACAAGGGAAAAGCAGAAGAAAGATGCTCCTGGTGACATCAGATTCCCTTCTTGCCAAACACAAGGAATCTATTTTTCCCAAAGAAATCAAATTAATTTGTTGGTTAGGCTCCAAAGCCAAATCACAAAAATCTATTTACTGCAAATGCAGACCAATTATAGTAATAATAATAAAAGCTAATGTAGTAAGTGCTCTATATAAATTATTTAAAACTTATTACCAGTCCATGACATAGGTACTAATAATATCTCCATTTTACAGATGATGAAATTGAGACTTAAAGATGTAAGCAAGTTGTCAAGGTCATACAGTGATGAAACCCATCCAGGTCATTGGTCAGTAGTATTAAAATTACTAATAATATGACCAAAAGAAGAACTGTGGATGAAAAAAAAAGGGAATTACTTTCCATAGAAAGTAATCTCAAAGGGTGATCTGATCATAAATTCCTAACTGGGCAGGTCATGGTGGGTAGTCACGCCCCAGGCCAATGTCTTTAATAAAAAGTTCATTCTTGCCTTAAGTAAGCTCCGTCCATTGTTTCTGTGCATGTAGGTAACACACCTTTGAAATAAACTGGAGGGAAACTTGACTTTGGGTGGTGAACACACAATACAATATACAGATGATATATTATAGAATTGTGCTCCTGAAACTTATATAATTTTATTAACCAATGTTACCCCAATAAATTCAATAAATAATAATTTTTAAAAAGAAATAAACTGTAACTACCCTCAAGTGAGCACATAATCCTGTAAACTATCCTATGACCCGATCCCTGCCTAGCTTTTTCCTACCTCCTTAATCTCAAATGCATAAAAGCAGCTTCAAAACTGTTACTCTCCAGAGCATTTGAGATCTTGCTCCCTAGCATATGTCATTAGTTTGGCTCAAAAACTCATAAAAATTCTCTAGAAAATGAAATTACAAATAATGGCATAATGATAAAAGTATTACTTTAAGTACTAAATAATGAGTGAAATAGACTTGTGTGGGCTCAAATGAAACCCAAATCTTCATTCTAATATTGTTTTCTATGGAGATATACATTTTGAGTTTCAAACAATGTATACTGACGGCATTCCAAAAATCACTTAGAAGCAGCATGCATTTGGTTAGAAAGGTCATCAGACAAGTAACTGAAATTAGAAGATAATTGCCTGGTGTTATCTCTAATAGATAATCACAAATAAAATTAACCACAATTAGTTGAGACATACCTACTCCAAGAAGAACTTACATACATATATTGTCTACAGCAACTTTTTACACTTGCTTTTTCTCCTTATCTCAAAAATCAATTATCTGGGCCCTAGCCAGGTAGCTCAGTTGGCTAGAGCATCGTCCCAATGTGCCAAGGTTGTGGATTCAATCCCCAGTCAGGTCACATGGAAGAATCAACCAATGAACACATAAATAAAGTGGAACAACAGATCCATGTTTTGCTCGCTCTCAAATTAATTAATTAATTAATACGCAAACAAGCCAACTGGAGAAGCACATGACAACTAAAGACCAGAGGAAAATATCAATCAGTTCTTAAAGATCTGTGAGGGTCCTAACTTTCACTCTCTGGAGACTTGGAACTGGCCTGTGAACTATTACCAACTTGAATCAGTTACAAAAGCCACTAGCTAAAAAGGGAGAATGATGTCTTCATTTAAATATCTGAAGAAACAGAATACACACACACACACACACACACAAAGTAAAAAAATAATAATAAATAAAAATAAACTAAAAAAAGAAAAAGAAAACAAAAATAAAAATTATTAAATAAATATCAGAAGAAAATTCCCTTGGCCACGAAGGCTCTTAGAAGAAATTAAGATTACTTTCTCTCCAATCTCCATTTGTTTCAGCATTCACAGTCCTCCCCTCTTACTAGTTGCAGTCAAACTGAAAGGAAGAATCCAAAACAGTGCCAGTCAGGGTCACTACCACGTTGGAGACCCCTGAGTCTGTTTTGTAAGTCTTCCTGCCTGTGCTTACAGTTCTGCAAAACCAACGGTCAACACCCAGAAAGTCCAGCTAAGTACAAATAATGACCAAACCTTAAACCAAATCAAAGCGATGACTGGCTGAGCATTGCCCGTTTCCATTACATTCATAGAATCACTCCTGTTTACAATGGGGTTTGAAAGGCAAGCATATAATAAGCACCCGCAGATAAAAATCACCCATGCTACACCATAGAATGCCATTTTGTTAGCAGCCAAATCATGTACTGCTTCATTATACTATTGATATGCACTGTTTTGTCATTAGCACTGACGGCCCTCTCGCTAGCAGAAACCTCTAATTAGTCCATCTCAGCAAAGATTAGTCTACATTATAAAAAGAAACTTTGATGCTGGGGCAAATCTGAACTGGTATTTCTTGCCCAATTCTGATTCTCCTGACCTTATGCCACTCACACAATTTCTCTAAAACAGATTAGTAAAGAATTTTTACAAAATGAATGTAATTCAAGTTACTAACTCGCTAAGTCTCAATTTCCACATCTGAAAATGGGTTTATTAAAGAGCAATTGTTCAGTTGTGGAGAATCTACTGCATTACACACACAAAAGTGCAGTGTCTAACAGGTACTTGCCATCAGCTCCGGACTATACAGGGAGCTGGTGGTGTTATGCAGCAAGGTCCTTAACTTTCCCAGACAGGCCCAAGTTCATGAAGGTCACATGGCCAGCAACTGGCAGAGAGAGAATACAAAAGCAGCTCTGCCTGATTCCAGCACTCTCGTGCCCTGCCTCCTCCTTGACATAAAACAGGATTAACAACCTGGTAGTTCTTCCAAAGTCTTTCCTAGGCTTATGAGTCCCAGGGAAGGAGCCAGGAACAAAGGATGAGAGAAGGGTCCCTCTTCGAAACTTTACGTAAAGTACAGGGGCATCAAGGAGAGAAATTATCAAGCATGTACCTCTTGATACACCAGAGATCAAACTTCTAACCATGCTGATACTGCTCAGAGACTGACTGGGAAGGCGGGGAGGATGGGAAATACGCCAGCCGAGTATTCCGGGAAGGTGTCACCCTGTGAGACACAGACCTAATCGTGTGATTTTTTGACAAGGAAAAAACTTAAAAATGACTCCAAAGGCCAGTTTTTAAAAAGCAAAAGAAATAAAAGAAAAATAAAAAATAGAAGTGACTGAGGGACGGAGACAAGAAAAGACAAAAATGTGTGTATCAGCATCTTAACTTACATAGCTTTGGTAAGAACCGGCTTTCTGAAATTAATGGTTTCCTAAAAGAGAAATGACAAAGTTGATAGACGAGCAATAACAATTTCTCTTGTATAGTAAAACTACTGACTCTGACACGAAAGAATTCTCAGTAACAACAGTATGTATGAGGGAGAACCCAAAAAAACAGGATTTATTTATTAAAAAATGTGTACTTCCTCTCACATGTTTAAACTTCACTCACCTTCACAGCACTCTCCATCTGACTCAACACACCTATTGAGACATTTTTCCACTGCTCAGAACAGTTTTAGAACTTGTTGATTTTGATGCCTTTTAGTGCTTCTGTCATTTTTTTGTTTCACCTCTTTCACATCAGCTAAATGTTTCCCTCTGAGGACTTTTTTCATCCAGGGAAACAAAAAAAAAAGGCACTTGGGGCAAGATTCGGTGAATAGGGAGGGTGGGGCACAGGGGTCATGCCATTTTTGGTCAGAAACTGCTGAACACTCAGCCTGGTGTGGGCAGGTGCACTATAAATTACCCATCATGAAATGGGCAAACACATTGGAAGAGTCTTCAAAAAAAAATTTACTTAAGCTGAATGCAGCCTCTCACAACAACACCAGCGGGTACACTGATACAGATGGGTTCCTAGAACACTCACCTAGCCGGGGAAGCCCATACTACAAGGGTCCTGCCCTCCAGAAGATGATTCTGGTCTTTGGGGGGTCCCCCCTCATATACTTTGTTGTGCACCCACTATTTGCAGGTCATTACAGGCGGGTTGCTTGTGATCTTCACAACACACAAGTGCTAGAGTTACTACTAGCTCCATTTCACAAACAGGAAGAAATCCAGCCTCAGCGCCATAAAGAGGGCACAGAGCCTTTGAGGGGAAGAATGCAAATTCATACCCAGATCTGTGTGACGCAAAAACCCATGTTCTCCCTTACTGGCCAGGAAAGTGCCTGGCACAAGGGTTCATTTGCCATGTCCTCCCTCCTTAGTAACTTGGGAAAGGTACCAGTGGATGGAGGCTCCCTGGAGGATCAGACTCAGAGTATCAGTGGAAAAGCATCACCTTCTTCTCAGGGGCCAAATCAATGGTGTTGAAAAAATGGTGAAACTGAGAGAGCAGTGTGTGGATTATTTTCAATGAGCACTATTATAACGAGGTGTTTTGAAAGCATAACCATCTGTACCTTGGACAGGGCCAGAATCCAAAGTTCTCAGTAAGCCAATAAAAAGCAGTTGAAAGCAAATTAATGAATTAAAAAGAAATAACCAAGTCCTTCTGTGGTGCTTTCATCTACTCTATACAATCAACAAGACTGAGTAGAGGACAGGACAGACGAAATGACTTTCAAGGTTTTACGATGCCACTCTAATCATATATAGGGTATTACATTCAACGTACTCAAAGAGTTTCGCGCTGCTTACTTCCTCAACATGCCTAAGAGCCATTAAGAAGATAGGTATTATACTGGGTCTAGATAAGACAAGACAAACAAAGGAAGTTCAAAGAACACAAAGAAATTACTGCAGGCCCTGGCAGGGTATCTCAGTTGCTCAGAGCATCGTACCAATACACCAAGGCTGCAGGTTTGATCCCCGCTCAGGAGGGCACATACAAGAATCAACCAATGAGAAGAACGTGAAAAGAGAAAAAAAGAAAAAAGAATTAAAAACTAAAAATAAAAGAACCAATGAATGCATAAATAAGTAGTACAACAACACTGTGTCTCTCCCTTCTCTCTCTCTAAAATCAATCAATCAAGCAATCAATAAAATCAGAGCAGAAGCAAAATCATAACCCAAGTTCAGAGTGTAAAATTTACTTCACGAGCTGCTACTGTGTCAACTGTAATCCTGATGGTCCCTAACCGGTGTGCTGGGAATAAGTTGCAGATGGACCGAGATGTCCATCCATCATTCCTAGGGGCTACCAGGCAGGCCCAGTCATAGCCAGAGCCCTGACCAGTTCCCTCCTGCCACCAGATTACTAGACTGTTTATCCAGTGTGCCCTGAAATATTATTACTTATTAAGCATTCTATGACATGAAAGATTCAGAAGCTTTAGTAAACCAATCCATCATTTTTTTAAATCTTTTTCTGATGTTAGAGAGAGAGAAAGAGGGGAGAGAGAGAGAAACGTTGATGTTTTAGGGAAATATCAATCAGTTGCCTCCCATACGCAACCCAGGTACGTGCCCTGACCAGAGATCGAACCGTTAACCTTTTGGTGCACCAGACAATGCTCCAACCCACTGAGCCACCCAGCCAGGGCCATTTTTACCAACTTTTTGATCAGGAAACACTAATAGCTTAGAAACTCCACTGCATGCCTGGAGTGGCTTGAATAAGCATTCCCTTTCGATCCTCTTCCTTCCCATGGGGCCATTATATTTCTAATGGCTGCTGGCCAGCGTCATCCCGGGCGGAGGACGACATACTCGCTGAAGTACTGTATACAGACTGTGTAAACCAAGTTAGGAGGCCACAGCTGCGGGCACTTCTCCCCTCAGTACCCGATCGGTCGGTGCCAAAGTGGGAGCCCCGCACAGCCCGGGTCTCCACACAGGCCAATCACTAATTGCACTGGGGTTCTGGGTGCCTCGGGGCTAGGTTAAGAAAAGTGATGAAGGCATCAGTGCCAAGGGAACAATCACAACAAGACTGAAAGGGAGCAGCCTGAGTGGGGAGCAATGAAGAGGGAGGTTTCCTCCTCACCATCACATCTCTCACTGCATCTTCGACATACAGTAAGTTGCACAATCACAAGGTCAGACACGGAAATGGCTTTCTAAAGAGCAATCAGTGAGCGGTGAAACTCAGTCCTCCACAGCAAGAACGGGCTGTGTGGTGGCAAAAGAAGGCCCTGCCGTCAAGCCCACCTGCCTGAAAGCAGAGGTCTCTCATCTCCAATCCCAAAATAAGAGCACAGGCCCCCTTATTTCTGCTTTATGAGCTCCTTCTAACAGGTTAAGAGCTGCACTCATGGGCCAGCGGTTTATGAGGCAAAATTTTAGCACTACTACTAGTAATGAGATAAAGGAAGGTACAAACTATACGCAGGACAGCAACACAGTACGTGTAGGATAACATAGAATTCCGCGATCTCACCACATCTTATACTTACTTCTCTCAGTTTTAGGTACAGTCATCCCTAAAAATGAGAGAAGCAAGGCTGCATTCACGGGAGGCTGGTCCCAGGGCACCCCTCAGATACTAAAATTGGAGGATGCTCACGTTCCCTACACAAAATAGAGCAGTATTTGCATATAGCCTATGCACATCCTCCTGCGCACTCTAAATCACCCCTACATGTCAGCAACAACAAACTTTTTTCCGAATACTTTTAGTCTGAGGTTGGTTGGGCCCATGCATGTGGAGCCCGGAGTTCGGAGAGCTGGCTGTACCTTTCCCCAGTGCTAGAGGGGTTTTGGCCTCATGGCAGTAACTCTGCTTGAATCTCTAGTACCCATCCCATCCCAGTCTCCTTATTGTGACCTGCCCTGCCCAAATAACCTTAGTACCCCATTCACATGCATACACGCACATGCACACATTCGCACACAGGCAATCTCATTACCATTTTGGAATATAGCTCACCACCTCCTCATTCACCTAGTCTCAACCTCTGCCTCAAACTTTCACATCTCGTAGTTCCTCACCCCTACACGGCTCTGCCCTGTGGGCCCAATTTTGGTCGTAAGGACCTCTTGGCCCTTCTCCCATTTCTGGTGACCCCCTCTGACCAATTCAGTCAGCACTGGTTGCACCCTCTGCTCTAAGCAAGGGCAACCCCCACCTTCTCTGCCCAGCCCCAGAGGACGGGGCCCTTCCATGCTGCTTTCCCAGACAAACACAGCTTTGCCTTAACCCATTCCTGATCCTGAGGACAAAACACAGGACAGTGATTATCTTCACCCTGAATCTAACCAAGTGAGAAACCAAAGCTCAGGGCATAGAACATTAAGGAAAAAAACCCAAAAGATTCCAAACCAAGGAACATAATAAAGATATGGATTATGGGAAACGTGACTTTAAATTGCCAAATGTTCCACCTTAAGAGCAATAGATTTGTAAGTTTATCTGCTTGATTTGGGCAGAGTTCTATCTCTTCAGGTCCAAGCTCACATTTATCAGGAAGCTGTGTTAAACATACTCATGTTTTTAAAACTTCAAAATGCAGCAATATTAAGGTCACTGCTAGATTTTGCTAGTATATTCTCAATAATATGGACAGAAATTTGTTGTTAGTATTTTCTGTTTTAGACTCAAAATATCTTTCTACCTCCCTGATAAAAGAATCTAAGGAATGGTATAAGCTATCATGTACCAATTACACAAATTGGGGATTCGGTGGTGGAATATAAAAACTTCTGTATTTTAAATGAAGCATGGTAATGACAGATCTAAAATTTTCCATGGTATAGAATCATAGGAAAATTACTATGTCTTCATATCATTAAAAGCAAGTAAACTATAAATCTTTTTTCAGTAGCCAGCCCAACCCTAAAACCTGTAGGAGTAAGCAAAGCAAAAGTGGGTGATAATTATGAAAATATAAACCATTTTGTGAAGGTGTTTTGTGGTAAAAGTATATGATGCATTCAGCCTAAATCTGTAAATGAATAAATGTTCCCAAGATAAATTACAAAGGAAAAACATTCTGAATGTAAAAATTTCACACATTGTGTGCAAGAGCACAAACAGTGTAGGGAATCCTTTGGATGCTCATTCTATACTGAGCATCGAAAAACAAGTACGTGTCCTGGTCATGTAAAGTCACTTCCACTAAGTTATCTGGATCACGCAGAACGAACCTCAAAGGCAGAAAACGCCTGACACAGACTTTTTTTAGCATTGAATAAAGATCAAATATCTCAAAGTTTCTGGTGATACTTAAGCTGCTTTTCATAACCAAATATTCCAACTAATTACTACTCAATTTCAAGTCTACAAACTCGAGAAAAAAAGCTGAGAAATATTCATCTCATGTCGAACTTTCTTTGGTCATGTGTCAACAATCATTCTAGACCCGAGAGAGTTATCTGAGTGCCGTCTAGAATCCTCAAGAGATTGTAAAAGGGATCTGGAAGCCTGATCTAGACATCCTGGAACCCAACTTAGCTGGATTAATTTGCTTTTTACACAATCACAAACAGGAAAGTGATTTCAAATACAAGAGTCCACGTAATAATGATAAAAGCAAACACCGCTATAGGAAAAAGAACAATAATTGATAAGTAACTACATCAGATTGAAAGATGAACCAAATGTGCTTCAACACAATACAATACAGCCTGTTTAATGTAATGTGATAAACTATGCAATGTCAAATCTCATTCCCAATCAACTTTCTTTTTAATTCTGGAGATATTAATTGGACAATAATATATCTAGAGATCTGTTATAATAAACTTGTTATATCATGTTATTTTAATTTCTCAGAGAAAGGAAGCCTTCCAAAAAATATTTAAACTCAAATGTAAATGAAAGTAAGAGAAAAATAGAACTCAGGCACTAATATTTTTCTGCATAAATAAAAAAATGTTTTCATGAAGTTCTTAGAAATACAACATTGCTTGGGAGACCATGAAGCGATTCAAGGAGAATGTGAAGCAGGAAATTTTGCAGCACTTTCTTCCAGAGTTTCCTTTATTTCTGCAGAAAGATGAAAAGCAAGTTTACTCATTAAGTTATTTGATTTCAACATTTTAAAGTTCATCTCATAGTCAGTGACCTTTGTTTAGTTTGTGGTTGTATGTGTATGAAAAAAAGAAAGTTAAATATCCACCTAACAATGAGAAATTACATTTAGGTTTTTTTAATCCTCTCCTGAGGATACAGTCATTGATTTTTAGAGAGAGAAGAAGGAAGAAAGAGAGACAGAGACATCCATGTGAGAGAGAAACATCGATTGGTTGCCTCCTTCATGCACCCCAACTGGGTATCAAACCCGCAACCTAGGTATGAGCCCTGATCAGGAATCAAACCCTCAACCTTTCGGTGTACGGGACAATGCCCCAACCAACCAAGCCACCTGGCCAGGGCCGAAATTATATTTAGTTTTAAAATCAATAGAGATTCATACCTAGACACATACTTTAAGTATATAGAAGCATATTCTACAAATTTATCTTCACACATGGATACAGATTTTTCTTAATCTTTATAATTTTGAATTAATAAACTAAGAAGTATTCTGTTTGGAAGACTCATGTGTCTAGACGTATTAAATCAAATGAAACATCTCCATGAGACTTCAGACTGGTGTCAATGACATAAACTGTCAATTCTCATTTATTCAAGAGATGATTATAGTGTTTGGAATACAGCCACCGCCTTATTTCTTCTTACTGCCACTTCAGCCTGCCTTACTGTCATTTCAGCCATTTCAGCATTTCAGTATCTTATTATCTTATTGGCAGGCTTCACTCCAAGAGTAGCAATAAACCAGCAATTACTAAGTCCTCGCCATGAGACAGGTACTGTTGCTAATATGCACTGGAGCATTTGGTTTTCCACAACTACTCTATGAGATCAGTACAATTGTTATGTTTAGTTTGCAGATGAGAGGCACAGAGACGTCAAGTCACTTGCCCAAGACCACAGTCCTAAAAGGCAGAGCGATATGACCATCTGAGCTGATGCAAGAGCCTAAGGACTTAACCAATGCATGACATGCCTCCAGGAGATAACTGCACCAGAGCAATGAAACCCGAACCAATCCCTAGGGTAACAAACCACCTTCTCTCTCTGTCTCTTTTTTTAAATAATCAAAATGAATATATATTTCATGGGTGAAATGGCTCCAACTATTGGTCATAATTAGATTCATGGATTATTCACAGATTTCAAGCCATATATTCAATCTCAGACCCTCAAGTTAATGGAGCGACTACTTTCATCTTTCTTGCTTTTGCTCTTCTACATCTGTTAAATCTAATACATATTTATCAAGCACTGTACTCATCCCTAAACACATTTTTTAAAATTGTAATGACAAAGGCATAGCTAAAGTTTAACATCTTAACCATTTTTAAGTGTACAGTTCAGTCGTGTTAAATATATTTCCATTGCTGTGTGACAGATCTGCAGAACTTTTAACTGCTGTCTTAGTCCCTTCAGGCTGCTACAATAAAACATCCAGACAAGGAACTTAGAGAAAACAGAAATTTACTCTCACAGTTCTAGAGGCTGAAGTCCAAGATCAGTCAGGGTGCCAGCATGGTCAGGCAAACGGCCCTCTTCCGGGCCGCAGACTTCTCGCTGTGTTCTCACGGGGCAGAAGGGGTGAGGGAGCTCTGTGGGGCCTCTAGTGAGAGCGCTACTTCCATTCATCTTGCTGGGCCATGATGCTGGCCTTGCTCTTCTCCCAGTCATAAGGGCTCCACCCTCATGACCTAATCACCTCCCAAAGGCCCCATTCCTCATATTATCACTTTTGAGGATTAAGATTTCAACATACAAATTTGGGGTGGGGGAGACACAAACATTCAGACCAGGACAGCCCTAAACACTTTCAAACTCCATTTTGCTGTACTAGTTTATTCCTTATCAGTAAACATGTCTAAATTTCAGAAGTTTAGAAAAATCTTCAAAATTGTAGAAAGCTTCTTTTTAGGTAAGTATATATTAAGTTGGCCAAAAAGTCCGTTTAGTTCTTTCCATAAAATAGAAGATATTTTTCATTTTCACCAATAACTTTATTGATTTGGATATTTTGAGTATGCTGGCTCTCTCTCGCTACTGGCTTCTATTGGGTGGAGGCCAAGGTGCTGCATGCGTAAGACAGCCCCACAGCAAAGAATTATTTGGCCAAAATGTCAATAGTACCTAGAAACTTCGCAAAAAACACTTTGGACACGTTCAATCAGTCACAGCACCTCCTCCATACACTGCACAAATCTTGTTTTGCTTTTCAGTTGCATTTTTATCTTTCTTGAAATAACAAAGCATAAAACACCAAAAGTGGTGTATATTTCGTTCCATCTTCAATATTAAAATGGCAGCACAAAAATTCACCAGTTTTGATAAGTTTGTTTTAAATACACACTGATATGACAGCTGTCAAAATACAATCTAACAAATCTGTTTTGAATGAAGCTAAAGACAGCTCAACACTACTAGAACCATCTTACAGAAAAAACTAAACAAACTTGGCCAACCCAATATAAGATTCTGACATTATAAGCTAATGATCTTAACCTTTGTTGGGGGAGAGGGGTGCTCTAGACCTTTAGAAAATCTGATGAAAGTTGTAGATTCTAAACTCAAAATAAAATACAAATATAAACATAAATAAAATATTGTTATAATTGCATGGGGTTATTGAATCCGTTTCCCAAAGCTCAACCATGAACTCAAGAAAAGAACCCTAATTTTTTATACGTACTTTGCACTAGTATTTATGGATTCTCTTATATTGCACTAATCCTTTAAATATCAGGCTTTCCCAAATGAGTTGTAATCAAAATCTTATTTGCAAAAAATCCATATAAACAAAATCTTATTTATAAAAATTAAATTAATCTACAAGTATTCAGGAAAACAGCTACATTGCTTATGAAAGAAACCATGTATCAAGGCAAAGAACTCCCCTATTTCCTGTAAGAGTTCTGTCACATGTTCAGTGAGCAGTTTCCCACGCCAGTGCCATCAAAACACCTCATGTTTGAAAATAAGCTCAATTACAAATGCACAGTTGAAGCTGCCTTATCTTTTTGGGCTTACTTTCTTCGGATGTAAGAAAGCCACAGGTCTGATTGTAGATAAGATGGACTTGATCACCACCTTTCCAAATTTAATGTACTGTAGTTAAATAGCCATGTTCACTGGTCGTGATTGCATCATTGCACTTTCTGATGTTTCTGATAATGTAAAAACATTAGATTTTTAAAAGTGATATCCTGGCCCTGGCTGGTGTAGCTCAGTGGATTGAGCGCGGGCTGCGAACCTAAGGGTCGCCAGTTTGATTCCCAGTCAGGGCACATGCCTGGGTTGCAGGCCAGGTCCCCAGTGGGGGCCACATGAGAGGCAACCACACATTGATGTTTATCCCTCTCTTTCTCCCTCCCTTCCCTTCTGTCTAAAAATAAATAAATAAATAAAATCTTTTTTAAAAAAAGTAATATTCTGAAGCCGACAGACTCTCATTTCCTTTCCATCTAGATTTTAGGGGAGTAAAAAGCTGGAGACTAATATTTTCTTTTGTTATTTAAAGGAGGCTAAATAAACATTTTTAAGGGACACTAGTCCATATTAAATATTCAATGTTTTGTGTATGTCACAGCTTTGCGTATGTCACAGCTTTAGCGACGTCATGACTCCTTTGGATTCACTCCTCCAAAAACATACATACATACAGTTTCTGCATACATTGTGGTGGTTTTCTTTGTGGCACATTTGTGCAGCTTTCAGATAGGCCTGACTCTGCCACATATATTATACAGGAGCCGGCAAAGCCCTGAGGACAGAGATCGCTCTCCAGCCTTTCCCACATATGGAAGTTGGCCCCCACCCGTGGCAGGGTATCTCGTAAGTTAAGTCCTTACAAACAGGCTGACATGGCCTGTCTGACCTGAGGAGAATCTCTGCTGAGGGGTATTTCTCCACCCCTGTGATGGATTTGCTATTAAAAAAAATCTGCATACAATATCTGGGGGTTCATGAGCTCCCCCCAAAGCTCACCCATGGACTCCAGACCTCAAGATTAAGAACCTATCCCCACATTCAGTAGACAAGTGTGTAGACAAGTCTGATTTCTAGAACTTCACCACCTTGAAAGGAATCTAATTCTGCTTTGCCTTTTAAAGTGTTAATCTCATGCAAAGAAAATCAGTATTCATCAGAAATAATCACCAAACCATTGTCTTTGTTATCTTGTGAGTTTTTCAAAGCATAAAGGGATTAGCTGTTCTCAAAGAAAGGTCCTGACTCTTTTCTGTTTCAAAGGTTGAGAACCTGAGGGATGCTGAGCCTTCCGGCCTGTCAGGTGACTTCATCCTGCATCTCTCCAGAGAGGTAATCAGTAGACACCCTGCCACTGGCAACACAAACAAGCCCGGAATTAGGCTGGCTGGTAATGTGTTATCTGGTAGACAGGCCACAATCCACGTAAATTCTGCCACCCACTTTGCTCGAGGCTCTCATGTAACACCTTCACTCAAGGTCTCTCTCTTCTCAAACTCCTTTCAGATTTATTAACTCCACGGTGCAATTATCCACTTTATACTAAATTAGCCTCTCTCATATTCTTTCTTGTTCTCCAATTTTTTTTAATCTCAAAAGTCTACATAGAGGCCTTAGCTGGGTTCAGTCACACATACCAGCCTGCTGGTCTCAACATCACCTACCTCTCTCAGCACTACATCCATACAACGGCCCCCACTACAGAACGGCGAGAAGAAAGGACACTCCGAGGGCAGAGGAGGGGTGAGGAGTTTCCACCTCACCACTCATCTGGTGGTCACATCCTCACTCTGACCTCCTCCGAAAGGAACTGACGGGACCATTCAGTGGGGACAGGACTGAGACTTTGGGTTCTCACAGTCCCACAGGCTGGGAAGTCCAAGATCGAGGCACTGGCAGGTTTGGAGTCTGGCGAGAGATCACTTCCTGGTTCACAGAAGACTGTTTTTCATGTGGTGTTCTCAGGTAGAGTGAGGGCGTTCTTTAATTTTTTAATGTAAGTTTGTCCTCTATGTGTGTCACACAGCTCAACTGTTTATAATACGCTACTAAACAGATATATAAGTATGTATATAGTCTATATTCATTATTCCTCAGACTCTAAGATTAAGTTAAAGCTACAAAAGCTGTTCTTTGAAAGACACATTTATTTAATTCATTAAAACTGATTTCAGGCCCTGGCCGGATGGCTCAGTTGGTTGGAGCATCAACCTGTTCACCAAAATGTCATGGGATCGATCCCTGGTCAGGGCACATACCTAGGTCTTGGGTTTGATCCCCAACTTGGGCGCATAAAAGAAGGAAAGCAATAGATGTTTCTCTCACATCAATGTTTATTTTTCTCCCTCTCTCTCTTCCTCTCTCTCTAAAATCAGTAAGAATATATTCTCAGGTGAGGATTATTTTTAATGTTTTGGGAATATGATTTTTTTGCCACTGAGATTTGTTCTCACAGTTCCACCACATTTCCCAATTCTGAATTTACCAGGTAAAAAGAAACTATACCAATAGCAGAGGCTAAGCTTACTGATATTTAATATTCCATTTTTAAACAATTGTACTGCAAAACGATGAGCAGGCAGAAATGAAATAAAAAGTGAAATCTGTAAAGGAACAATGAGAAAAAAATGTTTTCAAGTATTCGACATCATTCGTTACTTTTCCCATGACCCAGTGATTAAAAACCAGAACAGCATTTTAAAAGCTGGTCACCTTGGAAAGCACAGAACCCTCTAACAATAATAATCAACATTTCCAGATTCTACCATAATGGTTTCCTGGTAAACAGAAAGACATGCTTGATATTCTACCCCCACACGGGGGTTGTGACAATTAATTATTCAACATTTGGAAAGTGCTTTGGAGATAAGAAGCTAAGTGCTAAAAATCATCATCAATTTTCAGCAAACTGCACTTAAAGTGAACTCACCAGGTTTATTGTTGGAAACTGAACCATTAGCATAACTCCATGCTTGCTTTTTCCATTTCATTTAGCCCAGCAGACCAAACAGCCAACACCCACATGGAACCTTCCTTTCCTTTCTGGTCAACTTTCGAATGTCCCTAAATTTGTCCTAAATTTTTAGAGAAAATGTAAATTCTAATAAATGAGGTATCACTGGAATTTACAGTTTATGTTTGTTCGACAGCTTTCCTCTTCTGCCTTTTACTTACATAATATAAATAGCAAATTTACTAAGGATTTCATTGTAAAACTTTGAGAATAATTAAAATCTAGCTTAATATGCTTCTACTCTATTAGTTATCATTTAAGCAAGCATATTTACTTAGCTGTTCATGACTGCATTAAATGTATAAATTTAGATGAAAAATCTAAGAATTGATTAACTTTGATTAGCACTTTAAGTGAAAGTAATAAGCTATTCTACTTAGATAAGAAAGTGTTTTCATTAGATAAATCTTTCTTCTCATCTCTGATATTTTGTGGTTAGATTTTATTCATTTTAAAATTTAAAACAATGGACCAAGATTGAAAAAATTTCTTAACAAATGTTTAACTAAAATCCACATAAAAACCCACCTGCATTCCCTAAAAATGGAGGAAGCATTAAGTAATGTGAAACGGAGAGTCACCGGGAAGCAGCGCTCTGCAAAGCTACCACCTCGTAGTTATGGTTGGTTTGGGGTTAAATATACAGGTAGAAATCATTCATACCTACGGCCATTTTGGAGACAATAAATAGTTCTGCCCAAACTATTATTTTTTTACGTCACATCTCCTACAAAGTGAAAGATCATATATTACAAAGGTCATAATTTCATGTTTTGAGATTAAAAAACTGTGCTGACCTAATCTTCTTGGATATGCAACTCGTTTCCCATGATAGCAAGCTCACCAGAGAGGGTTCATGGATTTTAATCCCCAAAATGCACAGCTGTAAAAGTCATCTTTGCTTTGGGAAAGGCCTTGTTATGAGTTTTTACCACTTTAAACATTAATACCATTTATACATCTGTTAACCACCCTTAAATCTTGTATCCATTTTTATCCCTCCCAACATCCCCTCCCCCCAAAAATGTGGCAATGAGAATTTAAATGGGCTCAATATTCCTAATCTCAGTAGGAAAAAAACTGCTGCTGGTTGCCGGAGTAAGATGATCTCCATGAGGCCGCTGCGTCACGTGACAAAAGTAACCGGAATTCTGCATGGAACCCACAACAGGCAGCTCAACTCAAAAACCAAGTGAGTGCCAAACAGCTCAGAAAAAATTTCTCATTGCTCAGCTTCACACTCACGACACAGAACCCATATACTCTTCGTCTCTCACAGATCGTTGTATAATAAACATGTAGATAAACAGTTTTTCATGCTTTACTCCAGCACCCCCATTTCTTTAAAAGATACTGAAAAGAGCTACAAGCAACTTAAAACCGGGAGGAAAATAGATTATGGAAAGGCTTCTTTAGAAAAATTCATTCAAAAGAGCGGTTACATTATTTCCTCTTCTATTGTGCTGACTCTGTTAGGGTTCTTGGTACAAACAGAAAACACAGGCACTTTATGTTTTAAAGAAGTGTTTTGTGGCATACATTCTGAACTCCCTCAGTGTTAATGTCAACAAGGAAGTCAGAGTTTCTTAAAAGCAAACAATTTAATATGATATAGTTGCCATACTCAGGGAAGAGGGGCAATTAAGTCATTTCAGATGCAATGTTTTCCAACCAAAGGAATATGAAGGAGATAAAAAGTGTCCAAAGGAATTAGCCATGTCCCCAAGTAAATGAGAAATGAATTGGCAGGGACCAAGTCTCCATGAGAACATTACTTTGAATCCAAACCAAATTTCTAAAACACTGCAGGTGATCTGCTCTGTATTTGTGGAATTTAAATACTAAAATATTGAAAAGAATGATTGTGAAATGTTTAAGAAATGAAGCAATTTAATTAAGTGGTAATGTTATATTTATTGACCGTGTGTTGTAATGTTTAGATTCAGAACGAGAGCGACAGGAGAGACAAGGACCCAGACTCGAAGGTCCTTCTCAGCCGCACACTCTCACCTGGTCACGAGCTGCTGCCATCCAACCACTTCCCAGCTCAACAGCAGCAACAGGTCTGCCCTTGACTTAGAAGGTCCTTATCTAAGTTCCTTTAACGGAGACTACGAACTAACACACACCTAAACATTTCATTCAACCTATGTGCCAATCCTTCAAATTTTATCATCAGTGATTATTTATTTTGCATCTCTCTTCTGCTAAAATTTAAAGTGCAAAGTACACGGTATATTAAATCATTTCTTACTAAGATATTGTCAGGTGTTTTCCCCTTGCGAAAAAATTAGAAAAAAAATTAATAATAAGAGTATTAGCCTTCAAACTCATAGAATATTAAAGGAACCATACTATAAGGGAGAGGTGGGGGCTGAGAAAGTCAGATATGATCATAACAACACACACCTACTAAATTACACTCACTGTGTGCTACAGATTTTTCTAAGCATATCACATATATTACTTTACATAGGAATTAAATGAGGTAGGTTGGGGTGAAGAACTGGAAGCAGAGAGTCACCCCAGTCACGAGGCATGAAGTATTTAGGTGCTATGCTGCACAGCCCAGATCTCCCCTTCTCCCCTGGGGAAGCAGAGGTGCTACCCCAGTTGGTGGGAGTGTTGGTAACTGATGACGCTCAGCTCCAGAAACTGTCTTAGTTCAAGAGACCCACCTGAGCCAAGGTCACACCGCTGTCCAAGCACAGCCAGCATCTCATGACTGGTTGATGGGTAAAAGGCCTGGCTCCCTCACTTCAAGGTGGGGCCACTCCGCAGGGCCTCCTCAGCTCCACAGCTTCTGCCGGGATCAGCCAGTGGAGGTCCTTACTGGTCCCGAAGAGCACCTCAACTCCTCCCTCTGCCCCACCCAGCTGCCCTCACTCCCTCACAGGCGTGACCCCTCAGTGCCAGCCGCCATGAACTTCCTGCACAATCAGAAACTGTTTCCCAGGGAACCCCGCCTCAGACAGGGTCTTGGTTACAACTGAAATTTGCCACATGACTACTGAATCTCAGCAACCTTCTCTTTTTTCTAGGGTCTGTCAGCCACGTCCTTTCACTTCCTTCTACTTGGGCCTCTTCATTGATGGCCAATGACTGCTTGAGAATGCCACTTTCCTGCTCAGGATGCTCTCTCCTGAGTCTCCTAATATTCTAAACCTCTGACACTGAAGCACCCAATCACCCTCAAGGTACGTCACCCCAGAACCATACTCTGCCAGCTGGATCCTGAAAAATCCCTCTTCTAGTCCACCCCTCCCAGACTACCTCATGAAATGGGGCCTTCAGCCTTGTCTTACAGCCCCTTTTTCTCGATGTGGCCAAGGCCTCCTCCCTGGGCCACAGTGAGAGAGCCGGCAGCAGAGTGCCTTCCTTCCCCACCGTTTCCCACCTCTCATCCCAGCCTCCAATCAAACCACATGTCCTCCTTATATGTATATTCAACTCATGAAAATTGATACTCTGGGGATCACTGCCCATCATATTAGCAAATAACAAGGCCCTTCACCCTGTTTAAATACAGCTAAGACACCCTCTATACAACATAAAGGAGAAGCCAAAGAGTGTATAAAGCACAACATGGGAACGCTTGATGCAGCAGCAACATCTCCACACATCCCCAGTCCAAAGAGCATCGCTGAGTTACACAATGATAACCACAAGAGAGGAGCAAAAGGGGAGATTGTTCTCGGTATGTTAAGAAAGGAGATAAGTCTGTGCAACTCAATTTAGAGTGATGTACATCAAAACATATATTAAGACAGTTTTAGTTTGGACACAAGTTTCAGTTACAAGAAAATGCAATTAAAGTGAATAGTTCGTAATGTAATGACAGTAGATAAATAGACTACTCCTGCTACTTAAGCAGATAGATTCATAATTTCCCAGAAACAGGCTCCTCAAATATTATTTCCTCTTTCCTGTTCCACAAAGTGTGCAACTCATAGTATCTACTGCCCAGCCATCAGGTGTCCATGCTTATAGCGTCCCCAAGTCACCGAGTCTCTGTTAGGGCCTATATCCGTGGACACCCATATTAGAATTGAATACCTCACTGTCTCTACAGAACTAAGAAGTTATTCCGCCAGCTCCTGACTCAAGCAGAAACTTGCCTGAAGCCTGGGCCACATGCTCTAGCCTGTTTTTTTCTGCTGCTCTAGTTTTTACATAAAGTATGCTGTGTTAGTCAAGCCCATACACTAAAGTCCTTCCATTACAGAAGCTAAAAGCTGCGGGTCAAACAGAAATATACAGCACTGGGCTCCCCAAGCCCTCTAATTTGTGAACATAATATCACATCTAAAAAAAGTTCTCCAACACACTGATTTTTTTTTTTTATTTTGAGAGTACATCTATTAAAGCTGGGGAGTGTGATACAGGAAGGGCTTGGGACAGAAGAAGCAATAGGAAAGAGATAGCAGGGCTGCCTTGGTTCTCCAGAAAGTCGGAGAGAAGGGGGCCTTGGGGACAGGTTCAGGGGGTTAGTCCAGACAAGCCACTGCTGCCCACTGCTCCCCTGGTTGCTAGTCTCACGGGGTCCCTGGGAGTTTAGAAGATACATGCCTGTGGGGGACGGAGAGAGGGAAGGAAAAGGCGTGGGCATTTCCCCAGGAGGGGAAGCGTGCCCAACACAATAATTTTTAAACCAGCACACAAAAAATATATTTCAGTTAGCTGGAAAAGCAAACCACTTCAGATTAGTGGAATTATCCCAAATGAGCCTGGAACCCAAGGTGTTGGTTTCAGTTCAGCAATAACACCCGATATCACTGTATCGGCAGTAAGGCGTGGACATGATTCAGAGAAATTCTATCAGACAGTCTGAAATGGCCTGATCGTTTTATAACCACAAGTATCAAAATGCATTGACACCAGTGCCATCGGGTCAAAGTCAAGAGCAAAGATAAGACATGTTGAGGCAGGTAAACTTCACAGGAAATGCCATGTGCGGTCAGCCCAGAATCCTCTAAAGCAACATTCAGTGCCACCTGACAGTAACATCAAAGAAGAAAATATCATCTACAAAGTGGCAAACCACTTGAATAAAGTGCTATGAGAGAGCCCTGGGGAAAGAGAGACTGTTGTCCAAAAGATTAGCGCTAGTCACCAAATACGCCCGCGTTCTGTTTTAAGTTGTAGGAAAACTTAATCTACCCAAAGATTAATTCTGGACTTTCTCCTCTCAGAAGCAGCCAGTTTCCCTTGTGGGGTGAAAAGCTGCTCATATAAATACCCAGTGCATAAAGTTAAACTTCCTGTTTTATGTTAAGCCTCCCTCTCTCAGTTGAAAGTGGTCCTCCCGGTTCGGACATTTGTGGATCTGGGGGAGACTGTTCCTGACATTATAGGCTTAGGTAAGGTCTCCTTTCAGACGTCATTGTTCAAGACTACAGCGTTCACGTCTGTCTGTCCTCTTAAAGACACTGTTAATCTCGTTAGCTGCACTGCCTTTCTCCACACTTTTCTCAGTTATGTGTCTTGAGGTACAAAACCAAACCTTTGAGGGAGCATCCTTGGTAAGACTGCATAAGATTCAGACACCCGGGTGAACACAGACACACAGTATTAAAAGATTCTTATTAAGAGGTGACAACACAAATCTGTTGAAATGTAATGTTTATCAATATACTAAAGAACAATTGAA
Organism: Micronycteris hirsuta; assembly: GCA_004026765.1. NCBI lineage: Eukaryota > Metazoa > Chordata > Mammalia > Chiroptera > Phyllostomidae > Micronycteris > Micronycteris hirsuta. The sequence continues at coordinate 274,266 of PVJI01000187.1, forward strand.
ACCTTGTGTTTACACCAAGATTTCATTGAAAATGTTATTATGTATACATAACAAATAAAAGATCTATTCGAAACTGTCTCAATATATTGTGCCTTCACCTATATTATAAGGTGCATATATTATATTCAAGGCAAATAATATGCACTTAACACATGAATATATATATAGTACAAGGATAGTCTCTTTCTCATTTATATGTGTTATACCTTCCAAAAATTGTATAAGAATAACATCTAGATTTAACATTCCCAGTTCAATATGATGGATACAAAAAATAAATTGAAAGAGGCAAGCATGAAATTCACAGATGTGAATAATTAAATGAATGATTCCCCTTGCCTTCAATAAGAGCACCTTTCCCAACTGCCGCCCAGGAAACACTACATGTGCCTAACGTTGCATTTTTCATAATGCCTATGATATAATAAATTCTTCAGAGGAGGCATGAAAGTTACAATTCCTTATATATCTTTTTAGGTATACCTTTTTAGGAATCTTAAAAGTGGTACTCATTGGGGAAGCTAGGTGCAGGCTATGTAAAAACTATATCTTCCCAGTGTACCTACAGTTATTTTAAAATAAAAAGTTATTTTTAAGTGCTAACAACTCATACTTAATCTCAAAAAATAATAAACAGAACTGTGCCTAGTTCAAAGAACAGATAAAATACAGTCATATCTACGTAGAAAGCTTATGTAATTTTTCCAAGAAACTGTATTACACATCACAAAGCCTAATAACAAGTTTCATCCCAAAAGTTACTGGATTCCAAACTTCATGACAACAAATTTCACAAGAAATATTTGAAAGACCTAACAGCACCCTGGCTGGGTAGCTCAGTTGGTTAGAGTGTCATCCTGGTCAGGGCACATGCAAGATCAACCAATGAATGCATGAGTAAGTGGAACAACAAACAGGTATTTTTCTCTCTTTCATCAGTTAAAAAAAAAATACCTAACAGCAATAATCAAAGCTATTACACTGGCGGGGCAACTAGACGAAGTCAAGTTTAAATAAAGTTGGATATAATGACTGGGCATCTCTGGGCATCTAGTTTGTGCAGATTTTTTAAGTAACTAAGTATCACTCCACTAAGTATTTTCACTATCAAATATGCTAGCCACTGTGAGGACCACAAAATATCTCCTGATACGTTCCCTCCCATGAGGATGCAGACAGCACAGAAGTATACAAAGGGCAGTGCAGAGCAATAAGCAGGAATAAAATGATCGATCAGACATGGCAGGGGTGTCCAACCTTTTGGAGTCTCTGGGCCACACTGGAAGACGAAGAGTTGTCTGAGACCCCACATTAAATACACTGCAACACGTAATCACACACAAAAAAATCTCAACATTTTAAGTAAAGTTACGATTGTGTGTTGGGCCGCATTCATAGCCGTCCTGGGCTGCATGCAGTCCACAGGCCACAGGTTGGACACCCCCGGACTGGAGTGTAGAATTCGCTGCCTCAAGTTTTATTGGTAAAAACATGAGAGTGCTTGAAACTGTATTTTCTTCTGATGTTTTTAGACGTGTGTTTTTGTTTCATTTCTTAATGTATTTTTCAAGGAAAACTATCTCACTTCATCTAAATCTTTAAAGACATTTCTAACCCTCCTCTCTGTTCTTCCTGGCGAACTTGCTCAACTTGTAAAGTGCAAACGTGTGATCTGTGTGTTACTGCCTAACCTGCGAATGCTCAGCAATTTTCGGAAGGTGATTGTGATCAGCACTTCAGCTATCTCCGACCACGAGGCCGCTCTGCTCACATTGTGAGTGCTCATCTCATTCCTACAGACACAGTCTCCAGAGGTCAAAGGAATGAAGGAATTCTTGAAGCAGTTCCACGGTGAGGTCCTGCCACAGCTGCAGTCAATATGTGGCCCGCCAGGGGAGGGTTTCAGGAGCGCGGCCATCAGCGCTCAAACCCAGTCAACTCTCAGTCTGACTGATGATCTCATTGAGTCCTCACTTGGAACAAACATGTTTCACCAAATAACACTCTCAGGACTTCATTCATGATCATTCGGGATAGAAGACAGAAAAAGCCTGGGTTTGTATTAAATACAGTAGGATTCCCGTCCAGCCATACCAACAGATTTTCATGCTTAAGAACACAAGAAATGGAAGAACTAACCCCATTCCCTTGGGATATTGGTTTAGATATTAGCATTGTCATGATCCCGATCTTTAAATAGTTGCCCTTTCCTAATCCATGTGCCAATTAAAAAAAAAACTTTCATGTGCTGAGTGGACACCTACAGGAGACTTGTTTCCAGGGTTTAACGCAGCAATAACCGTTTTTTTTTTAAACCATCCAGTTTAACTTCTCATGGGAATCCAATCAGCCAGAACAAAAGATGAGGGTTTCTGAAATTCACTATATTTAAAACAAGGCTCACCATAATTACTCTTTAGTTTATTTCAATTTTCCATAACATTATGTCTACAAGAGAAAACCAAATTATCTGCTATACCAGATGATTCCATTTTCCACGAAATCACTCAAGGAGCCACACATGGGTCAAGCACAGAGGAAGGACGCTTCCTAAAATGCAAATGCCCTCATCACATGTAGACGGACTTACGTTACTCTGAAGTGATACTTTACATGCTCAGTACTCTGAGTACCACCAAATACTTATATTCTACTTAAGTAATGAGACCCAACCAACCAAGTTGACTACCAGCTCTTTGGGCAAGAAAATCTAATCAGCCCTGGCTGGTGTAGCTCAGTGGATTGAGCGCGGGCTGGGAACCAAGCGGTCCCGGTTCGATTCCCAGTCAGGGCACATGCCTGGGTTGCGGGCCAGGTCCCCAGTGAAGGCCATGTGAGAGGCAACCACACATTGCTGTTTCTCTCCCTCTCTCCCTCCCTCCCTTCCCCTCTGTCTAAAAATAAAAAATAAATAAATAAATAAAATCTTTAAAAAAAAAAAAGAAAATCTAATCAGATTTCCACATCAAAATCTAAGTTCCTTCTGCTGCAAACTTGATTTTGCAAATAGATACCTACTATTTATCATGTAATTCTCCATAGTAAAAATCATACAAATTTTTATTGTATTTAATTTAAAAATACATACATGGCACTAACCTCCTTTCAGATGAAGAAAACTAAGGGTCACAAAGTCATACTTATAGTTGAAAATCAAACCTTTCAAAGAATTAAGAATTGTTACACAAACATTTATAAGGCTGCAGGTTTGCTTTTGATATTTTAATCAGCATATCTGAGAACTACCTTTTCCACACTAAGCTGAAAAGGCTCTCTACAAGCTCCAGTTTCCAGCTATTATTCATCCGTAAACATTCAATTTTGCATGAAACGTGGTTTCCAAGGTATCAGCACTGGAGAACCCACTACAATATTTTAAATCTAGAAATTTTTTGGCCGGCATTCTAATTATAGAAGTTAAATGTATTCGGTGTGTAAGCTTTTGAGGAGCACCAACCAGGTGAAGAGCACTAGAATCATTTTCAAGGATTCTCCAGGCCTTCTGTGTGTCACTTAGGGGCATAAGTTTAATATGAGCGATGCAGTGAAATGCATGTTCTCAAACTGCTGGCTGTTAGACTCAATTTTTCAAGCTGATGTTTAATAAACCCTGTTCTTAATTCAGCTTTACCAATAAATAGTCCTGGAGGAAAAAAATGTAAAACACAATTTGAATCACTCAGAGTAAGAGATCAAGAAACATACTTAGCCCTGGCTGGTGTGGCTCAGTGGGTTGAGTGCTGGTCTGCGATCCACGGGGTCGCAGGCTCGATGCCCGGCCAGGGCACATGCCTGGGTTGCGGGCCAGACCCCCAGTAGGGCGTGCGCGAGTGGCAACCACACATTGATGTTTGTCTCCCTCTCTTTCTCCCTTCCTTTACCCTCTCTAAAAATAAATAAACAAAATATTTTTTTAAAAAAGAAAGAAACATAGTTAGATGTGATTATTAGTTCAACAAACAAACATTTACGAATATGCCAGGAATACTGTTCTCAGTGCTGGCACCATTCAACTCAAGAATAAAAACGTTGTACAACGCAGCACCAATAACAACTAACACACAAACGGCCACTGGAGTTCTGACACAAATATCACCGCACCTGTCCGCTTCACACTCCTGTGAATTAGGTTTTACAATCATTTTAGTGACAAAAAAAGACATACGTGATTTTTTAAATTTCCCACGTCGAATAACTAGCAAGTGAGAAAACTGGGTCTCCAGACCATATCTCCCCCAATGCCTATCTCCACTGGTCACTAGGCAATAAGAGGTTAGAAGATGCTCTGCTTTTTAAAAAGGCAGATAATACCAGCTGTTTGTAAGGATGTGGAATAGACGAAACTCTCATAAGGGCTGGTAGGAGAGAGGATTAGTACTGCTTTGGAAGGAAGGCACTCTCTACTAAAACTGGCCCAGCAGTTCAACACAACATACACAACCAAAATTCCCATGTTTACCAGAAGGTATACATTCATCATAGCACAAAACTAGAAACAACCCAAATATCTATCAAGAGCAAAATGGAAAAGCAAATTGTGGCACTCTCATAAAATAGAATACTATAAAGCAATGTGAATAAACAAACTGTTGCTACACACAAAACAAAAAGGTCACAAACATAATGAGCAAAAGAAGTCAGACACAAGGACGCATATCATATATTCTAATAGCAAGTTCAATGATTGATTAAAGCAACCAATAGTCTCAGAAGTCAAGAGAGAAGTTACCTTTGGAAGGGAAGGAATGACCTAGGGATTAGGGCACAGGGGGCTTCTGGTTGCTGACTGTGGCCTACATCTTGGCCTTGGTGCTGGTTACAAGGACGTGTTTTTCCCTTAGGTACATCACCCGGAGCTGTTAATGTAGGAGTGAATAACATACATACTGTTCCACATGCATGTTATATTTCAATAAAAACTTAAATAGATAGGTGGGAAGGAGAGAGAAAAAGAGAGCAAGAAAGGAAAAAGGGCAGGAGGGACAAGGGAGCAGAGTGAAGTGACGTTCTCAGGGTACACCTAAGTAATGCCAACACTGTGCTTGCTTTAATTCTTACTTCTGATGTTGGTACTTAGTCACTCTCTTCCTTAACAACCACACTGTCCTCAGGCACTTTCCAATGTCATGCGGCACTTTCCAATGTCATCCATGTAGCTGCCAATATCAGGCCATTTCTACCTTCTAATTTGCAGTTTTAATGTTTGCTATGGGATTAGAAATATGAGAAATCTTATCCATCATGTTAAAACTGTAGGTGAATTAAGAGTAAAGAGATTGTGAAAGATCACCTATGAGTAAAGTGAATCCTCTTTAACGTATGTCTTTTTTTAACTTTCTATTCTGCCTGCTCAGAGGCTTTTTTGCTGGAGAATATGGTAGATATGAGAGTTCCAAATAGATGAAGCTGTGCCTGGGCCCTAGCAGTGAACACTAGGTCTCCAGACCAAAGCTAGAATCAACTAACGTAAACTCCAAATCCCACACGTTTCTTTTTTATTTCCAAATAGTATAAAGGAGAATATCAATCAGTAAATACACTTACAAAAATGAAAAAGAAATTGCTAACTTCTTATCCAGGGCATTATGAACAGCTTTTGAACTGTGTCACTCATAGAACATTATATCAGTTTTAAAGATAATATATTCCTTTCTTGTTTTTTTTATTAATTTTGATTTTTAAAGTCCCCCAAAAAGTATATTATAAGGGTTTTTTTTGTTTTTTAAGTATATTTTATTGGTTATGCTATTACAGTTATCCCAATTTCCCCCCCCCTTGCCCTCCACCCCCAACTAGTACCCACCTTCCCTCCAGCAATCCCCGCCCCCTTAGTTCATGTCCCTGGGTCATGCATATAAGTTCTTTGGCTTCTCCATTTCCTATACTATTCTTACCCCCACCCCCACCCGCTCTGTACTTACCAATTATGCTTCTTAATCCCTGCACCTTTCCCACCATTCTCTCTCTTCCCCCTTCCAGCCAATAACCCTCCAAATGATCTCCATATCTACGATTCTGTTCCTATTTTGGTTGTTTGCTTAGTTTGCTTTTTTAGATTCAGTTGTTGGTAGTTGTGAATTTGCTGCCATTTGAATGTTCATAGTTTTGGTCTTCTTATTGTTATATAAGTCCCTTTAACATTTCATATAATAAGGGCTTGGTGATGATGAGCTCCTTTAACTTGACCTTATCTGGGAAGCACTTTATGTGCCCTTCCCTTCTAAATGATAGCTTTGCTGGATAGAGTAATCTAGGTTGTAGGTCCTTGCTTTTTATCACTTTGAACATTGCTTGCCAGCCCCTTCTTGCCTGCAAACTTTCTTTTGAGAAATCAGCTGATAGTCTTATGGGAACTCCTTTGTAGGTAACTCTCTGCTTTTCTCTTGCTGTTTTAAGAGTCTCTCATTACCTTTAACCTTTGGTATTTTAATTATGATGTGTCTTAGTGAGGTCCCCTTTGGGTCCAACTTCTTTGGGACTCTCTGTGCTTCCTGGATTTGTATGTCTATTTCCTTTGCCAAATTAGGTAAGGTTTCTTTCATTATTTTTTTAAATAAGTTTTTGATTTCTTGCTCTTCCTATTCTCCTTCTGGCATCCCTATGATATGGATGTTGGCATATCTAGGGATGTCCCAGAGTCTTTTTATACTATTCTCATTTTTTAATTTTTTTTTCTTTCTGTCTGGTTGAATGTCTACTTGTTCCTTTTGTTCCAGATCATTGATTTGAATTCCAGCTTCCTTCCCTTCACTGTTGCTTCCCTGTGGATTTTTCATTTCACTTAGTATAACCTTCATTTCTCCCTTTATGTTACTGTCATATTCAATGAGCATCCTGATCACCAGTGTTTTGAACTCTGCATCTGATAGGTTGGCTATCTCCATCTAGTTCAGTTCTTTTTCAAGGGTTTTGTTCTATTCTTTCATTTGGGCCATATTTCTTTGACTCCTCAATTTGACGGCCTCCCTGTGTTTATTTCTATGTATTAGGTAGAGCTAGTGCGACCCCCTGTCTTAGTGCACCTGTTAAGTTGAATGGGGCAGAGCCTTAGGTATTTGCCAGGGCAGGGAACCCACTTCACCACATTGTGGCTCTGTTGGGGGAAGAACTTGGAAAGGGGATAATGCCACCGCCTGGCTTCTGGAGGTTTGCCTGGCACTCTTCCTGTTTCCAGTCACTTCACCCACTTCCCACATGGGACTGGCGCCCTTCCAGCTGTTGCCCTGGTGGTGAATCCCAGAGTGGGTGGGTTTATATGCATTCTAAGTCCATGTGATTCCCTTTAACAAACTCTCCTCAGGAAATGACAGTTTCTTCTACCACCCCAAGCCCCACTGGTTTTGATAGCCAGGAGTTATAGAGATCTATCTTCCCTGGGCTGTGCAGTCTGCCCTGGTCCTGAGATAACTCGCTCCCAAGGTATCCCTCCTGATTTTTATCCACCACACGTGAGTGTGGAACTGTCTGTCCCACCACCGCCTCCGCCTCTCCACGCCACAGCATGTTTCCTCTCCTCTCCGCGCTGACTCCATGTCTCTGCCCCTCCTACCCATCTGGATGAATGCGGCTTCTTTAAATCCTTGGTTGTCCGACTTCCATACAGTTTGATTTTCTGTCAGTTCTAGTGTTGTTCTGAGGTCAGTTGTAATTCTTCTTGTGGTTGTACAAGGAGGCAAAGCATGTCTACCTAAGCTTCCATCTTGACTGAAAGTCCTATGCCTATTACGAGTTTTATTTAAAATCTTTTTAAGGTGTGCCCTAATGGGTAGCCCAGTTGATTAGAGCACCATCCCTGTATGCCAAAGTTGCAGGTTTGATCCCAGGTCAGGGCAAATACAAGAATCAACCAATGAATGCATAAATAAGTAGAACAACAAATCTCTCTCTCTCTCTCCCCCCTTTCCTCTCTCTCTATAATCAGTAAATTAAAATCTTTTTTTAATGTTATTTATTTATTTTTAGAGATAGGGGGAGGGAAGGAGAAAGAGAGGGAGAGAAACATCCATGTGTGGTTGCCTCTTGCATGCCCCCTACCAGGAACCTGGCCCGCAACCCAGGCATGTGCCCTGACGGGCAATCCAACCAGCAACCCCTTGATTCGCAGGCTGGTACTCAATCCACTGAGCCACACCAGCCAGGGCTAACATCTTTTTAAGATGTGATACGGAAATTCAAAATACACTAAGGATATGTCTTTTTTTACAAAATAATTCAAAAAGTTTTTTAAAAGGGAGAAGTATCAGTTGGTGATTATTTAACATCCTAACTTCATGTTACTTCTTTCTGTATTCATTCTCCATGAAAAACAAAAGTTTGCACTCAAGACCGGACCTAAAATTGATACACACAAACTGAAAATTCTTCACTAGTGAAACACTCCTGGCACTGCAGGACCTGAAATAAGGTTGAGGCAAGAAGGTGCTGGAGCAGAATTACCCACAGGGAAGGAGAACCATCACTATAAACCAGGTTAAGCTTTTACCTGCTTTAGTGGCTTCAGCTATGACTAAAACAGCATTCATTCATTTGAGGCCAGTCATTCACTAGTTCAATAAGATATCACTACTTCAAAACTAAAATGTTCATTCCAACCTCCAACAGTAATTTTCCATTTTGTTTAAGAAAAGCATATGAAGTTTCCTGTGGCTGTTTCCTCACTTCTTCAACCAGTATAAGAATCCCTCACGTCTACTCAATTTGCAGGAAGAAGAACAAGAGGAGGTTTCAGCTTATGTGAAAACATCTACAGATGTACAATGTTTCACCATTACTATTTACACCACCATCTTTTTCGAACACATAATTTAATTCAGAGGCTAGTAAATCCTTGTAACTAAGAAATAAAACTATAAAGTTCATGAAGCAGATGGAAAGTAAAAGTTTTCTCTCTTCTTTGCCATGGCAGGTAAATAAATCCATCAAGATTCATGGCTGGCTTTCTTTTCAATGCCTTGTTTGAAAGGCCATTGCACTATTGAGACTAGAGAAATGCCATAAAAGTCATTGTCACACAATCACTATGACAGTCATAAATAAACATGACTTCAGGTGAGATAAGATTGGCCACCTCTACAAATGGGCAGTGTGGGTGTGTGCGTGTATGCACACATGTGCGTGTAAATGTCCACCAGAGAAAAACTGAGTAACAGGGTAGTTAGGAGACTCTGTCTCCACTGCTGAAAAAGTAACTAACAATGTGTACTACAAAGGATATAAAATATCACCTTCATGTTAGAAGGACATAGCATATTTTCCATTTTGTGACACAAATATCAAACGTTTAGGTATTGGGAGAAAGGCAAAATGTATTTGGAATACAACTTAGCCCTGACCTTATATGAAAATAAACATTAGTCCCTCCTTCCCTTAAAATTTCTGCATTACGCCCCCCCCCCCAGAAAAAATCCTAATAGTAGCTATATCTTGTTTTCTAAAGTCTTATTCATTTCCTGCGTTGCTAACTGGCTCCCCCACAATACATAAACGTCCTAAGTCACAGTGAGAATGAGATGTGCTCCACTTGCAGCTTCCTTTGTCCCATTAAATCACGACCCCTGATTCCTTCCATCTTAGCAATGAAGGAGAAACTGGTGGTCCTTAGAAACTTTCATCGCCATTAGACTTTTCTCTTCTGCATTTGTTCTTTCCACTCCCAAACCTAATATCGACTCCAGCCTTAGACTGCATGCACGTTATTGAAAATAAACACAAAGGAACTACAAGGAACAAGCAGTGTGCCTTGCTGCCGCACTTAAGTAGCAAGAACTCTCTCAGGACTCTCTCCCTGACGACAGCAGCCCTGCCCTGCAGCGCCCTCAGAGGCAAGCCAAGAATCCGATCATCATGACCCACCAGTTAACGTGTATTTCCTTTCCTCGTGTTTCTAAGATGCAAGCAAGCTATGGCCAGATGATCTCTTGTTATCAGAACAAGGGATCAAACCCTGAACATTGTACTTGCCAGAGCTCAATAAAAAAAAAAAAAACATGAAATTACCAGCAGAGCCTGCTGGAAGTTGTCCCAAAGGTTATCTAATTTCTATCAGATTTTTTCTCTAAATATGATTCCTTGTATTCCTTTCACACATTGTTGTAAATGTATCGAATCATTTAAAAGACTAAAATGATAACACGAACATCCAAACATTTATAGTGATTTTATGTTGGCAAAATGAACTAAGAGAGATAGATACATCATTATAAATTAAGTGTATATTCTGGCAATTTCACTGTCTGGGGTGCCTTTTACACATTAGTAACTCTCCAGAATGAACCCTGACAGCAAATGATACCGAGAACCTTATTTCGAAAACATTATCACATGAAATGTTGAGGGGTTCCTGGCTTTCTGTTTTCTCAAAGGCAGACATGCCTGGAACTATCGAAATGTCCCATCTGATCCTTCCCTCCCTCCCACCCCAACTCTGATCAATGTCCTGTGCCTCAACAGTTCGTAAGACTACTACTTTCCTCTCTCAATCCGCATGCAGGGCGGGGCGAAGTGGGTCTACAGTTGTCCATGTGGAAAATAATGCAATGACTAATAAATAACAATACAAGGAAAAACTGTGTTTCGCATACTTACAACTGTAAACCTGCTCTGGCCTTGCCCTGGATGTGGGACTTTCATGCCATCTTCCCAGAGACTCTGGGATCAAGTTGAAACAATTCAATTTCAAGATTTCACATAAAAAAAACAGAATGCTATCAAATACATTTAAGTTTAAAATGAAAGTAAACAGGTTTGTTTCTAAATTCTTAAAACAATAGAAAAATAATAAGCAGACATGTTGCCTTGGACTGAAGTTCCACTAATAACCTCAATCTAAGTGCTATGACGAGCATAGAAATTATTTAAATGCTAATGTGACAGACACAAGGAGGGGAATTCTGAGCCAGAAACCTTGGTAAGAGACATTACAGTATCTACAAGAAGCTACTGAATACTGGTGTAAGGGCATCAAAGAATCGATTCCAAGCAAAATGAAAAAAGAAACCCTAATGTGCCGTGTGTGCTTTCTTCACTTGGAGTAATAGTCTAACGCCAATTCCCAAACAGAAGGAAAAGGGGAAACACAGCACAGTGCAGCGTCTCCTAGGGCAGGGTTGTTCCGGGGCTTCAGACAATGTGTTCGGTCCAGCCCAGGGGTAACGACTTCCCTGCAGGAGTAACTTTCTCCTGCACTGAAGGGAAGTGGAGAAAGAACCAGGGAGTGTAAACTGAAGTTAACTGCTGCTCAGTGTCAAGACTGGAAGGAGCTTCTGCAGGCAATTATGCTGAGAAGCTAAGGCCTTGAGAAGGAATGAGGGGTGGAAAAACCAGGAATTTTACAAGGAACTGAAAAAAAAAAAATGCTTTACAGTACTAGACCAGAGGTAGAATGGCTTCCTTCATCTTTCATGTCAGGTCCAGGGTTGCTGTTTTGTTATTTCGGTTTTTGTTTTCTTTCGTTACTAACTTTTTCTTTGTGGTACTTGCTGCAGTTGGCTGATGTAGTCCTCAGCTCCTGCCTTCCTTTCGTGACTCTCATTAAGGGACTGGCAAAGGCTGGGTAGAATGCACTTAGAAAAAAGAAATCACCTGTCCTTGCCAAGACGCACATGCTGCCCAGTACCTGAAGAAGAGCTACACTGTCGCTGGCCAAGAGAAATCGCAGTTTAACCTCTGCCTCCCCCTCCCAAACCCACTGCAAATAAAGGAGTGCGAGCCACTAGCAGAGAACCTGCCTGACTCACCCCCCACTTCGGCGTGCCAGAGAGAGACGCGAATGCTCCGTCTCCGAGCGGTCAGTAAAGTGGGAGCCGAGGTCTTGGTGGCAACGCGAGTGCCCCAAGCCTCCCTCGCTAGTGGGCTGGGGACGTCTCCCTCCGAGCAGGTGCCCCGCCACACCGGGGCCACCCAGCCTCCCAGGAACACACGTGTCACGGCGCCGAAGCCCGGGCCACGCCGCTGGCCCCACCGTCCCGGCAACAACGCCGGGCTCCACGAAGGCGGCTTCACCGCGCGGGGAGAACCAGGACCACCCAAACTCCTCTAAACGCTAAGGAAAAAGGGGGAAAAAAGTACTTTTCCGCGGAAGCAGCCTCCGCACTCTGCCAGCCAGCAGCCCGGGGGATGCCGGGCCCCACCGCTGACCTCCCCCTGCCCCCCGGGCGCGCGCCCCCAGCACCGCCGCCCCGCCGCGCCGCCCCGGCCGGGCGCTCACCTCCGGGGGTCCGGCTTCCGTCGCTCCTCCAGTTTGGCGGTGGAGTGTGGGGCCGCCGCCGCCGCCGCCGCCTTTGCCGCCACCACTGCTGCAACCGCCACCGAAGCGCTGCCCGGCGCGCCGCCGAGGCTGGAGGCGGGCGGCCGGTGGGATCCCTGGAGGTGCGGGGCCCGGGCGCCGCAGGGCCGAGCGGCGGGAAGTTGTCGGCGCGAGGCGCGGAGCGAGCGGGGAGCGAGCCACCGGCGGCCCAGAAGTCACAACTTTGCCGCCTGGGTGGGTGCGGGCTGCGGGCGGGGGGAGCGAGAGCCGGGCGCGGGCGCCGGGGCGGGAGCGTCTCCGGAGGCGCCGGGACTGGCACCTGAACGGCCCGCGAGCGCGGGGCAGGAGGCGGCGCGGGGGCGGATGTCTACACGGCCGCCCGGTGCGCGGCGGGGAGCGTTTGGGAGCGTCTACTCTACTTTGCCGTCTGCGGCTCCTGCATATCTATGGAGCTTTCCGCTGTTTCTACCGTGAACCGGCACTGCAGCAGCGGTGCGCGGCCCGGGCGCAGCCAGGGGACAGGCAACCGGGCAGGGCTGTGCCACGAGCGCGAGCCCGCGATCCATATTTAAAGCCGCGAGTGGCCTCGGCCAGCCCCCGGCCCTGCCCTCGCGCGCGCCCGCCCGGCCCCCGCCGCTGCCCGCAGCTGCTGGGCGTGAGCCGCCCCGGCCTCCGGGGCGACGGGGAGGGGCCTCGGGCCGCGCCGCCTCCGCTGGGGGCTCGGGCTCCGAGCGCAGTGCCGGCGCGGACCTGGCCGGGGCCCCAACTCCGGACCGGCCACCCTCGCCTCCCTCGGTTCCTTCTCTCTCCAGCGCGGAGAAGGCTGCTAGGTCCAGCTTTTTGTCCTATTCACAAGAGTTCCCCGCCGGGGAAAGCTTATGTTCTCAAGCAAAAGTGAAGTTGCTCGCGTTTCCAAGCTCCAAATCACTTTTGACGGCGCTTTATGAAACTTGAAGAGTGTGGGGAGAGAGAGGGCTGTCAGCACACAGTCGTCGTTCACCTGCAGCGAAAGATGTTTGGGAAGTGCACGGCCCTCCACCTGGTCCTTCGCTTAAGTCACTGCGGGCTTCTGTCTTCCTCGAACAGTTTGGGAAACATCTCTGGCCACCCAAGGGAGTTTCTTTCCTGAGGCTAATTAAGGAGGTTTAAATCCCCTTTGCCAAGCAGGCAATACTAATAATATATCAATGACCCAGCCCCATTACGAACAGTTATGTAAACCGTTAAACCGAATGTGAACATACTGTCAACACAGGCACCACGCAAGGTTCTAAGTACTGCTACAAAGTTGCCAGTTAATGGATTTGAACTGCAAGGCATGTAATGCATTTCCTATTAGTACATGTTACATAGAGATATAGATGCAAATATAGATATATATGTATATGTTCCAGAAGTCAATGACCAAACTGTATTTTCCAAAGTACCCACCAAAACACATAAAGCCCATGATAAATAATTTCTGATACTGACACCCTGTCCCTGGTTCCAAATCTTTCTCCGGGACTAAGCTATAAGTAGTAAAACCTTCACGGAGGAAATAAAAAACGAGGAAAATAATTTGGGGGCAGAGGCTTTTCTTTCTAGTTTTTAAAACTGGAAGAGATCCATTGTACTTCACTAGTGCTTGAGAAGCAGGTATAAACTTGTATCTTTTTAAAATTCTGGCATGTTTAAAAACCTTGGTTAAAACTCAGAAGGTACTGGGCACCACCCAAGGCTGTCTAATGTCTGAGATTGAAATGTACTAATGTCATGTGTCTGGCTGTTTGTTGTTACATCTGGTTAACATGTATGTTCACACATTTTACATGACTCACTGCAGTGATATGGGAAATTCAAAACAGAAGTCTTTTTAAAATGTAGCTTTAAACTTGCCTCCATAGTTATGGCTTGTTTTTAGACTAATGTTACAATTACTTTCAGTACCTGAGCTCACAGTTAGCAAGAATCAGCAACCCCAAAGCAAGCTCACAGGCAAAGGGAAGCCACTTTTGTATTAAGAATTTGCCACTGCTGTTCAGCAGTTTTTCACACTGTGGATTATGTATTTCAACATAGCTGGCAATTTCTCATTATAATCGTGAACCAGGCATGAGTGGTCAGCATTGGAGAATGTTTGGGAAAGGAAAAGTCCAAGAAATGTATGCTTTCCAGTACTCTGCTGCAAAAGATATCAAACTGTCCTTCACACAAAACAAATAGGTAACCCCTGGAGGCATTTCACTCTCAAGACGGGCAAAATTTTACCCTGGAAGGGGCATAAAGTTGGTGTGTGGAGTAGGTGGCAGAAGGGAATTAGAGCACTATGCGGTGAGGTTTTGTGTGTGTGCCTTAAATTAACAAGAAAAATTGCTGCCTTTGGCAAAGAGCCAACAATCCGTTATCATTCTCATTACTTGATGTTTGCTATCCCACAATTAAAAGAGCATGTTCCATTTTCTTTCCTATTGATTATTGTCCAGTAATTGAGATGCATGTGCTTTTCCTTTGAAAGGTCATTGATTAACTTTTCTTGTTAACTCTGCATGTGGTCACCTTTGCTAATGCTATTCCTGGTGAGGACAATAAATCCTGAGACCTTTTTTTCACCTATTCTAAAATTTGAATTATATCCCTTGATTCTCATGAGCCCAAAGAAAGATTTATTTGTTCTTTTTGTCTTGGGGTTCACACAGCTTGGTGACAAGATAAATGAACCGAAAAAAATTAATGGAATTAGAAAACCAGTATAAGTAATCTTTACTGATAATGATTTATTTTTTTAATCAATAACTCTCTGTGCTAAATGACCTTCTAAAATACCCACCCACTATTTAGCTTATGAATCAAGTTTCTTTCATATCATCCAAGGTCCTAATAGGCGACTAAAGAAAACAGAAAGACGGAAGAGCCTTAGTTTCAATGACAAGCACCATCTAGTGGCAGCAGGTGATGAAACCTGTCTCCAACCAGAAGAAAGATGAAAGCTCTTGAATGGGCAATCCAGGCATTCCTGGTCTTGTGTAAGCATAGCACTCTGATTCTAAAACAAAAAGGTTGTATGTAATGAAATAATGCTACTAATAGGCACTGTGTTGATTTTGCAAATTAAGTGGGGTACACATCTGACTAGCAGATAGGATTACTGCCAAGGAGAGTGCTCTAGATTTTTGTGTCTTTGTATACTCACGCCTCTGTATAAAGACCTCTGGAGTTCTGTACTCAGCGACCTCAGTATTTACATTTTCTCGCCACATAACATAAGGAGGGTGATGACTTGTACTAGAAATTATCTAAAAAGCATTTTTGTTCAGCAAGTAGCAGAACCCATAAATATAACTATTATATGCGGGGATTTTCCCATTATTGAATTAGGAAAGAAAAAAATGAAAGATATCATTAAATGTTTATCCTGAACTTACACAAAATTGTAACAGTCATGCACATCTCATTTCTGGCCTAAACAGAAAGCTGGGAGTGGGCACGTTACATCCTGTTACTGCCGACTTCCAAGCCTGATCGTGCTCGGAAATGTCTCTCAGTGTCAGCTCCTTCCAAAATCCATGTCTCGTTGGTGGAAGTTCATCACACATTTTGCTACTCAGAATCGAGATTTTTGTTGTGCTGGTATTTGATTTATATTTGTTTTGTTATTAAGCAATCTTGCAAAAGAATGATCATTAAAGTTGCCACTCTATCATCATTTGGATCAACCACTGCATGATGTAAGAGTATGGAAAGAGAAGATTACTTTTTCTCACCCCGGGACTAGCCTGGGATGAAACTGAAGATAGGCATAGATATGGAGAGAGGGAAAGGCTCACTTAAAGACCTCATTTTGGTTTCACTTACATTCCAGAAAGTTCTTACTCAGTCCGATAAATTCAGCCAACCTAGGCATATAATCTATATTACCTCCTTCAAATCTCAGGTTTACTAATAAGCCCCTTTTTATAGTAGAGAAGAAAGGTGGACACAGTTTTTCGAAGCTGTCAACATACAATGAGCTAGGGAAAATAATTTCATTTTGGTTAAATATGGGCCACAAGTTCCTTCACAGCTTAAATGACTAAGGTGCCAACCATACCCAGCTGTCATACCTAAAATCAAGTATCAGGAAAGGTTCTAACTTCTCCAAACACGAGCCTCTCTCAGTTATGTCACGGAAGGCAAGTTATTCAGCCTTTCTGGGCCTTAGTTCCCACAATAAAATCAAGGAGCTTAAGAAAATTAATAATAATAATAATAATTCTGATACAAAACCAGACTATTTTTCTCTAATAAAGAGTGAGCAATATGTTTGTGATAGAGAAGCATTCGAATCTTTCAGACGTGGCATTGACACCTTTATTATGAATGCCCTGGTTAATAACCCTAGGCCAGAGTTCCAGCCTCCTCCTCCTACAGGGATGCTCCCATGGATCAGCATAACAGAGGACACAGGCCTCTCTGTTTGGAGAGAAAACGGAAAAATTAAATTGAGCTACTAAGCCCCTAAGACCTATGCCCACTGATTTAAAAGATTGTTCTGGTTTTAGGTAAGATAGCAAGATAGCAAAGAACTGCAGCAGTCTTCTCTGCCAGAACTGACTCCCATGGCCCTTCGAATCTGGTAGTTGGTGTGTGTGTGTATGTGTGTGTGTGTGTGTGTGTCTGTCTGTCTCCACACCAGACATAGAAAGGTGCCTGTTCCTTTGTATCCCGCTGGCCTCCCAGCCTCCTTGGGAGAAGAATAAGCCCAGAGGGCTGGCTGCTCTAAAGTTGCTCTTGTCTCCTGTGGACTGAGTCACATGGACACACCTGTTTCACTGCTGGGAGACAGGTCTCCTGCAGATCAACCGACCAGTGAGTCGAACCAGGCTATGACTATGCTCATCCCGCTGGTCTGCTCCCCACACCAGGGACCACAGCACCTTGATCTCCTTGCAAGTGACAGAACAGTTGACACTTCACGTACATATCTACCAGACTGATTTATTTACGAGAAATGCTGCAAGGTTGAAATCTGAATATTATAAGCTGGCTCCTATCTTGAAGGAGGAAACATTCCAAGCAAAATTGCCCTTCGTGGCTTTTCAGTTTCCCGATACTAACCAAAGGGTGCTCAGTTCTACACAGAACATGAAGCCTGATGGGGTCATCCACTGAGTCCACAAATATTTATTAAGGACCTACTTACTATATGTGAAGGACTCTTCTAGGTGATGTGTTCCTAAAACAAGCAGATGAAGTTTTTGCTTCATGGAGCTTACAAGTAAACAAATAAATGGACAGTTTCATTTCCATTTCCTTGGAAGGCAAATTGCTATGAAGCAGTAAATGCTATGAACAGGGTGGCCAACCATCCCACTTCACAGTTCCAGATTATCCCTGTTACTCCTGTGTGATGTTATCAGCAGTCTCTTTCCCACTTAAAAGAAAATTTAGTGAGAAACGATAGTATCGCCCAAGCTCTAGAAGAAATAAAACATCATGAGCGGGCAAACCACTTTCCAGCGGATGTTAGGCAAGGCACCGCTGACCTGGTGATGTTTGGATGCACAGCTCTGAAGGACATGATGCATAAATAGGGAGAATTTTAAAGGCAAGTGGACAGGACAGAAAGCAGCTGGCACAGGGCCTCACGCATAGTAGGAACTTAATAATTACGAATATAGGATGATTGATTGTGCCCACTCTTTTTGGAACATTTTTTAAGTGTTCCTCAACCAGAATATAGGTCTATTAAGGCAAATTCAGTCTCCAGAAATTCCTCAAAACATCATTCTTCTCAAACAATAACTTTTAAATTGCATCTATGTATTTATTTGCGTGTGTGTGTAAAACATCTCTAGAAGGGCATGCGAGCAACTAAAAGCACTATTTGCTCCAGGGAGGAAAACTGTAACAGTGGAGTAGGCACAGGGAGTCCGACTTTTCACTGCAACTTTTTTTAAATTTTGAGCCATGAAGACTGATTGCACATTTTTTTCACTTAAATTTGAATTAATATAAACTTATAGGTCAATGTACTCATATACACATATATTTACATATAAATATATACACGATGGCTCCATGCATAGAGCTATTTTTCACGTGGATAGTATTATTATATAGTTAACAGGAAACCTTCTGATGAACAGAGTATCTTTACAAACTATGACTCAGTGGCTACAGAAAAGCCAATGACAGAACTAAAGTGCCTGAGCCCTCTCCTGGGGGTTGGATGCTGCCCAGTGCTGGCAGCATCTGCTCACTGCCCACTGCCCACTGCCCACCCGGGCTCCGTGCAAATCAGTGTCATAGGACAAAGAGATCTTCAAAAAGATATTGCCACTTTTCTTGCACCTGGGAAAATAAAAACAGTAAAAAATTGTAAATAATATTTTATCGGGCATCTTGCTGTGCCTTTGATTATATCTGTTTGGGTTTCAAAAATGAAAATCTGTTTCTTTTGTCTATTATAGAAGTAACATAGTTTGGCCCGGCTGGTGTAGCTCAGTGGATTGAGCGCGGGCTGGGAACCAGAGGGTTACCAGTTTGATTCCCAGTCGGGGCACATACCTGGGTTGCAGGCCAGGTCCCCAGTGAGGGCCATGTGAGAGGCAACCATACATTGTTCTTTCTCCCTCCCTTCCCCTCTCTCTGAAAATAAATAAATAAAATCTTTTAAAAAAAATTTTTTTAAAAAGTAACATAGTTTTATTGTAGAAAAAGTTGTGCAACAGAGATAAATAGATGAAATGGCAGAGAGACATATCCTTTTTCAGAGAAAACTGCTAATGCTCTGGCATATTTTCTTTTTTGCATAATTTAAATTTGTGGTTTACAGTTGATTGATTGTATTGTATTTTTTTTTAATAGTGTGGTCATTGAGGCTAATTTTGAGTGAGGACAATCCCTTTTGGCATAAAACACAATCCCTTTTGGCATAAAACACAGTTTTAAGAGATATAGCTGGAAAAAAAGGGTTCTAAATCAGATACCATCATTCTAAACCTAGTTGGTAGCTTTGTGTTATTATCTCAGCATAATTCACAATCGCCCTTTATGAAAATTCATTTGGCTCTCTATAGGCAGTCTCAGCGATCTGGCAATGAAAATATTGATAGCCCCACTAACAACAACTGTAATAGCCAACACTTACATAGTCATTACCATGTTCAGGGACTGTTCTAATTACTTAACATAAATTAACTCAGTCAATATTCATAAAATCCTATTATTATTAGTGGTATCACTCACAGCATCAGAAGAAGCAGTATGAATGAATACAAGAACTCCATACATTTTCATACATGTCAACTGTTTCAGATGTCCTCCAAATCTGAAGGAAGTTTGGAGTTGAGAGTTGGTCATTCTCTATAAACATAAATATCTGATCCAGGAGAGTTTGGGGACTTGTTGGGGAAATCCACACAGCACAACACCTGAATTACATCTACTGCTCCAATTTCAACTGAACTTGACAGAGCACATACAGACTATATCAACACCTGCATGTACTTCTGAGAACTCAGCTATCCAAAACCAAATTTTTGTAGTTAAGGAGACTATACTTTGGTTTTATTTTCTTTATTCACATGGATAATGTTTTCTCGTGGCTATTTTACTTATTTTTAAATCATGTTTTATTGTTATTCTACTACAGTTGTCCCAATTTTCCCCCTTTGCCCTCTTCTGCCCATCCCACTCCCACAGTTATCCTTGTCCATGGGTCATGCATACATGTTCTTAGTCTAGTCCCTTCCCATTGTCCTCCTTCCCACCTCCCCTCTGGTCACCTTCAGTCTGTTCCATGTTTCAATGCCTGTGATTCTATTTTGTTCCTTAGTTTATTTTGCTCATTAGATTCCTCTTATAGGTGAGATCATATAGCATTTGTCTTTCACTGACTGGCTTATTTCATTTAGCATAATATTCTCCAGTTCCATCCATGCTGTCACAAAAATGTAGGAGTTCCTTCTTTCTTTCTGCTGCATAGTATTCCATTGTGTAAATGTACTACAGTTTTTTGATCCACTTATTTACTGATTGGCACTTAGGCTGTTTCCAGCACTCGGCTATTGTGAATAGTGCTGCTAGGAACATAGAGGGGCATAACTTCTTTTGAATTGATGATTCAGGATTCTTAGGATATATTCCCAGCAGCAGAATTGCTGGGTCAAAAGGCAGATCCATTTTCAGATTTTTAAGGAAATTCCACACTGTTTTCCACATGGCTGCACCAGTCTGCATTCCCACCAACAGTGCACTAGGGTTCCCTTTTCTGCACAGCCTCACCAGCACTTGTATATTGATTTATTGATGATAGCCATTCTAGCAGGTGTGAGGTGATATCTCATTTTGGTTTTAATTTGCATCTCTCTGATGATTAGTGACATTGAACATCCTTTCATATGTCTCTGGGCCCTCTCTATGTCCTCCTTGGAGAAGTGTCTATGCAGGTCCTTTGCCCATTTTTTAATTGGATTGTTTATCTTCCTGGTGTTGAGTCATATGAGTTCTTTATATATTTTGGAGATCAAATCCTTGTCCAATGTATCATTGGCAAATATGTTCTCCCATATGGTCACTTCCTTTTTCATTTTGCTGATGTTTTCTTTAGCTGTGCAGAAGCTTTTTAGTTTGATGTAGTCCCATTTGTTTATTTTTCCCTTCATTTCCCTTGCCCTAGGAGATATATTGGCAAAAATATTGCTACGTAGGATGTCTGAAATTTTCCTGCCTAAGCTTTTCTCTAGGACTTTTATGGTGTTGTGACTTATATTCAAGTCTTTTATTCATTTTGAGTTTATTTGGGTATATGGTGTAAGTCGTTGTCGAGTTTCATTTGTTTTTTGTATGGACCAGTCCAGTTGTCCCAACACCATTTATTGAAGAGACTGTTTTCACTCCATTGTATGCTTGTGCCCCCTTTGTCAAATATTAACTAACCATAGAGACTTGAGTTTATTTCTGGGCTCTCCATTCTGTTCCATTGATCTATGTGTCTGTTCTTAAAGCAGTAGCAGACTATTCTGATTATAGTGTCTTTGTAATATAGTTTGATATCAAGTATTGTGATTCCTCCTACTCTTTTGTTCTTCCTCAAGATTGCTGACACTGTTCAGGGTCTTTTTTTGGTTCCATGTAAATTTTTGGGATATTTGTTCTACATCTGTGAAATATGCCATTGGCATTTTAATAGGAATTGTGTTGAATCTATAGATTGCTTTGGGTAGTATGGACATTTTAATGATGTTAATTCTTCTAATGCATGAACACAGTATGTGCTTCCATTTATTTGTATCTTCCTTAATTTCTTTCTTCGGTGTTCTATTGTTTTCTGAGTATAGGTCTTTTACCTCCTTGGTTAAATTTATTCCTAGGGACTTATTTTTCTTGTTGCTATAGTAAATGTGAAATTTTTCCTAGTTTCTATTTCTGATATTTCATTGTTGGTGTACAAAAATGCCTTTGATTTCAGAATATTGACTTTGTATCTCACTGCTTTGCCAAAAATCACTTAATAAGTCAAGTAGATTTTTGGTGGAGACCATAGGGTTTTCTGTGTACACTATCATATCATCTGCAGACAATAACAGTTTTACTTCTTCCCTTCCAATTTGGATGTTTTTTATTCATTTTTGTGTCTTATCTCTGTGTCTAGAACTTCCAATACTACGCTGAATAAGAGTGGTGAAAGTGGACATCCTTGTCTTGTTCCTGATCTTAGGGGAAAAGCTTTTAGATTTTTCCCATTGAGTATGATGTTGGTGGTAGATTTCTTGTATATGGCTTTTATTATATTGAGGTATGCTCCCTCTATTCCCACTTTTCTGTGTGTTTTTATCACAAATGGATGCTGGATTTTATCAAATGCTTTTTTAGCATCTATTGCTATGATCATGTGATTTTTGTCCTTCATTTAGTTTATGTGGTATATTTTATTTATTGATTTGAGAATATTATACCATCCTTGCATCCCTGGGATGCATCTGAATTGTTCATAGTGTATGATCCTTTGAATGTATTTCTGAATCTGGACTGCCAATATTTTGTTGAAGATTTTAGCATTTATGTTCACCAGAGATATTGGCCTGTAGTTTTCTTTCTTTGTTGTGTCTTTACCTGGCTTTGGAATTAGGATGATGCTGGTCTCATAAAGAGTTTGGGAGCCTTCCCTCTTCTTGAAATTTGGGAATTGTTTGAGAAGGATAGAAGTTAGTTCTTCATTACATGTTTGGTAAAATTACCTGTGAAGCCATCTGGTCCAGGTCTTTTGTGAGCTGGGAGTTTTTTTGATTCAACTTCACTAGTTGTTACCAGTCCATTCAGGCTTTCTGCTGCTTCTTGACTCAGTTTTGGAAGATTGTATGTTTCTAGAAATTTGTCCATTTTACCCTGGTTGTCCAATTTCTTGGCATATAGTTATTCATAGTAATTTCTTACAGTTCTTTGTATTACTGTGGTATTGGTTGCAACTTCTCCTCTTTTGTTTCTGGTTTTATTTGAGTCTTCTCTCTACTTTTCTTGATAAGTCCAGTTAAAGGTTTGTCAATTTCGTTTACCTTTTCAAGGAACCTGCTCCTGTATTTATTGATCCTTTGAATTGTTCTCATAGTCTCTATGTCATTTAATGATGCCGTGATCTTGATTATATCCTTCCTTCTACTTGCTCTGGGCTTTATTTGTTGTTGTTGCTCTAGCTCTTGTAGATGTAGGGTTAGGTTGTTTATTTGAGATTTTTCTATCTTGTTTAGGTAGGCCTGTATTGCTGTGAACTTACCTCTCAGGACTATCTTTGCTCTGTCCCATAGGTTTTGGGTTTTTATGTCTATTTTCATTTGTTTCCAGATACTTTTTGATTACCTCCTTGATCTCATTGTTGACCCATTCATTGTTTAATAACATGTTATTCAGTCTCCATGTATTTGAATGTTTTTGAGTTTTTTTCCTTGAGGTTGGTTTCTAGTTTCAATCCATTGTGATCTTGAACTTGTTGAAGCTTGTTTTGTGTCCCTCCATGTGGTCTATTTTTGAAAATGTTCCATGTACATGTGAAAAAAATGTATATTTTCCTTCTTTGGGGGGTGAAAGGTTCTGTATATATCAGTTAAGTCCATTGCATCTAGGGTGTCATTCAGTGCCACAATATCCTTGTTGATTCTTTGTTTGGAAGATCTATTCACTGTTGACAGTGGGGTGTTAAAATCCCATATGATAACTGTATTGTTGTCAGTATCTTTCTCGAAGTCGTCCAAGATTTTCTTTATGTATTTAGGTGCTCCTATATTGGGTACATATATGTTTACAAGGGTTATAGCCTCCTGTTGGACTACTCCCATAAGTATTATGTAGTGACCTTCTTTGTCCCTTTTTATGGCTTTTGTTTGGAAGTCTATTTTGTCTGATATAAGTACTGCTACCCCAGCTTTCTTTTTGTGTCCATTGGCTTAGAATATTTTTTTTCTATCCCTTCACTTTCAACCTGTGTAGACTTTTGTTCTGAGGTGGGTCTCTTGTAGACAGCACATATGTAGGTCGTGTTTTCTTATCCATTCAGCTATTCTATATCATTTGATTAGAGCACTTAATCCATTTACATTTAAGGTTATTATTGATGGGTACTTATTCATTGCCATTTTTTCCATACCTGTGCTTGTGCTCACTCTCTCTCTCTTTTCTCCTTTTTATAATAGTCCCTGTAGCATCTCTTGCAGTGGTAGCTTGGTGGAGATATACTCTTTTAGCCTTCTTTTGTCTGGGAAGCTATTTATTTTGCCTTCCATTTTAAATGAGAGTCTTGCTGGATAGAGTAGTTTTGGTTGTAGGTCCTTCCTTTTCATTACTTAGAATATTTCATGCCATTCCCTTTGGGTTTGTAGTGTTTCTGCTAAGAAATCTGCTGATAGCCTTATTGGAGCTCCCTTGTATGTTACTAGCTGTTTCTCCATTGCTCCCTTTAAGATTATTTTTCATTAAAATTTGCCATTTTTAATTATGATCTGTCTTGCAGAAGCGGGCCTCCTTGGGTTCATCTTGATTGGGACCCTCTGTACTTCTTGAACTTGTGTGACTTTTTCCCTCACCAAATCAGGGAAGTTTTCTGTCATTATTTTTTCAAACAGGTTTTCTATCCCTTGCTCCATTTCTTCTCTTTCTGATATTCCTATGATGCAAATGTTGTTATGTTTCATGTTGTCCTGAAGCTCCCTTAAACTTTCCTTGTTCTTTTTTGGTCTTTTTTTATTTTGTTGTTCTGATTGGGTATTTCTTTCTACCTTCTCTTCCACCTCACTGATTCAGTCCTTTGTTTCATCTAGCCTGGTTTTAATTCCTTCTAGTGTATTTTTCATTTCAGACATTGTATTCTTCATTTATTCCTGGTTCCTATCCATAGTTTCTATATCCTTTTTCACGCTGCTGTAGTTCCCACTAAGTTCCTTGTAGTTCCTATAAAGTTCATTGTAGTTGTCACTGAGAGTTCCTTGAGCATCCTTTTTACCATTATTTTGAATTCTATATCTATTAGACTGCTTGCCTCAATTTCATTTATCTCTTTTTCTGGGGATTCCTCCTTTTGTTTTGATTGGAGGTTATTTCTTTGTCTCCCCATTTTAGGTGGCTCTTTTTATTTGTTTTGGCATCTCAAGTTGTTCTGCTTTGCCTGCCTGGCTTCATGGAGTGGACTTCTCTAGCAACAGTTCTGTGGAACTCAGTGGTGCAGTCTCTTTGATCTCCTGATCTGGATGCTCTAGGGTTCCCTTTTATTCAGTTATATGGGTTCTCTTGTTGTACTTGGGCTTTGATTATTGATGGCTCATTCATCACTGGGTTCTCCCCTCCAGCTGGCTGACTGGGAGTCACAACCCCATCCATGTCTTGTATGCACATCTGAAGATAATTCAAAGCTGGCAAGCATACCAGATATATTTAAGAACAAAATTGTGACTCAAAATGAGTTCAGAAGGGCTGGAATACTGGACTCTTCCAGACTTTTTTTGATAAGAGTGAAGGGAGCCGCTGCTAAAGTTTCTTCCCTTTGCTGCCAAGAAGGTGGCTCTGGGACTGGGAGGAGGAAGAGGAACAGAGGGAAGGAGCAGAAGGAGAAGGGATAGGACACACAGCAGCAGCAGCAGCAGTGACAGCACTGGCGGTGGGGTTAGGAGGAGGAGGAAGAAGGAGAAAGGGGAGGAGGCTGCTTCTGGGGCAGCCACTGAGGATGCTCTGGCATGAGGCAGAGCTGGGAGCATGCAGCATGGGCTCCCGTGTGCCCCATGGCCCAGGGATACACGTGCATCTTGAATAGAATCATTTCAATGAAGAATGCACAGGATTTAAAAAGCATCAAAAAACACAATCAAAATATGTGGAAATTATGTGATCAGGTAATCAGTAAGACCATCAGATGAAGATTAATTTATTTTTCACATTGATGAGTCTTATTTATGTCCATAAATTGCTTTTACAGAGGACTTTTTAAGGAAGATCACATTTCAGGATTTTCATATAGTTGAGAACCCCTCTTTTCCTGACATTTTGCCTGGAAATGCTGCTGAGCATGTGGGCCGCGGCCACCACCTGGAGCCCCCGAGTGCATGCGTGGGTGTATGAGATCTTGTTGGCAGTGCAGCTCACTCACTGTTCCCCACGCCACACCCCCTTCCCCATAAGTCACACAGTTATTTTAAATGATATTGTTAGTGGTGTTTTAACTTCAATCACCTCTGTGTGCTTTCTATCCACAATCATCCTTATAGGCCACACAATACACATACAATGAATATGTGTTTGAAGACCATTAATAACTTCCCATGAATAGGCAACATGACGGTATTCGCTTGTACTGTTCCTCCTTGAGATTTCAATTTTTCATATTAAAATAAGTGGACAAAGGAAATCTTTTTTTTTTTTGGTGTTCTGGTACTTTTATTGTTGTTTTGGTATTTAGGCCTTGGGCCTAGCCATCTTCATCCCTAAGTTAAATTTTTAAATTTTGATCTCTGTTTACCAAAAACTAACATTTCATCCAGAATTACACAGAAATTGATAACAAAATTCCTTCAACAATACTTCCTTGCTTAAACTTAAAGCTTATTGTTTAGCAAAACATTGTCAGGAAAAAAATCTGTGCTAGGATATGTAATGATATGTCAGAAACTAAAAGAGGAAATAAATCTTCAAATTATTGGAAGGTAAATTCCTTTCCTCTCAAGTTTCCATTTAAGTACCTTGTAAATTTGATCCAAGTGAAGTAACCCCTAATTATTTCTAGGCACTCACATTTCTTCATAGGTTTAGTGATGTCTTGGAACCACTAGCCTGGCATCCTACTTCAAGGAAGGTATTAAAATAAACCCTAAAGAGGAACAAAGAACAATAGGAAAATGGAACAAAGTGGAAGAAAGAGGGCTAGACAGCTCTGTCTCTGCTCCAGTCAGTAGCCCTCAAATTCTATTACTGCTTCCCTGATTAAATTAAAATGCAGTAAGTCTTGAGTACTTATTTAACACTTTGTCTATCCTGGCAAGAGTAAGAGACATTCCATTTAGAGGAGCAACTATTCAAAATCTTCTGCTGATGCTGCAGTTACTATTTGGAATAAAGAGCAGAGTAATCAAATAGATGGAGGTGATTTTTCAGAGAATGCAGAAGAAAATATTGCATGCTAGGTGCAGTGGTGCTGTCCTAACAGACCGCTTTCACAATCTTGCTTTAGCATAGACCACCAATCAAGGCAAATGGAAGTAGTCCAGTTAAAGCTAAAAGATTTTAAGGAAATAAATTCAATGTTGCATTCAGTAATTAATAATAGCTACCATTTGTCAACCACTTCCTGATCCTCCTGGAAACCTTAAATGATAGGATGAAAATTACCCCTAGTTTACAACTAAGGAAATAGAGACTCAGAGATGTCAAGTGATCCACCTCAGGTCATACAAGTACCAAGGTTATGGAGCCAGGGTTCTAAAAGCAGGCCTGAGCCCCCCTCTTTCCACTACACCATGCTTCCTCCATCTTGGGCAGTCAGGAAGAAAGCTGACATTACTTGGTCCTTCACGGATAAAATTTGGGCTCCTTACCTCCACACCCCTTCTTCTCCACACCCTCCCATTTTCCATCTACACTACACACAAAGCAGGTTAATCTTATTAAAGCACTGTTTGATGAAGCACCTGCCCTCCCTAAAAAAATACAAAAATAAATTAAACACTTTCAACACTCATCATCAACTATCAAATGAAGTCCAAGTTATTTAGATTGTAGTTAGTGGCCTTTCATGACCTCGTTTCAATCAGCTGTGTTTTCTGCTGATCCCACACATGGCTTAAAACTCCACACAACCTGCACTTCTCACCGGATCCTGAATGTGCTTTTTTTTTGGCCTCGTTACTTGCTGCACCATTGATTTTACAGGAATGCCTTTCTTTACTCCACCTCCATTTCCACTTTTTTAATTTTTAAACATCCAATTCAAATGCTGCCTAATCCACATTATCTTTTCTTATCAGTTGGCCACAAAAGACCCCTTTCTCTTCCATACTGATAGCACTTAGGTTCTGCCACATAAATCATCTCAATGTAGTGAACTTTTTGGTAGATATTCCTCATTTTTCCCCCAAAACTGTAGGCTCTATGAAGGTAGGAAATGTATCCTATACATCTTTACATCCTTCCTCTCCTCTAGAACAGCCCCATGCATATAGTAAGCTCTCACCAAAACTTAAGTGAATAAATGAAAGAATAAATAAATGAAACTTAAGTTGATTTAGTGACAATTACAACTTCAAATATAGTAAGAACCTCCTTGAGAGGTCAAATTGAACTCAAAAAGCACTCGTCCATTTTTGCTTCTCTGTATTATTAATGTAAAGATCTCTTTTACGTTCAGTCATGGGCTTGAGTGAAAGATGAATGTATGGATAAGTGTTCATGATAAATTAGACTTAAACATACAATTTTTCCTTGTTTTAAATGACCTTTTTTTATTCATTCCTTCAAAAAGTATGTGGGGGATGCCCGTTATGCACAAGATCCACCACAGCCCTGAAGAAGCAGCGTGAACGAGGCAGACAAGGCCATTATCTTCAGGGACTCAAACTCCAATTGGAAAGAGCAGCAATAATCAAGCAAGTATATCGAATAATAAATCATATCATAGAAATGATGATGATAATAAAGGAGAGAGTAATGAGAGGGAATACTTTAGGTTGGCCTGGTTGGGGAAGGCTTGAAGAGGTAGCAGCAGATTTAAGTGAGCTGGCCTTGCAGGTTGCTGTGCACAAAACACTCTGTGTGAAAACAACAGGTTCAAAATCTCTTGGGGGCTCAAAAATGAAAGAGGTTTGTGAAGACATAAGTCAATGAGCAAAGAAGAAAGTGGTGGGAGATGAGGTTTGAAGAAGAGGCAGCAGCAGATCTTGCAAGGTTTTTAAGGTCCAGCAAGAAATTCAGATCATATTCTAACAGCAACTAAAGCTACCAAGGAATCACAAACCAGGGTGCCATGTAATCAAACTTAGGGTTTGGGGAGTTTGTTCCTACTACTAAATGGAGAGTAGATTGAAGAGAAACTGATGGCTTGCATTAAGAATGCACTGAAGACAGAGAGAAGTAAATGAATACGTGAGACACTGTAGGAGGTAGAACTGAGTGGACTTGATATTAGAGTTGAAAGAACAAGAAAAATCAAGGATGACTCCTAAGTTTGGGCTAGGATTTGGTGTCATTTTCTAAGATGAAGACACTTGCAGAGGACCAAGTTTGAAGACAAAAAAATCACTTTTTGATTTTGGGGAAAGACACAGAATGCTGTTTTGACCACAGTAAGTCTGAGGTGTCTTTTAGAATTCTGATAAGCAACCAACATCACAAAAATGTTAACATTACACTGAACACCTACATTTTTTCAACTCGCTTTTTCTTTGGCCAGTGTACAAGACGTGCTCCCCAAAGAGGGTGTCAGCAACATCTCCCATTCCCACAGCTTTTTTCCAATGTGACCTTCCACTCCCCATGAAGAGGTAGAGTCTAATTCTCCTCCCCATGAATTTGGAGGGGCTTAAAACTACTTTGGCCACTAGAACACAAGCCAGCATGAACCTGTGTGGCCTCTAAAGCTTGGTGGTAAAAGATGATGCAGCTATCACTTTGTTTGCTGGACCTTGGAGTCTTGAGCTGTCATGTAAGAAATCCAATTGTCATAAGGCTGACATGCTTGGCTCCAAGCCAAGCTACTTGGAGTGACCACACGGAAAAGCCACCTACAAATAGTGTGGTTGGCAGTTCTACTCTCCAGGGCTTCCCAACACAGGCATCAGACAGTGAGTGTAGGGGCCTCCGGATGATTTCAGTCCCAGCCATCACACCACCCCAGCCCTCCAATCTTCTCCGCTGAGATCCTAGATAGTGTGGAGCAGAGACAAGCTATCTTGCTTGTCCTGACCCACAGAATCCATGAGCATAATAAAGTGATTATTGTAAACTACTAAATATTGCGTTAGTTCGTTAAGCAGCAATAGTAACCTCATCAGCCACTTAATCAAACATTCAGAAAATAAATACATATAATCCTGCCATTATGTTGCCTGTACAACTCAATGCTACATTCTAAAGCAGCATGCAATCCCCGAACAAGATTCTTAAACCAAACATCATTTCACTTCCTCAAATGAAGGTTGAATAATCATATTACTGGTAACTGTGAGACAGAAAATGAATCCAAAATTCTGACATAAATTTGGCACTGAATTCTTTTAGGTAAAGTTAAGTTTGATAGGAAAGCATATTCAAGTTTGATAAAAGCTAGCAAAGGAAGCTACAGTTTAAAGCCCTTATACACACTTCAAATCTCGTGATTCCCCTAACATTCCATAAGCAGTTTTGCTACAGATACCTTTAAGTTCACATAAATGGAGTTACAAATAGAATAGATTGCTTATGAATAAAATTCTTAGGTATGACAGGTGGTTAGAGAATTGGGACACAGTTGTTTTGTTTTCAGAAAAAAATCCTCTGCATTTTTTTTTCTTTTCTTACCACTCAATATTTTCCCTTCATCTTTCTTTCATGAAGTGTGAATTAGGAGAATTTGGCCTTGGATATTAAGATATTTCCCTAAAAACAATACTTTGATTTGAAAACTATGTTAACACAATATACAATACTAACTTTGGAAAGTAAATTATTTTCCTAGGAATTAGTACCTGCTATCCTATGAGTGAATAAAGTCAATTAGTTTTGTCTCTACAATGAGAAATATTTAGTACTTGATCACTCCTACCTATGAGTGATTTTAGCAAGTGCTAATAATAAATTAACCCCCTGAAAAGAGCAGTTATTTTTGCCATTGCCTCCTGCCTCTGACAGTGCAGGTCTTTGATCATATATTACTCCTCAGGGAGCCCATAATTTTTGATTACCCTTTCAGGTTCAAAGTCAATATAAAATTTTTAGCCTTTTATTTGTGAAATAAACTGAACTCAAGGTTCTTCATTCTCTGTCTGCCTCCACTAGTATGCCCTGTGGATAATACCAATATTGCTGCTCTACTTAGAGTGTTAAATTTCCAGAAGCCAATAAAAATAGTAACTACATGTGCTTACAAAATTTTTTTTCATTTCTTTCCAAAGAAATAAACTAACACACTCAGTATTTAGAAGCTTGAAATCTGGCAGCTGTACAGAAATTTTTATTTTGTGACTTACAGAGTTATGTTATTATTTTAATGATATACTATAAGAACTTCAAAACAATTTTTTTTGTTTTCTAAAGAGTTTGAATTTAGGGGCTGGTTTTTTATGAATATATACTCAATAAGAAATAGAATAAGACATTAGTTTAAACCAGCATCATCGAACTTTTTCTGCAAAAAAATATATATATAGATAGTAAATGTCTTCTGCTTTGCCAAATATTCTGTCTCAACTACTCAATCCTGCCATTGTGGTGAGAAAACAGCTGTAGGAAATATGCAAATTAATGGGTGTGGCCAGAGTTGTCCACAAAGGCCCACACTTTGCCAACCAATCCCTGGTTGAAACTAAAGGCAGACTGCATTTCATAAAACATAATGGGTTTACTTATGAAAAGGTTTATCTTTCTTGTCTCCTTAATATGTCTTTATAACTGTTGTTTTGTTTTATTGTAGACTATACAAGGCCTCCTTACTCATCCAGCCTCCCCAGTTGCATCAGACTGAGATAAGTTAATTATTATATTACGGCAATGATTGGAATGCTACAGGACTACTCTGGAACACCACTACAGAAAGAGACAGACCGAAAGACTATATCTAGTATTATAGAGTTGGAGGGAGGTACAAAAATACTAGTTCAGATATTTCACAAAGCCCTCTATTACCTTGTGTAGATACATCTAAATCAAAACTCATGGCTGATGTGGGGTACACTCCTCAGAGGCACTAGTATCACACACAATGAAGTGGACGCTCCCATATCACATAAATTAGACAACTTATTTAAAATTTCCTCGACAAAAAATAAAGCCCACCATTCTCATTATTAAATAAAAGTGGAGGAAAATAGATTAAAATAATAACTTTATAAAATACTTAATGGCCTGCCTACCCCTATGGCCAAATGATGCTGCTGATGTGATGAAACTGGCCTGAAATTTTTATTTTCTTCCAAGTTTGCATTACCAATCACTTTCTTAAAGAGTCATCTCCCATCTTCTTATGTAATTACAAAATCTAGCTCCCTGACACCCTAGTTTCCACCAAAGATTCAATCATTACTGATAAGAAACCATAGAACAATTTTAGGAACACTGTTTTGGTGAAAAATAAAGTTACTGAAAGTAGTATACAACAAGATCAGGAGCAATAAAGTAGGTAAAAAATAAATAAAATTGAAATACCAAATAAATTGTTTGTTGAGTGCATGAGTATCTTGTCTTCCCCATAAATTTTGACTGCTTGTGGTATTCTAAAGAATTATTCTTCTTATCCCCTGTCTTTCCAAGTTTTAAGACACTTAGATGCAAAATCAAACATAATGGTATAATGTTCTTTCATAGTTATAATCTTCAATTCTTCCCTAAACTAATCCACTAATCCACATTACCCTGTGCTCTGCATTCATTAGTGATCTACACACCTTACTTTATGATCTATGGACTCCATTTAAAAGATAAGGAAGGATCAGGGCAAAGTCAGCAGGGACTAAACTCAAGTGTTCTGCAGTTTGGACTTGACCTGAAACCACCAAAATGTTGGAATTATCTGATTAAGAAGCACGCACTTGAAAGTGGTGGTATCAAATGGATGCAACTGTCTTAATCCTTATAAGAGGATCTGCCTATGGAGATTACACTTTGTAACAACAGAGCGTGTGTTTTAGAGTCAGACCCGCTGTGGGTTTGAAGCTTGGTTCTCCTATTGCTTCCACGGATAACTGCCGATATTACGGTGATGGTGGGCTGTCAGTGCCGCTGGTGGTAGAGGTTAAAGTATTAACAGTAGTGCAGTAACCATACAAAGGGAAGATGCAATTACAGTACTAAAATTATTTTAAATAACTTTCAGTCCATCCAACATATTGAATGCCTCAAACTATTCAATATATTGTATCTTTAATTGGGTGAGTAATAATATCATCTCTTCCAAATGATGTTGATTGAATTAGGATAATAGCTTGGCTTGAAAATAAGCAATAGAATAGTCTTCATTATTAAATTCATCTCCTGATATCCTATGGAACTGCAAACCTCATTGTAATCCTACAAACAATTAGTTGATTGGGGTGGGAGTCTGGTCAGAATTATAGAAGGGAGGGACAGATCCATATCTATACCTTTTTTTTTTTAAATCCTCACCCAAAGATATGTTTATTGACTTTAGAAAGAGAGGAAGGGGGACAGAGATAGAGAGATGTGAGAGAGAAACGTTGATCAGTTGACTCCTATATGCGTCCTGACTGGAAATGGAAACTGCAACCTAAGTTTGTGCCCTGACAGGGCTGGAACCCACACCTTTTGGTGTACAGGGACAATGCTACAACCAAGTGAGCCACCCAGCCAGAGCTCATATCTATACCTTTTAATTCCTTTCTTAAACTCTGAGAACAGAATTAAGTAATCCATGAGAATAGACATCATTCTACCCATTGTATCATGTTCTCTTTTCTTCATCTCTTAAAGAGTCTTTGAATACAGTTACCCTGGCATACAGGTTAGACCTGGGGCCTACGTCTTTTATCAGCTGTCACGCTCCTACTCTGTTTTGCAGTATTCATCCACTCATGAACTTATAAAGCTTATTATGTATCAAACACTATGCTCAGCAGTGGGAATAAACAAGAGTTAACAAGACCTGACACAGTCCCTGTCCTCGTGGAGCTTATTGTAGAGTTCCTGTAGAAGATAAACATTAAATAAATACACAAGTAGGCAATGTATGAATTACAAATAAGATTAGAGGGCAGTCACAACTGGATGATAATAAACGGAGATCTGCCCTACAGAAATCAGGTGAGCCTTCATGTCTCCACCACATGGGATGGGAGCTGGAGATGACTTTCCTCCCTCCACATTCCCTGCCACTGATATCATCCCCTCAGTGACACCCAACAATGGGACGTGAACGGTGATGCTTGGGTGGGGCAATACATGTTCTTGTAGAATATGTTAATAAAATAATCATTGTCACATGATACCTTTTCTCACTCTATAACACTGTACTTGCCTTTAGGGCAATCACACTAATTATTTAATGCACACTGAGGAGCTTATTTGCTTTGTGGAGAAGAGCTCAGGGTGATGTCTTGATCAAAACTCTAAGGCTCCCTCATGATGTCATCCTTGCCACTGAAACAAAGTCAGAAAGTCTCTCCTCCTGCCCTTTGATTGACACATTCCCCCTCAGGCAGAGAATTTTAATCAATACTGAGTAAATAGGGTTTCTTCTCAATTTTATGCATTCTTAAGATTTTTATATTTATCTGGAGGGTAAATATTTATTGTTGAAGGTATCTTACTTCTCCAAAATGTAGGTATTTCTTCAGTACAATGAGAGCCTCATTTTTAACATCTAGAGATCATATAAAAAGGGTGTGTGACAGTAAGGAAAAAAAAAATTAATGCAAAGCCCATTTTTTAAATTATCAGGATTTTTTTTGTTTACTCTCCAAATAGGATAAAAATATATACTTCCTACATACAAACACTGTTTGGCTAGTCTGTGGATGTTTTTATCAAATCATCTTTATTGCTGTACTTTCTTTAGGCCGAGGTTGTTCTTTTTTTTATAGCTCCCTCCTTTTCTTCTAAGCTCCTCCCTTTGACGTCATCCTTCACCATGCTATTTTCCATCTCATGATACCCCCTCAAGTTCATGACAATGCATTCCCTTTCCTTCTGCCCACATCCCTCCTGCACTTCTGGTTTCCTCTCCTCATTATTTAAGCTGGTTTCTGAATGTTCCTTTGCTCCCTACTAAATTGCATGGAAATAGAACAATTACAATTTTATCAAGTATCAAAAAATGACATTGAGCAAAATTTGACATTTGTAATGGCTGTCCCTTTGCCCTTGAGGGAGAACAAAAACTCCAGAGTTAACACCTGGACCTATGTACAAGATAAAACAACAGGGAATATGTTTAATTCCTTCTAGACAGAGATCAAGAAAGGACGTATTGAGTTGTGGTTAAGACTGTCGAATCCAGAATCAAAGTGCATGGGTTTAAATCCTGGCACATTCATCGACCACCTGTATGACCTTCATCGCTGTTACGAACTTCTCTAAGGCTTACTTTCCACCTTAGTAAACAGTAGCTACTTCATCAAGTTGTGGTGAAAAGTATATGAATTAAGCGCACATAGAGTGCTTAGAAGGTCTCACACATAAGAAGTATTCGATAGATGTTACTATTATCACAATAAAGTCCAAATTACAGAAATCCGCATCTTTCTTTTTTGAACCCCAGTGCTATAGAAAATGCAAGCCAAATGCATTGGAAAACTATCCAGATTTTCAGATAGGTTTGTTGATCTTCATTTAGCAAAATGAAAGAATCCTGTATATATTTTCATTATACAGACATAGACATATAACAATACACATATGAACACATATAAATATACACACATTTGGTATCTACATTCTTTCATAATTAACATTACATCTTTGTATTTAGTTTTATTTTGTTGTTATTTTATTAGATACCTATTTTTAATAAGCCACATATGAGGTACTACTAAATCTACCCAGCTGCTTCCTGGGTAAAAAGACTGGACTTTTAAGATCTGCCAGGTGAAAGTAATGAAACATGTTACTTTAGGGCTCTGTTCTCCTGTTCACATCAGATTCCCCTTTGGATAGTTGCCATCTGAAAAGCACACACGAGCTAATCCATCTCTAGCTGCTTCCCCACACACTTACGCACACTCTCCTGTCCTGACTCTGAACACCATGGGTGGCCGGAATGGATGGAGTCCCAGCAGAATGCCCCAAACCAGGTCTGCTGAGGAACCAGAATCTATACTGACAAAAGAAGTGCCTGCCAACACCAAATGCCCTTCTCAAAGGTGACCACTCCTTTTTCAGCACATTGTCACAAGGCTAGCAGGACTTAGAGATTCGATGTTAGAAGGGGAGGCATACTGCCTTTCCAAGTAAGTGGCTGAGGGAAAACACACCATTCCTTGGATTTGGGTGCACTCAAAACCTCAGTTCAGCTTGTAGAATCTGTACCTCACCTTTGAGAACCAGCTGAGCCCTGGCCAAGAAGCTCAGCTGGTTAGAGCGTTGTCCGCATAAGTCAAGGTGGCAGGTTGATTCCCAGTCAGGCACATACAAGAATCAACCAATGAATGCATAAGTGGAACAACGAATGGATGTTTCACCCCTGCCTCCACTTTCTTCTCTCTCTAAAAAGCAGTAAATTTTTTTAAAAATGTAAAGAGAGAAAGGGAACCATCCCCAGTTTTAAAAAAATCCTTTGGATAAGTGGGGGCAGAGGAGCAGTGGTGTTGATTTGTCTATTTAGCTAATAAAACTAAACTGCTTTTTTTTGGCACAGTAGTTGGTTTCTTTGCCAGTGTAAGCAGAGAATTGGATTCATTGTATTTAGACATGCTCTTTCATTCAGGTCACAGCTGTACATTCGTAAATCTGTTTATCCTACTTAGTATCTATGCAGATGCTATGTGGCTACATGTTTATATTACTCATTCCTAAAAAAAGAGACATATTGAGTCAAGGATGTGTTTACCTGGCATTCCCATTTTTAGTTGGGTTTCCCCCCGTAAACCTAGGTTGCTAATTATAGTTTCTTCCTCTTACAAACACCATGGTAACCAAGGAAAAGAACTTCTCCTGAAGTCCATTTTCATCATTTGATAGTGTGAAAACAGGATTTAAATCTGAAAATTTGACCTTACATCAGGTGGGTACCTGTTTCTCTAAGTATCAGGTTTCTTAGTTGGTCTTATTTCTCTTTTCCCACCACTGCCATCCCCAGCAAGCAAGGGAGGTACTCTCCATTTCTCCACTTTCCCTTGTGGAGCCTGCTCTGATAAAGACCCTTACATGGGTCATATAATATCCAAAAGTCAGCCTTCTGGTCAAGATGGAGGCACAGGTTAACATGACTCACCTCCTCACACAACCACAGAAAAGTAAGAGCTAAACTACAGAACAACCCATCACTCAGAACTTTAAGGAAATTGAGATGTATGGAAGTGCAACAACTAGGGAATAAAGAAATCACATTCATCCAGACAGGTAAGAAGGGCGAAGGGCAGAGGGGCAGAGATGCAGAGACACAGAATGGACTGCTCCCAAACCCATGTGTGGTAGATATAAAACAGAGGGATATCTTGGGAGTGAGGGATCCCAGCCCCACAACAGACCACCCAGCCCAGGGTTCCAGTGCCAGGAAGATAAGTCCCCATAACTTCTGGCAGCAAAAACCAGTGGAGGTTGGGTTGCCAGAAGAAACTGTGGGATTCTCAGGCATCTCCTCTCATAGTGCCCTGCACACAGACTTA
This sequence comes from Micronycteris hirsuta, assembly GCA_004026765.1. Taxonomy (NCBI): domain Eukaryota; kingdom Metazoa; phylum Chordata; class Mammalia; order Chiroptera; family Phyllostomidae; genus Micronycteris; species Micronycteris hirsuta. Next base: position 311,472 of record PVJI01000187.1, read on the forward strand.
CTCAGACTCACTCCTTCTGGGCTCCAGCATCACGGCAGCACCTTGAAAGGTATCAGTGGCACACAGGGAGGAACTGAAGTGTCTGGCATCGGGATAAGATCTGGGGGACAGCTTCCTCCCAGACAGAACTGCAGAGAGTAGCCATTGTTCCTTTTCTGAACCCTCACCCACACAGAGCCACAGAGCCACAGTGCAGTGGCACCATATCTGAGTCTCCATCAACCTGGCTCACAGTTTGCCCCCAACCATGGATTATTACCTAAAGCTCTGCCCATCCAACTTATGGGCCCACCCAAGCTGTTAACAGTGGCATTTCCACATGAAGGGCTGGGTTAGATAAAGGCTTCAGACCTTTCTAGATCCACTCAAACAAGCAATAGCTGAGCCCAACCCTGTACCTCTTGCAGAGTGACCCTAGGCCCAGCATTAGCAGCAGCCATCTGCAGATCACTTTATAGCTTACACCAAGGGGTCCCAGACAGAACACAGGTGGTAGCTGACCATGGCTTGCACCACCCGGGAAACCACATATCGTGCACCCCCAGCAGACAGTTACAGACCATGTCAGAGCATCACTACCCAACCACCTCCGCAAGTCATGGAGGGAAGTGGGTGGTGGCCAGTAGTCACAGCCAGTCCTACCAGCTTGCTGACCTGGGTAAATCCCTCCCATTGACCTGCTGACAGCAATCAAGACTCTGCTACAAGAGGAGGAAGTACTCAGCCCACAGCAAAGGTGCAGCTCTAGTATGTAGCTTGGGGGATAGGGGAGGCTGTGCCATTGGACACCTACTACATTAGGCCATGCTACCAAGACATGGAGTATAAGCAGCCCTACCTAATACATAGAAACAAACACAGGGAGGCTGCCAAAATGAGGAGACAAAGAAATATGGCTCAAATGAAAGAATAGAACAAAACTCCAGAAAAAGAACTAAACAAAATGGAGGTAAGCAATCTGTCAGATGCCAAGTTCAAAACACTGGTTATAAGGATGCTCAAGGAACTCACTGGGTACTTCAACAGCATAAAAATGATTCAATCAGAAATGAGGGAGACGCTAATCAAAATAAAGAACCATTTACAGGGAATCAACAGCAGAGTGGATGAAGCCAAGAATCAAATTAAATTATTTGGAACATAAGGAAGCAAAAAATATCCAATCTGCACAGAAGAAGAAAAAAGAATCCAAAAAGTCAAGGATAGTATAAGGAGTCTCTGGGACAACTTCAAGCATTCTAACATTCACATCATAAGAGTGCCAGAAGAAGAGAAAGACCAAGAAATTGGAAATCTATTTGAAAAAATAATAAAAGAAAACTTCCCTAATTTGGTAAAGGAAATAGACATTCAAATCTAGGAAGCACAGATTGTTCCAAACAAGGTGGACACAAACAGACCCACACCAAGACACCTTATAATTAAATGGCAAAGGTTAAAGATAAAGAGAGAATCTTAAAAGCAGCAAGAGAAAAGCAGATAATTACCTACAAAGGAGTTCTCATAAGACTGTCAGCTGATTTCTCAAAGAAACCTTGCAGGCTAAAAGGGATTGGCAAGAAGTATTCAAAGTGATGAAAAGGAAAGACCTACAACTTATATTACTCTATCCATCAAAGCTATCATTAGAACTGAAGGGAAAATAAAGTGCTTCCCAGACAAAGTAAAACTGCAGGAGTTCATCATCACCAAAACATTATTATATGAAATGTTAAAGGGACTTATTTAACAATAAGAAGACCAAAACTATGAACATTAAAATGGCAATAAATGCATAACTATCAACAACTGAATCTAAAAACAAACTAAGCAAACAAACAGAACAGAAACAGAAGCACAGATATGGTCTAAGACCATACCACCTGAACATGCCAGATCTCATCAGAATCACAAATATGGAGAACATTGGGATGGCGGTCATTGAGGAGAGGGGTCTGGAGGAATGGGGGTAAAGGTGAAGGGATTAAGAAGTGCAAGTTGACAGTTACAGAATAGGCAGGTGGATGTTAGGAGCAAGTTCAGGAAATGGAGTTGCCAAAGAACTTATATGCTTGCCCCATGGACATGAACAAAGGAAGGGTGATCGCTGAAGGGAGTGGGAAGGGCTAGGTGGTAGAGGGCAAAGGGGGAAAATTTGGACAACTGTAATAGCAAGATCAATTAAAAACAGGCAGGTGCAAAAGGCAAATCAAGGTGCACATAATCCAAGACACGGTCTTTGAATAATCAAAAATCAGTTGAAAATTGTATACTGACAATGTAATTAGAACATCACATTTCATTTCAAATTTCCTAATTTCAGAGCTTTGAATTTGTATATTACATTTCAGAATGTATGCAAAAATAGTATATGTCGAGTCATTAAAATATTGCCTATACTAATTTTTTGTCCTTTTGGTATATGCAGAATCTAGAAAATTCAAAAATCCACATTTAACAACCTAGATTCTGATGCTTTTGATTTCTAATGATGTGGTATCATTATACACACTAATGTATTGAGATTGTCATTAGTATTAATAATTCATATCATTACTCCCACTTCATTTTTAATAGTTTTAGCCATATACACACATATTCAACTTTGCATTAAGAATTCTTATACATATCACTTGAACTTTACAAGTCTGCTTTATAGATCTTCCATAATTGTAGGTTGAAGTGGTGTATTTACATCTATAGATTAAAGAATAAATAATTAACAATTCATGAGTAAAGTAGCCACAATTATGCTATTTAGACAAATGCTGGGTAAGAATGGTCTCCTTTCTCAGACATGAAGGATTTTCTTTATGACATGCCATTCTAAATCTCAATTTAGAATAACTAATAAAAATGATTATAAATTAGTTTGCAAAACTAAAGCTGCTAAGCATGAGCCAAATAAGCACTGTTAATTAAAGCCATTAAGAGTCTGTAGCCAAAAGGAAATGTTGCCTCAGCATTGCTAAAACGAGGCCAAATACTCCTGCTGATAAAATGCAAAACATCCATAGGAGAATACTAGTGGTAGCAAAGATGGCTTCACTATAAAATAAGCCTCACATTGTCTAAGGGCTGTTATTTCTCTTTTGATACAATATTTTTATATCAGTCACCTAAGGAATCACAATATGTGTGTTTATTTGAACATAAGCCAACTTCTCTCAAGGTGTAATTTTATGGTCTATTTATCAATATGTTTGGTTATATCAGAGTCAGTTTGGGGGGAAAACCTATCATTTTTCACTTGTAAAAGTTGCGAGCACAGTATGGCCAAAGACCATGAGGACATACCAAAAGCATGTCACGGTACCTGAGGTGTGCGTGTAGCTGCTCACAGAGCGAAAATACATCATAGTAATGAAACTTTCATTAACGCTACAGATCAAAAAAGAAAGAAAACCCTCATGTCGTCCAACTGAGGTTTGCAAGCATCTCCCACCGCTGCGTGAGCAGTGTGGGCTCTCAGCAAAGCTAGCTCACTCCCACCACCCTTTGGCAGCGCACTGTGGACTCAGATGACACAGAACTGGCCTGTCTAGTGCACCGTCATCCACTCAAGTTCGAAACGGGGCTTTTACCAGTAATAGCAAAGAAACCTAAATAAGGAAAGACAGAGTGAGATCCTTTCTATGAAATTCGCGTGTGAAAAGCCAGCAGAGCTCATGAGTGTTTTTGTAAATTCTGCACTGACTGCTCTACACGGAATCATGATGTGTGAAGTTTATGCACGCATATATTACCAGGAAGTGTTTCCAATACCTGTGATGGCAAATGGGCTTTTAAAGAAATCATACAGACATTTATTCTAACTCATGCACTTAAAGTGCCCGTAATTAATTAGATAATTTTGATAAACTCTTAGAGAAATACAGCAGAAATATAGAAGAAATATTGTCACATAATAGAGCTTTCCTTTAATTATATCTACCAGCCCCATATTTTTGGACTGGCTTAAAGACAAGACTGGTGGCTCTTTAATAAGTACTCCTTTGTTTTCTGCTGTCCGAAGCGGAGACACCTTAAGTCACATTCCATTCAACAGAAACTAGTGCTATTCCCAGATGGAAGTACTACTGAAAATCCTGCAAAAGGATTTCTATACAGAACTCAACTTACTTCATACAGAATTGTTATACACCAGAATTGGAAGGAGTCGTGAGAATTCATCTGGGTCGGTGGCTTTCAGACTTTTGCAGCCACAGACCCATTATACACATTCCTCCTCCTCCTCCTCCTCATCACCTTCATCATCATCATAACAAATGTCACAAAACGGCAATTTCCCTTACCTTATGAAGTGCATTTTGATGGTTTCTATTCTATTTTCAAATACTCATTGTGACCCACCCTTGATTTTGTGACCCACTAAGTGGGTTGCAAGCCAGAGTTTAAAAAATTGGCCCTATTCCAGCCCTTGGCAATTTATAAGAATTAAATAAATTATAGATGAAATCCAATTTTTAATGTTAAAAGTGATACCAAAACAGACTTATCTTAATATTTCCATAGCATATAAGGATCATCACGTTTTCTTCACAATTATAAAAACAACAATGAATTACTTACAAGCACTTTTCCTCTAATCGGCACGGCTTTGCTCTTTCTTCCTGGTTCTTCTCAATCCATAACACGCACCATTATGACTTTCGTCCTTCTGACTTTGTCATTAATGCATTTCAGGATTTCTACTTTACCTCAAGCTGTAAGTCCTTTCAATATTTATTATTCTCTTTTTATTTTCCTTGTAAACAAGTCCGATATACATTTTCAAAATCATTTCCCAGTCCTGCTAACTAACTTACCCAGGTTTTGTTGACTGTGCTCCAGAGGACCGGGTGCTCCTGTGGTAACTCCTTACTGCACCATCTCTTGTCACAGACATCTCTCCTTGTTTCTCTAAAACGTGCTCTTAAACTAAAATTTCAGGTTTTTCAGTCACACTGACCACATTTCAAGCGTTCAGTCGCCACGTGGATGGCTTCAAGTGCCAAGTGACCGCTGCATTGGACAGGGCAGGGTGCCATTGTCCCCCCACACTGACCAATGAAACTAAGTCATGGAGGAGGATCTGGGGCATGGACTTCCAAGCAGCAAAATAATTCCCCCTCAGCACACTGATCATCACATAGCTCTTCTATCATCACCCCCAGGTTCCTTTAGACTTAGGAGAAGACAGAAGGGAAACACGAGAAGGAAAAGGCATGGTTAACCCAAGCCAGAGAGAGCGCGGACCTGGAGCTCTTAAGCAAGCTTCCAAAAGGGGAAATGGGGTCACCAGCCTCGATGCACCCCCGCCTGCACATCTGCCATTCCCATACCTGCACATTTATTTGAAGAGTTGCTGGTTGGAAGTGGTTGATGGGATAAGGCAAAGGATTTTATTTTTTAAATCATCTTTGCTGCTAGCCCTGCTGAATGGCAGGACCTTTACGGCATTTTGCAAATTGAATTTACCTTTCCAGTTAGGTAACACACTTAACTGAGCTTTCATTAGCCTCTGCGGACTGAAAAAGGTTCTGTGTACTTAACTGGCTCAGTGCTTTCCCTGCACACGAGGGAGTCAGGGTGTTTACATACCACTGTTTCTGGCTGAACCTAAACCTCGGTTCCCAGAGGAAGGCGACTTGCAGACCATCTCCGTTTATGAGTAGGGTGTTTGTTTTCCCAGCCACGCTTTACCGCATGGCTCCCGGTTCTCCCCAGAACCTACTGGCAACCTCCACCCTCCACCCTCACCCAAACCCTGGTTCGGTTTCTCTGTCCCCAGATCCTCTCTGCAGCCCTGGGCAACATCACTGTGTGTAGAAACCTACTGCTTGAACCCTCTGAGGATTGTGAGGGCACAACAGTTATTTTTGTAACAATACTCAGGATTAACAATGTATTTTCTCTCCGGCCACAAAATTCAAGGGGTCATGAAGCATTAAATGGTTGTATGAACATGTGCTATAGATAAGTATTCATGAGCAGGTAATATTAGTATATAATAAAATTCACACTTACATTTACAAATGATTACATGATGCCAGATGGCTAATTGGATTTAGGGGCTCCACTTGATGAATCAAAAAATAATGCCATCTTTGAAAGGAGGCCAGGAAAACGCTGGCCCACCTGCATTTTTATACTTATAGGACAAGCAAAGCCATTAGTGAACAGATCTCATCCAAACCCGCTGGCAGAATTGGCCACACTAGTTCCAAGTGAAGCCTGGGAAGGTAAAACGAGAACCTTCCCCTCTCCCCGCCCATCCACTCCAAGCACAGTGCCTGACATGACTGACGCGTAACAAACTGTTGAACTAACAAATCATGAGAAACAGAGTCAAAGAAATCCTTCCATACCTATGGGCAGTCACAGAATTTCAAATTCACAACTGTGAAAGTTTAGAGGTCTCGGTGCTAGTTGGACCCAGTAGCTGAAGGAACTGAATGCTCTCCCACTCCGTGCTTTTAACATCCAAACTTCAGGACTTTCTGTTCCCTGCTAAAAGAGCTGTGTCCAATTTCTAGGTCCTTTTTGAACCGAAGCCCCTAAATCATATCAGAAGAGTGGCCCGAAAAAGACTGTATCATTTGTGGGAGAGAATCAGCATAGAATTTTTTTTCTTAGTGTTGAATCTATTTTTAGGCCTTTCGTTTTAAGCTAATAATAATAGTAAAATGTTGAATCTATTTTTAGGCCTTTCGTTTTAAGCTAATAATAATAGTAAAGAGTGCCTCCATGCCATCCTCTAAAGAATTAACAGTGAGAAAACTCAGGAAAGAGAATTAGGCCATTCTGATTAAGATCGCTGAGTTCATGGCACGCCTGGCTGCCACCACTTGCTCTCAGCCCAGCTGCACAGGTCGAAGCTATTTCTACTGAGGCCCCTCAGAGAGCCATTCCTTTAGAGCAAAGGTGTCAAACTCGTTTTCACTGGGTGCCACATCAACCTCGTGGTGGCCTTCAAAGGGCCAAATGTAGAGCTCCTTGCCCCTAGTTAAGGAGTAGTTACATTTATAGAGTCCTAAAATTATATTTGGCCCTTTGAAGGCAACCTCGAGGCTGATGTGGCCTCCGGTGAAAATGAGTTTGACACCCCTGCTTTAGATGGTCCAGTTTCCATTTAGGCTGAGCCAAAACTTGTTTCAGAAGGTTCCAGAAGAGCACTGAAAGGGGCCAATGGGAAAACTTTAGACAGGAGGGAGATATTCACTCAGTAGAAAGAGGAACTCCCAATCATTGAAGTTTGAATGAAAGTATAAGCATCAGATGTCTTGTCACAGGCTGTGGGAAGTTCCCTGTCACTCACTGTTCAGGGAACTGTCCACACACACTCACAACATACAAGCCTTATGTAAATTTGTATTCCCTGCTTTCATGCTTTGGACACAATAAATTATCAATAAATGTTATTCTACTTTAGTTAAAAGTAGAGAGTAAGGAAGAAGCATTAGTCAGTGGTGAGGCTGATGACCCCTAAAGTCCTTTCAGTCCTGAGGTTCTGCGATTCTGTGAGCCTCCTCCCAGCGTTCTGAAATAAGGCTCTGAATCCCGAACTGCAGGGAGCAGGAGGAACAGGGAAGAAAGAACTGACCCTCCCATTGGCCAGGCCCAGGGCTTTCTTGAAAGCAGCTTAGTTCCCTCTAGAGTCACCACTTATTGGAAGTGCTCTGACCTCCCTCGGAACAACCAGAACAGACTGGTCCTTTACTAGGCACACGGAATCCAGCCAAAACAAACCCTGCTTCAGTATGTGGGAAACTGCTCTTTTTCTGGCTAGAACACAGAGAGATGGCCGCAGTGTCTCTGCAGGCCCCCTGCTCAGAAAGACCCTATCCAAAAAACCAGGATATCCAACTGAATTAATTCCGTTTCTTGAAATATGATGTTCTGTGTCACAATGCTATAAATTAACTTGGTGTCCTGACAAATGAACTCCTGGTGTGACTATGTCAAGCCCCATTCGTTTCCTATTTCCTCTCTCTCCTGCTGCACTCCACCGTGGGCCCTGGCAGAAAAACTCAGGTCCTTAATTCCTGCAGGGGAGAAGCACAAGGAGAAAGGAAGGAAAAGCATCACCGTGGCGTGTGGTTTGGTTTCCCGCAGTTGACTTTGGACCGATCCCTCTGACTGCTTGTTACTCACTGACTGTCATCAACCACCAACTCCAGGGAGTGTCCCGGAGACAGCAGACCGCGGTGTGGAGGATGGAAGGGGGATACGGAGGACAGAGAGAGATGAGAAAGGCAAACATGGAGGAGAAGGAAGAGGAATAAAGGACTTGAAGAGGAGAAATCTGAGTGGAGAAGGAAAAAAAGGCTTTTTGTAAACAACAAAACCCACACCATTTCCAATTCCCCATGTAATTTTCTCTAAAAAAAAAAAATTTGGTCACTTCGTTGGAATAACTGGAGAGCGCTGAGTTCACTCCACCTGCACTCCAGCGGCTGGGTGTCATCTCCGGGGAGACCACAGGGAGGTGCTGCAAAGAGGCTGAGACTCGGGGTGGCAAACGCCCTGTAATAGATGCAGCCTCTGCTACATCACAGGCAGATGCCTGACATTGGCACCATCTCTGAGGCACTATTTTGTCATAAAACAGAGGGACAGCAAGAACCATGGTTGAGTTTGAATGCCACAGGTGGCCAGAAATGGCCCAACAAGTTCTCCCCAAATTTACTTTGACAGATTCCGAAGCGCATCAGTTTCCCCTCTGTTTTATGTACAGTGCTTACATGCTTCCCACTCCTTTTTTATCCTAGTGTTTAGTTTTAGTTCTAATATGTTTGTTTGGGTTTGGGAGGAGACTCCTCATGAGGCACACCCGTGACTGGCAAACTCACTGGGAAGCTCTACCCCAGAGCTACACTCTAACCGCGTACGATCTTACTGCTTTTCTACGCACCGGGGCCAGTTCTAAAGCAGAGCCAGCCTGCAGCTGTGGAAGCTGTGTCCCTACTTCCCTTACACAAACATACACACCCCCCCCCATGGGGCCACGTGTTATGCAACTTTGTATTCCATGCTCTCATGCTTTGAACACAATAAATTATCAATAAATGTTCTTTTAGTTTAGTTCAAGACAGGAAAGGTTAGAGTGTAGCTACCTAAGCCACTAGAATTGACTTCTTTCCTATTCACTCTTCTATTATTCACCAAACATCGAGCCCTGGCTCGAGAGCTCTGCTGATCTTTAATATACCTAATTCTCCCCAGCTGAGTTCCTAGTACAGTATATATACAAATGGATTCATCCTTTCATTCAATATTTATCAGACATTAACGTGTTCCAGGCTGTATTCTAGGTTCTGGGGATACTGATGAGGAAGTCAGACAAGGTCCCTGATGTCTTGGAACTGATTCCCAGTGGGGAACACAAAATACTAACAAAGTTTTAAAACTTATTTATGGCAAAGTGGTCAAGAAGACATTTCTGAAGGGGTGAAGACATTGGAGCTGAGATCCAAATGAAGTGAGCGAGCAGGCCAGGTGGACATGTGAGGGAAGAACAGTCCAGAAACAACACAGCAAGAACACAAGCTCTGATGGGAGAATCCTGAGGCGTATGAGGCCATGTGGCTGGAACGGCATGAATGAGGGGAAGAACAGCGGAAAATGGGCATAAGAAGAGAATAAGGGCCTTGCAGAGAAGTTATGTGGTTTAGATTGTATTCTAAATATAATAGGTCATTCAAGGATTTTGAACAAAGAAGTTGGGTGATCGCTTTGGCTGTAGACCACACTGGAGGGGGCAAGAGTGGAAGTTGAGGGGTCTTTGCAGTCATCCTGGAGAGATCAGCTGTGTCTGAACTACTGTGATAGCAGTGGAGGTGATGAGAGCTGACATGTTTTACACACATTTGAAAGCAAACCAATCAACTGCCATGTTGTGAGGAAGTAAAACAGAGGAATGAAGAATGAGTCCTGGGTTTGGGGCCTAAACAATTTAGTGAAATGTAACTGATGCCATTTAATGAGGTCAGGCAGTTAAGAGATGGGGAGGAGCAGCTTTGGAGGGAAAATCAAAGCACTGTGTGTGTGATGTCTATTACAAATCCAAGTGGAAATCCAAGGCCATTAAATATAGAAATGTGGACAGCAAAGAGAAGTCAAAGTTGGAGTTATAAACTTGGACATCATTAACAGAGATTTTGCTGACTCCCATTAGGTGTTATGATGTGTTCCAAAACAACCTATTTTAAAACAGTTTTACTAGAAAATCCAAGGAAATGCAAACAGAAAATCAAGGGCCTCCACTATCCCAAGAAGAAACAGTTTAGCTTGATGAAGTAATCACCACTTCCCTCCCAACCAGATGAGACCTTGTGGTTAAATTGAGAAAGAGGGACCCATCATTGACTCACTAATTTTTATTTACCTGCACCCTCTTCTCTGGCCTCCAACAAACCCCACCAGCTCCTTCCCTCCCCACAAAACAGAAAGTCCAGTTTCCCGGCAGGGAAGTGTGAATCACTGTGGCAAAGGTGGAAGGGAAGGACACAATTGGTACTGAGAAGAAATGGTGCTTGCACAACCTGTGAACCCTGAGACACGCTTGTTCAAGAGAACTTTGCTCACCGACTGTATAGATCCGCGGAGATGATATGAACTGAGTGAGATTTAATGATGCTCTGATTTCTCAAACTGGAAAAATAGAAGGTCTTAGTGTGACCTTGATGCACCTTTCTTTTTCTTCTAAAAAAATTCTTGCCCTTAGGCCCTACTTAGAGCTTTGCAGGAGAGTTCGCACTAACCATGACCATCACTGGATGTGACAGCCTATGACCTGTGATTTATCTTGTTTGCCTGGGCAAGCTTTGGAAAATAGCCTGGCCTAAAAACTACATTCATATGAAAAAAGAATTGATTAGTGACGCAGCCAGGGAATGGACAGCGTTAATATTTTAATAGGGGTGATAATGCTGGCCTGTAGAAAGAGTTCACTTAACTGACCCCTCTTGACTTCATTGTATTTGAAGTGGTGACTAAACATACCCTCCATTAATCAACTTAACTACCTGGGTTGTCATTCCAAGGCCACGCTGACATAATGCATGAAGTGTGTCTTTGGAGCCCTGCTATCACATGGTTAAATATAGAAATGAATTTGGCAAATAAACTGATGGAGCATTCTTATATTAACAAACTAACAAGATCTTTTTATTAGAGCTTAATATCAGCAAAAGAGCAAATCCCCCCGGCATTTTCTCTGTGTGCTTGGAGCCACCCTTGCCAGCCAAAGGAAAGCACTGGGGCCATTTCATACAATTGCTTTGCGGATGAAACTTCCTGTTAAAGTGAAATCCTGCCTTTCAGCTTGTGGGCAAAACCAGCCAGAAACAGGAGGGTCATTCCCTGTGTTAACAGAGCATGCGTCAGCGGCAGCACCTTCATTGATCCCCACTTCTTCCTTCAGGTGGGGCCAGTGGCTAGAGTTACCCTTGGAACTCAAGCTTCCCAGGGAGACAGGTAGCAACCACAGGAGAATTTTCTATCCTGAGATTGCTAAATGTCCAGGAAATACGCAAACAGCAAATAAAAATAAGGTTGTACAGAACCAGAAGTTATTTCCCAGGAGAAATGATGGCTTAGTCAAGCTAGTCTCTAAAAGGATCTTGTGGGTATCCGGAGAACAGGAGGCTTGTAGACATGTTCACTAAATATTTTTTAGTAAATGAACAAATAAACTTTCAGGCAAAAACGCTAATCCATGAAGCGTCACTTTCTACGCCATCATCGGAGGAATGCTGAGCAGACTTATCAGGTATCCTGGCCAGAGAACAGACTGATGTCTAGATAGATAAGTGATCGGGATCAAGAAGTTTCATGGACTGATAACCAGTGGAGGATGACTACTGAGGAACTAAGGTTTAGGGTGGAGTACAGGTGGGGAGAAAAAGAAATATGACAGAGATCCAGGTATCAGAACTTGGGTACAGGATGCAGGCCTCTATCACAACGATCGTAAAGAGTCAGAGCCGAGTCAGCGGTAAGATGCCTCTTGGCCTGGAGTTAATATTCTCCTTGATTAGCTGCAATCCAGGCCAGATCTAAGCTTAAGTCAGAGACTTACTCCAACTTGGGAAATTGGTGGACAAACTGATAAGGGAGCCAGACTAGTCTTCACACTATCTTCCTGCCCAGGATTCCTTAGTGTCATGGGGTGGAGCTACCAGGACAGAGAGAGCGGCCAAGAGTAAGAACATAGGCTTTGGAGTCAAGCAAAAATTTCAGCTTCCTCACCTGTCACCCAACAGTGGTCTGATGACGGTAACGTGGGCTCTTTGCATGTAAAGAAAGTAAATATATTTAATACCGTGCCAGACTTACACTAAGTTGCAAAAAAAAAATGCATTTTAGTTGTTGTCATTATTTCAGGGATTGAAGAGGGTTTACTACAAGCCAGACACATCACTTGACTTAGCCCACCCAATGTCCCTCGAGGTAGGTATTATTGCTATCACAGATTTATGAAGGAGAGAACTGAGACCCCCAAGAGATTATGTAACTCAGGTTACACAATCAGTACATGGAGGAACTGGCGTTTCAAAGAACAGAACCTTTGCTCTTACAATATACCAATTCTTAAAAAGATGAAAACATAACTGAGTCAAATCCACTTTGGAATCTCAGATGGCCCCCCAGAGGGTCCCTCACAGGATGGTGTACATCATATATGGGGTTTATAGGCAACCCCGGACTGACTCTTCGTGGTTACTGGGCAGCAATAATTACCTCTGCTCTAATCTCTTCCAAGTGGCAGGTGCACCTCTGGTTCTCTCTCAAGAGAACTCAAAAAATAGATTCCCAGATAAGGTTGGTAAGAAAAAGCATTCAGCTATGCATGAGGGTCCTTTTCTAACTATAGTGTGTTTGAATTAAGATCTGCTGGTCTCTGGGTGATCAAGGACATGCTTAGTATTGATGCTCAGGCTCCAGAGCGCCCAGCTAAAGCCCCTGCTGAAATGAGGTTCATATTGGATCCAGGAACATTAACAGTGAACACCTGAGCCTGCGCTCACAGGCTGCTTGGCTGCACTAGGCTCTGCCCATCAGAGGGACAGGACCACAGGCAGGAAAAGGAGGCTCAGCATCTTATGGCCCCCCTAGTCTCCACAGCACTATGAACCTCAATAAGAGAAGCTCTGAGGGTTTAAAAACTTAATCAGAACAACAGAAAAAATTCTGAGCATCTCAGTTGAATCCAAAATACTAAGCTTTTTCAGAAGACTGGCTGGGCTGGGCTTCGACAACGCAAACAAGACAAATATTTACCTCTGGGATCTAGTGAAGATGGGACAGGATTTAAATACCATGGGACTTAGGCTAAGATGTGAGTTATTTCAGAGAGCAAGGTTTTTCCTCTGTAGTTAATTAAAGGCTTATTGGAGCTCAACAATTCATTCTCAGCAGCTGAGATCCCAGCAAGCACTGACCGTGGTCCACAGCCTCATGCCACTCTCTTCAGTAGAGACTCTATCTTCCTGGCTTTCTAAGAGTGGAGGCCACAGCCTGTGCTGCACAGAGACAGCGCTGGCTGGCATTCCTGAGGCCTGCCCAAATCCACCCAAAACTCTCTAGGCACCACCCTTTCCCCACTGGGGACAAAGGCCTGGGGCAGGGAAGCCTTCAGAGACTTTGTAGAACACCGGGAATCAGAAATGAAGAATCACTGAAGTTCCCAATAGCACTATTGGCGGTGCTCAGTCATGCTAGCGACAGGACAGAGGGCAAAATCCTTGGCCTCTGGAGCTTCCTTCCATGCCAAGCAATTGTATTGATCAAGTAATCTCAAACAGAGCTGTTGAGAGGCTGGCTGGGAGAGCAAGGGGCCAGGCAGGGGAGAACGCTAAGCAGGCAGCAGTGTCTGGTTTTAATGGAGCAAAATTTAGAACAGGATTTGGGCCCCAGAGGAAGGATACAGAAACGGTGCACTTTTTCCTCCTCCTCCATGGAACAGTTTTCTCCCTTCGCAGGGAAGCCGTTTTAGACAACAGTATCAGAGGGCCATAGTCAGGGCTCAGGCCCCAGTGCAGTCTCACCTGGACCTGAGTGGAGGCCAGGACAAGCGAGGTGAGACGGAGAGTCTCTAGGAACAAAAACTGACCAGACCAGCAGTGACATGAGAGAATACACCCATGCCCCCAGGAAGTGAAGTTTGAAGCAGCCACACTAAGCTTCACACATTCTTGGAGCCTCGTATTCTCTTAAAAATTCAATAGAACGTCATGTATTCTATGACATAGACACATTTGCCTTTAAGTAAAAACTTGACATAAAATAATGATTGAAATGAGTTCTTTAAACCCACATTGTTTGGGTTAAATCTACTTTAAGGAAGATGATCAATGATTTCTTTCAGATTACCCACATCCTTGGCACACAGTTCCACACACCTAGGTGTGCTCAGGCTTCCGTTTGAGAGGCAGGAATGCAGTGAAGGCCCAGGCGATCTGGCAGGCAGCCCCCAGACAACTTCATGACAGAAATCAATGGTTGTTCCGTCAAGGCAGAGCAAGGCACTGGGTAGCTGCCATGAAAACAAGGTTTGGAAAGAAGGACTTCAGTCCTTAGCAGTTCTGGCAAGAGGAAGACAGGATCCTAAAACTTTGGGGAATGAGAGTGCCAAATTAATAATGGGGGTATCGAGGCAGGGAGAGCCACCCAGAACCAGGGAACCAAACTGGAAGACTATTATTCCATTGAGGTCCCCCAGTGAATCACACTGTCTGGTCTGTATGCACACCTTTAGGTAGCCCCTCCCCTTGAATCAGAGCTGTGCCACAACCTGGCAGAAGTGATCCCGTGCTAAATCCAGGATTAGCCTTTAACAGGTCTGGCAGCTTCTGCTTTTGTACTCTGGGGAAAGCTAGCCAAGTGTAAGAAACCTGACTCCCCTGGCCCACCTTGCTGTGAGGAAGCCCAGACTGGCCACACGGAGAGGCCACATGGAAAGTAACCTGGGAATCCTGCTAATCAAGGTACCCTTGCCTCGCTGCCCAGCTGAGTACCAATTTGCTTGCCACTCGAGTAAGCCATCCTGGAGGTAACACCACGTGGGCAGTCTCACACTGGCCTTGCCGAGTCACAGCCAAATTAAAGAATCATAAGCAGGTTTTCTGGTTTTGCTTGCAAGGGATTTGAAAGTCACTACTCTGTCCTAATAACAAATAAAAAGATGAACAGGCTCAAAAAATCAATAACTCTCCTTGGATCTGTAGGAGAAGGGCTGCCCCCAAGACTGGAGAGACAAAAGGAGAATACAGAAAATAACAACACACCAGAGTAGAGACACCAAGGGAACTGCTGCAGGAGCCAGCACCCAGGGTGGGGGTTGGCGGGGGGGGCGCTGAACTATAATTGAGCTGGGGACTCACGGACGACAACTCTGAATTACAGATTCCAAGGGGACCAAGTCATGGGGAGCCCACAATATTGTGAGATTTACCTCCAAGAGCTCAACCAGATTTGCATAGAAAATATCAAGAAAAATCTGCTTGTGCTTCCAGGGGGAGAGGAATAGGAACGATTTTGAAATAGCCAGAGCACATTGCTCTTATTTTTCATTTTTTTTTAATTGAGGGATAATTGACATACAACATTATATCAGTTTCAGATATACAACATAATGATTTGATATTTGTATTTATTGCAAAATGATCCCCACAATAAATCTAGTTAACATCCATCAGCACACATAGTTACAGAATTTTTTTCTTGTAATGAGAACTTTTAAGGTTGACTCTCTTAGCAACTTCCAAATATGCAATACAGTATTATTAACTATAGTTAGCATGCTGAACATCACATCCCTATGAGTTATTTATTTTATAACTATAAGATATTAATCTTTGGCCCTTTTTACCCATTTTGCCTACCCCCACCTTTGGCAACTGCCAATCTTTTCTCTGTGTCTATGAGCTTGGTGGTTTGGTTTGGTTTTGTATTGTTTTTTATTCCACATATAAGTGAGATCATATGGTATTTGTCTTTCTGATTTATTTCACTTAGTATAATGCCTTCACATTTCATCCATGCTGTCACCAATGACAAGGTTTCATTCTTTTTGATGGCTAAATAATTCTCCATTGTACATACATACCACATTTTCTTTATTCATTCATCTGCCAATGAACACTCAAGTTGTTTCAATATCTTGGCTATTGTAAATAGTGGTTCAGTGAACATGGGGCTGCATATGTCTTTTCTATTTTGTTCTTCTTAACAAGGCCTACCCTCAGGAGAAACTAGATAACCAGAACCTAACCTGCTGGGGTATTATCAGAGCCTAACTTTCTTGGGGGAAAGGAGATACCCAACTCCGGCCTGCTCTAGCCATCTTGTCCCGCCTAAGAGGGGGGAAAACCTGAGAAGCATTGCACAGCTCACCGTCCAAAGGCACCGGCTCCCTAGAAGTCTGAGACCTACGATAGACTGTAGAACACTCCCTCTCCCCACACCTTGCCGCCACTTTACTAAAGGCCTAATTATAGCACTTCCTGTTACCCCTACATCATGCCCAGATATCGAGACGATATTATAAGGCATACCCAAAAAGTCAAACACAATTTGAAGAGACAGAGCAGTCCTCAGAACCAGACAGGGCAGGGATCTTGGAATTATTAGATCACATATTTAAAACCACTATGATGAATCCTAGAGCTAAGGGCTCTAGTGGATAAAGTAGACATGAGCCGTGTAAGCAGAGAGATGGAAATCCTCAGAAACGAAAGGAATGCTCGAGATCAAAGACAATGCAAGCGACATGAAGAATGCCTTTGTGGGCTGATGAGCAGACTGGACAATGCCCAGGAAAGGATTTCTAAGGTAGAGGATGTGTCAGTAGAATCCTTGAAAACTGAACAGCGAAGAAAACAAAGACCAAAGAATCGTAAGGAAATAAATAACTATTGTTTTGAGTTTTTTGGAAAATAGTTCACTAAAACACATGATGGGGGCCTCACAGACCCATTTAGAAAACAGAGGGCACGAGGGACCGTGAGGAGACGATGCCCTGATGTGCTCCACGCCACTAAGGCTCCTGAAGTTCTCCCCGAGAAGCTCAGGGACAGGAACCAGGAAGGGCTCTAGAGCTTTCATTCATTTGCAATGGTAATATCCTGAATTTCCACTAATATCACCCTGGTAAACATGGAAATTCACCAAATGTACTTACTTTAACTGATACACAATGCAAATCAGTAAGCTTGTCTCTTCCTTTGGTGTTTGGGCCTCGCTAGTTCCCTGACACTTTCCACATGTCCATCCGTTTTGGGGTCCTCTCAAGCTGTCAACCTGCCTTGCCTACACAGTGGCCAACATAGTGATATACGCATGTAAGTACTTAATATCCCACAGAAGACAATGGGCTCAGGGACCACGATTTCTGGATCGGCTGGGATCAGTCAACACTAGCTGTGAAGCAACATCGGAAAAGGAAGTGTTACTCAAAAATTCCAGCTAAGCACACAGCTGGTAAAGCTACATGAGTCAAGACATGGTGACTTTCTCTTCCTCTTGCTATTCAATACCTGTGAGCAATTGCAAAATATTGAACAGTCAGCAAGATGCTACTATGGAATGCAAAGCTCTGGAGGAAATCTGCAAGCTCTGCCCCTCCACATCCTGGCAGAACAAAACCCACTCCCCACCCCTGCCATACAAACCACTCAGAGAAAAGCTTTGGGTATTACACAGAAGGTAGCATCTGTCCAGTTGGATGAACCTGCTTGCAACTGCTAAAATCAACAGGAGCCTCAGCCACAGGATGTCACTTCTATTTTCATGAAAATAGACAGGCTTTGGGCAAATTCAAAGTACATGCTTAAAAATAATTTTGCAGCTTTCTTGGAGCTGAGACACACTGGCAGCTAATCTATATTTTAGAGCCCCCATCGACGAGCGTCTGGTGAAGGGGCGGATTAATAACAGCTTACGGTTCTGTAGTGCTTTTCATCCCGAAAGATCCCAAACAAGGGAAACAAACTGAGTCTTTTTCCCTTGTTTAAAAGAAAAAACCCATTGAATTTCAAAGCAATCCTAAACACTAGAACTAGTTACAAAGAAATTCACTTTTCTAAAGTGTCAGGACATAATTATTATTTTTTAAAACTTAAATAGTATCCACATCGCTCCTGAGAGCTCACAAAGAAACGCCGCCATCCCCATCTCGGAAGGCTATCATCTCTTTCAACAAAGACAACAGTCTCAATGCCAGGAGATTTAGAGACATTATTGGGTGAAGAGATAAAAATAATAATAATTAACAACTGCACAGGAAGCTCCATCTGGAACATCTGATAACACAGGAGGACGTGGCTACAGATGGAAAAAGGTGGGTGGCATGGCGTAGAACTTGTCCTAATCTCACGGGCTTGGGACCCCAGACACACTCATCTGAGTACGACTTGGTTCCTTCCACACCCTGTGACTCCAGTGGAACTAGCCACACCAGAGCCGGCAGGTTTTCCCCGTGTCCAGGAGATCTGGGCTCTAGACCACAGTATTATTCTGTCTGGCACCATGACAAGGTCAATAATGCATTTACCAGTATTTGATAATTCTTGATTAGTGCGGCTTTTTAAAAAAGATTTTATTTATTTTAGAGAAAGGGGAAGGTGGGGGAGAGAGAAAGGCAGAGAAATGTCGACTGGTTGTCTTTCCCACACTCTCAACAGGGGACCTGGTCCGCATCCCAGGCACGTGCCCTGACCAGGAATCGAACCCACGACCCTTCAGTTTGTGGGATGCCGCCCAACCCACTGAGCCACACTAGTCAGGGTCAATGTAGCTTTTTACTCTCTAAAGTATAGATTCTTTCTTATCGTCAACCCTAGTAATTTGCATATACATGTACATAGTAATTCCAGGCAAAGTGCTGCTTCTTCTGATCTTTCTGCCCTGATTGTCAGCTAATTAGAACCTTGAGATGTCAGTGCATGTCAAGGTGAAAAGACATCCTAAACCCAGTTTAGCGCAGACAATGGCATGTATAAGTCTTTTTAAGCCATGCTGTTCCAGGCTGCCTCCCTGCGAGGACAAGTAGTCGTCCCTTGCCCCTGGAGGACTGCTGAGCAAGGAGGACCTCTGCTGTTGAAAAAGAGCCGGCATCTTGAGAGGGACAGTGAGGGTGCACTTCCCAAAAGGCAAAACCAGACCGAGCCACCGCAAGGATACTTGAAGAAGAAACAGGATTTCTTTATTATCACTTTGTTTTCTTTCTACAGAGATGCCAAACTAGCAGAGATGGAGAGGCACATTCTGGCCTGCCAGCTGCCATTGTTAGTGAACATGATCTTATGATGAATAAGACAGAAAAGTAAGTTCCTGAGAAGGTAAAATCATCTTGTTTGGGGGAAAGAGTATATTAATTACCTTGTGACTCTATGGAAAGTCATTCTTTCCCTTTTTCTCATACTTTGTATACCACCTACGTATTCGTCATAAGGACTATATTCTCATCCTGGGAGAGTGGGACAACTTCTTCTCACTGTGTCACCGGCAAGAAAAACCTGCCATTAGGACTGTCTTCACACACACCTCCCCCGACAGACAGTTTTGTGAACTCCAAAAATATCTTTTGTAAACTTGATTTTTTCCCAAAAGAAGGTATTGATTTCACAAATCTTCATAGAGAATCTATTAGTTGCATAGACTTGTATAAGTACTGTGGGGATAGAAAAGTGTGAGAGAGAGGTTTTGACTTTGAGAAGCTGCAAAATAAGATATACGAGGTCTGTCCAGAAGGTATCCAGCCATGTAATACGAAAAAGAGAGACATTTCTTGAAAAAGATACAATAAACACTGCACACCAGATAATGATGCCTCAGTGTCCTTCAAAGTAGGTACATTGGGACCTCACACAGTTCTCCCAATTGTCATCAGCTGCCCCATCACATTTTCCTGAATCTCATTGACGGTCTGAAATATCTTCCCTTTCAAAGGTGATTTTAGTTTTGGGAAAAGCCAGATGTCTCAGGGCACCAAATCTGGGCTGTAGAGGGGCTGAGTCACCTGGGTAATTTGATGTTTCACCAAAATACTCTGCATGAGACATGATGCATGAGCAGGTGTGTTGTTGTGATGAAGCTGCCAATCACCGGTTGCCCATAGCTGTGGCCTTCTGAATCATCTGAATAGTTTCTGTGGAGGAATGATCAAGCTTAACACAAAATTTGATGCAGACTCATTGCTCTACTCGCTCAGCCATTTTGAATGAGATGGCCACTTAGCATACAAGCTCACTCAACAACATCTACGACCCTCACTGACTAGCACATGAAGTCGTCATTGTTCACGCATGCACATTCCAGTCCACTCTCCTTGGCTGCCAGTTTACATAAATGTCAGGCAAACCATTCTCGTTATATTAACAATGGCTGGACTTTTTCTAGAAAGACCTCATATATGCATTAAAACAAATAATAAAATAAAAAAGGTACCTTAAAGTATGCTATCACTTGGCACTAAGGGCCTGTTAAAAATAATAAATACTGTTTAATTAAAATTAGAGAACTCTGAAAATTGAGGAAGCCAAGGGAGTATTGAAGAAAAGGTCCTTAAAGATAGATAATATTTCAGTTAGCCAGAAAGAAAAGGGATATCCCAAGATGGAAAATGGGATAGGATCTACTTAGATAATGATGGGAATATAAAGACTTATTTAAGGAAGTAGGATTAACTCTGACTAGCTAAAGAGTTGGGGTCTTCTAGGCTCAAATTTTGAAGCTCTTAATGCCAAATTTAATGACTTCAAAATATTTTGGATTGTGCATCTTATCAGTAAAGATTTTGAGCACACCTCCCAACCTGTATGCATGTACAACAAATTGATATATGACTATGCATTTTATTTTTTTACTAATTTTGGAGAAAGAAAGAAAGAGAGAGACACCAATGTGTTGTTCCACTTGTTTAAACATCCATCGGTTTGTTTCTTGAATGTGCTCTGACTGGGGATCGAACCCACGACCTTGGTGCATCAGGATGACATGCTAACCAACTGAGCTACTCAGCCAGGGTATGCAATTTATATATCGCATTTTAAAAGGATGAAATAAATAGTATTAATTTTTTTGCATTATGGTATAAAAATCTCTTTTGTCATCTGTGGAAGAAATCAATCTTTTAAATAAGAACAATATGATTTAACATACTTTTTGTTAAGCTTTGAACCACACGGTGACACAGCAATTCAGAAGTCTGGCTCTACATTGATCTCATTTTGATAGTTGACTTTACTGGCTGATATAGGTGACAAAAGATATGTGAGTGGTATTTTTTTCACTTTTAACTAAGAAAGGAATCTTAAAAGAATTTATCATTAAGTTCAGCAACATTCTATATTTTATTGTGTCAAATGCCTTTACACACCATTAAAATATTTTTGTTTTCTGAAGACTGAGATAAACATACCACAAAGCTAATGAAGTTTAAGTTCAGGACCCCTCACCTGCACAAGCCTCTGCCCTGGAAGGTACCCACATGACCATACATTCCTACTTCCTACGTGTAAAGGTTGCAGAGGTGAGATAAAGGGAAGATATTTTGACCAAAATTAAGACAGCTGTTTCTTTCTACCCTGACTCTCTCCTGTTACACTTCCTTTGTGAGAGATGAGGCACTCGTGGCTGCAGGCATTTTTGGAATCAAAAAAGGGAGAGTAGACTGGGGAGCACATCTAGCCCAGGTTTCATGCGATATTCTTCTACGGTTCCCAGGCTCCCCCATGTGGACTCTGGTTACCACCTGCCATCCCAGTAGAAGATGCCATCCAGGAATACCCCTGCCTACTGCACTGACTCAAGTGTGGTTGTGTCATCAAGGTGCAAAATGAGTGTGTCCTAAGGTGTGCAGGGTCAAAAATATATGGAAGTGGAAAAGTTACAAGGTTTGAAATATGGAACCAGAAGCTTGTCTGTAAAAAATTCCACCAGTAATTATATATGTCAGATTATAAGCAAAGAAGTTGGTTCTCAATGGAAATTCTCTCCTGTCGTATTATTCAATTTTAAACAAATCATACATTTTTTTAGTTGTACTGTATTTGCATGAAACAGAATTACCATAATTCCTGTTTAGAAGGCACATACTTACGGCAACACTAGAACCAATGAGTGGGTCTGTGTGTGAAGTCACGTATTGTATCTGTCCCAGCTATCAGAGCGCAGCTCAGGTGTCCTGTTCTGATGATATCTGGCCGTTCCAGGGAAAGTGGCATACAAAATTGCCACCAACATAGCAAAACAAATAAAGAGCCTGCATTCTTATCACAGAACTCCTACACATGTTTACCAGTAAGTCAAAATATATAGCACAAGAATAACTTGATTATACAATTATATAGCTCACTACAACACAAAAGCAGTTTTTAAATGCTTTTGAATTTGCTCTGATTAATTAGTATTCCTAGTTCAAAAAGCATTTAAAATTAGTCTTGCATTATAAAATATATGAACCTCCCAAAAATCTTACAGCTCAAATATAAACATTATAAGAGGTTTCTCCAAATTTGACTACAATACAAAAAATCAAAGTGGTATTTTTAATAGCAAATTATTCTCGATAATACAAATTTTGATCAGTCATTCTAAAGTATGGATTATTTTTCTATTTTGTCTGTAGAAAATGTACAAATTAATTGCCATAAGGAGTGTGTTACAGAACAGACCCCAGGTGGAGGGGGTGGTGAACAATATACTATTACCAAATGGACCCCCACTTTTGCTCCAGGGGTCCCTCACCCCATACTAGGTTTGCCTTGCCGTCCACCAGGGAAAGACATCTCTCAATGCCAGAGATTGGTGAAAAAAAAAGGGATTATTTATTTAAATAGTCATACAAATTTAAGAGTAATGATTTAATGTCTCATTGAGATCCCAGAGTCATTTAGAATACCCACAAACACACAGTCCTTCCTTCCTCCTCTGCCCAGTCCAGGTACCGTATCTCATAAAAAGCAATAGAAGTCCATGGTTCTTCTCTGCCCAAGCTGCGTGGTCCCAAAAAATGCCACGTGGGTGCCACGCCAGGGTTTAAATCCCAGCGCCAATCTTCCTCTGCAGCCCCATTTCCGACTCCTCCCACAATTGGCCACAGCTGCCAGCATTCCCATATTTTTCCAGCTTTTCTGGGCTGCCATAGTAAGTCCGGGCAGGTGTGGCCCTGTGGTGTGGAGCCAATCATCTCCAAGCTCTTACAAAGGCGCTGTAACCAAGGGGGAGCTGCCTCCCAGTTACATCATGGGTTGAAGTCACTCCTATCCCCCTGGTTCAAAGCATGGCCACAGCTGTTTAACATGTCTCTGAAACCAGTTAAAGGTTATAGACATGGTAAATGACCGCTCTAGAGGTTATCTGCAAAACTCGCTATTCAAAACAACTCTCAATGGCCCTGCTCCATGCATCCCATCCCCCAGCTCAGACTTGTGGGGGTGAGGACCTCCTATTTATATTTTTTTCTAATATTTCCTGGACACCGAGTTCTGGACCTCATTACAAATCCCTACTTGAGGCCTCCCCTTGGCTGCACCCTGTTACAGGTGCTCAAAAAAGATGCAGCTAAAAAATATAGGGGAAATGTATTGGTTTCTTGGCAAAGATGGCAGCATAGGTGAACACGGCTTGTCTCCTCGCACAACCACATCAAAGTCACAGCTAAATTATAGAACAACCATCACTCAGAACTGGCAGAAATCAAGCTGAATGGAAGTCTGACAACTACAGAATTAAAGAAATCACATCCATCCAGACTGGTAGGATAGATGGAGACACAGAACAATCTGGTCCCACATACACATGTGGTAGATAAAATTTTGGGAGGGATATCTTGGCAGCAAGGAATCCCAGCCCCACTCCAGGCCCCTCAGCCCAGGGTACCAGTGCCAGGAATATAAGTCCCCACAACTTCTGGCTATAAAAACCGGAAGGGATTAAAGTCTTAAAAAAATTTTTTTTTAAAAGATTTTATTTATTTATTTTCAGAGAGAGGAGAAGGGAGGGGAGAAAGAGCAATGTATGGTTGCCTCTCACATGGCCCTCAGTGGGGACCTGGCCCACAACCCAGGCATGTGGCCCGACTGGGAATCGAACCGGGACCCTCTGGTTCCCAGCCCGCACTCAATCCACTGAGCTACATCAGCCGGGCCATAAAATCTTTAAAAAAAAATTTTTTTAAAGCCCTGGCTGGTGTAGCTCAGTGGATTGAGCGCGGGCTGGGAACCAAAGGATCCCAGTTGGATTCCCAGTCAGGGCACATGCCTGGGTTGCAGGCCAGGTCCCCAGTGGGGGCCATGTGAGAGGCAACCATACATTGCTGTTTCTCTCCCTCTCTTTCTTCCTCCCTTCTCCTCTAAAAATAAATAAAATCTTTTAAAAAAATTTAAAAAAAAAACCAGCAGGGATTGAGTCAGTGGAAGAAACTTCTGGAGTCCCAAGCAGTTCTTCTTAAAGAACCCCCACACAAACTTACTCATACTGACTCCTCCCTTGAGTTCCAGCACTGGAGCAGCAGCTTGAAAAACACCAGTGGCATACAGAGAGGAACTGATGTGGCTGGCATCAAGGCAAGAGCTGGGGGACAGCTTTCTCCCAGACAGAAAAAGGGAGAGCCAGCAGGCAGATGCCATACCTGAGACTCCATCAACCTGGCTAACACTGTTTGCTTCACCCTGGAGGTTCCCTGAGGCTCCGTCCCACCCAATTTACACTTCTTAACAGTAGCTTTTCTATAGGAATGGCTAGTCTTGGCTCAAGCTTCAAATGTCCTAAATCCTTTCGAAGAAGGAACAGCTGGCCTTAGTGAGCCCACAGACCCCTTATGTGCTGCTAAGTGGCCCCAGGCATGGTACTAGTGGCAACCAGCCTAGATTCACAGCTTGGCTTCACTTGGGAATCTCCAAGCCCAGAACAAGTAGAATCCATCTCAGATTGCTCTCTAGCTCAGGCAAGGTGGCCCCAGACAAAACACAAATGGGG